>JAWNOU010000103.1:2042500-2570000 GCA_035045725.1 Drosophila ezoana
CCATATTCACCAAATAAACTGCAGCCCAGGGTTGCATTTGTTGACAGGCAATAAACAACGTGAGGACGAGCTTTTAGCCACACAATAAGCAGCTAACTTCTATTCATTTTCAACCCATTTTGTGTACACAAATATTTGAGGAAATTTCTCGACGATCGGATAACAAACATAAAAGTTACTAAAGGTAAAAATTCGATGCAAAAACACGAATAAAGAAACGTGCCAATTGTTTGTGTGAGTGGAGCAGAGAGAGAGGCGGGGGGAGGGGTGTTGAAATATAAAACACACCACATACATAAAACTCACCTCGCGCAGCAATCCGAAGAGCACATCCGTTGAGAGCGATCGCTCGTGCGCCTCATCCATAATAATGGCCGCATAGCTATCCAGGTCCGGATCGCGCAGACTCTCACGCAATAGAATACCATCGGTCATGTACTTGATGACGGTGCGCTCCGAAGTGCAGTCCTCGAAACGTATGGCATAGCCGACATCTTCGCCTGCAATAAATGCGATACGCATTAGTTAAATCTATGCAGTGTACAGTGTGCGTTCGATATGATGAACCGACTTTTTCAGAATTGTCTAACAGAGATCGACTTTAGGCTGTATAGATAAGGCATTTTGTGGTGACAAACAGATTGATTGACTCTTGACCCAAAACAGAGTCCAAGCCGTAAGACCCAGGAAACGGACGTGCACAACAGTTAATTTTTATGACGTTAGTGAACACTGTTCAGGGATTTTGGGCAATTGAAATAGTATTTTTTGAGAGGTTTTTGCTCTACGCCCGATTGTCTTTCTAGTTATTTTTCAAAGATTTACAGACGACGAGAAGTTCACGTTAATGAGTGGAAAATGGGTGAAAAATGGATGAAAGTGAATGCAGCAAAAAGACTGAAGAGAGAACGCAATCAAGGGTTGACTATGTTTTCCAGCTCTCGATTCGGTTCATCAACACGCAAAGAGACGCCGTTGTTGCAGAATTCACTGTATACAGTACGCACCCAATTGTGTGTCCATCTCATCGGAGACGCGCTTTGCCACAGACATGGCGGCCACACGGCGCGGCTGGGTGCAGCCAATCATGCCGCGCTTGCTGTAGCCATCCTCGTGCAAATATTGGGTTAGCTGCGTCGTCTTGCCGCTGCCGGTTTCGCCGACAATGATGACCACCGAGTTCTCGCGTATGACATTGAGGAGCTCCTGGCGCGAGGCGAAGACTGGCAGAAAGCGACGCTGCTCGCCGATGGTTTTCTTGCGTGAGAATTCGCTTTTGCCGCCGCTTTTGGTGTCCTGCATGTCGCGCATGTGATCCGCAAACTTTTGATCCTTGCGATAGTCGGCGGTGTCGTGCTCCTTGTCGAATTTGGCATCATCCTCATCCTGCGGCCGCTGCACACCCATTATGTTGCCCAGCTTGGTGCCGCCCAGCTCCCAGTGCTTCTTTTGCGCCTTGCGGCGCTCCTTTTGCTCCCGATAATTGCGCACCAGGGCGCTGCCTTTGCGCGCCAGCAATGCCATATCGGAGGTGGGATCTTTGACTGGCACAACCGGCTCCGGCTGCTTGGTGAACACAATGCGTCCGTCCAAAAATGGTGGCACTATATGATGCACCAGCAAATGGACACGCTCGAGCGCCTCCTCGTCGAAATCGTCGCTGACATTGATCGAGGTGACAACGCCCGAGGTGAGCATCCGATTGCGCTCCCAGAGCTCATTGTCCCGGTTGTTCTGTCGCTGCTGGGCGCTGATGCGCTTCTTGCGCTTCTGCTCCAGCTGCTCCTCGCGCCGGCTATAGTATTCGGCATTGGTGCCGCCAAACGGATTGTTCTCGTCATCGTAGCCCTCGTCAATGTTATACCATTCGCGGTCGAGGCGTCGCTGCTCCTCCTCCCACAGGTCACGGGACTCGGCATCTCCGGTCCAGGGCGTGGCACCGCTGCGCTTGCGATCGTGTGCCCATTGATTATAGCGATGTGCTGGCGTTGCGCGCGCTGTGTCATCCGCATTGTAACTCCGGCCGCGACTGTTGCCTCTATCGGACCAATCGCCGGTGCCGTAGCCGGAGCCAGCGCCACGTGGCGTTGGGAAATCCCAATCAGATTTGCGTCCACCACCGCCGCCGCCGCCCTCGGCATCGTCATCATCCCAGGCGCTATTTAACACACCGCCAGTTCCACCTGGTGTGCCCGGCTCCCTGGGCGTGTGCAGGCTACGCACCGAAGCAGAACGATCCCGGTCACGTTCGCGATCCCGGCGTCTGCCGTCTCTGTAGGACTCTTGATCCTGTTCCCGTGCTCGCTTGCGTCGCTCGTCGCCGCGACGCTGTCTGTCCCGCTCACGCTCTCTATCCCTGTCTCTGTCCCTCTCGCGATCCCGTTTACTGTCTGAGTCATCGCGCGTCGTCTTGTGCACTGCACCCTTGTGCCGGTCCCGATCCCGTTGGATGTGCTCGCGCAGCCGTTCTCTGGCCTTCTCCGAGACGCCGCCCGTATGCGATGGCGTCTCGTCTTTGTGCTCGCGCAGCTGTCGACTCAGCTTCTCGAAGCTCTTAGTGTCCGGTTTCTTAAAGGCAAATTCGCTGGCAGGCGTTGTGGCGTTAGTTGCGCTTGAGGGCGTGCCACCGTCATCGTACTCATTGTCCTGAAAGGAGATCAGGCGCTCGGCACGCGCCTTTTCAGCGCGTCGCTTTGCAGCTAGCTTGTCCAGACCCAGCAGCGAGCCCTGCGGAACTTTAAAGCTGCCGCTGCTCCCGCTGGCACAGCTGCTGTCCTTGGGCCTCTTGAGCACCAGGCCGCCGCGCTGCTCCTGGACCATGGTGCCCTCCAAGCGATGCACGCCTGCATCATCCTCGGACATGCTATTATTATGCGATTAATAAGATTTTCTTTTGTTTGCGCAAAACGATTCATGCGCGTTTTACAATAGAGGTGGAAAACTATCGATATAAATATGCAAATACCGATAATTTTTATTTGCTGTGGCTGTCGATCTTTTTCTTGGCGCAATTGAATCGTAACAGCAACTTACTCATATAAAACAACTTCTAAATAACTGTCAGTAAATTTTTCCAATATTTTGTGATAAATAATCTACATTTCTATTGCAACGCACCATTCAACTACTTTTAAACGTATTGATTAATTGGGTATTGTTTGTATATTCTACTAAGCATATCGATAGCATTCCATCTCTATTTTAGAACACAGCTGAGCTGCATCAAAAGCGCGTGCTGCCAAGTCGGGCCTTTCTATTGGTGGCACAAGTGCAGCAAGCAGTCTGGCAACGCTTACCAGCGCCAAACGGCGGCGAAAGTAAATCCGAAAGCTCAACTTCATGAATTTAATCGTTTATTTAATTTGCATTTATATAACAGATTAGTCTTTGCTCTCCACTTTCTCCGGCACCGTTTGGGTTATCCAATTCAGATATGGCAGATTTCCAGCCTGTATGGGCAGCGAAATTACCTCGGCCACGCTATATGGATGGTTCTCGCGAACAAACTTGCTCAGCTCATCAATGCGGGCGGTCCGTGTCTTTATCATCATAAGATACTCGTTATCCTCGTTTACTTTACCCTCCCACATGTAGATGGACTCGATTTGCGGTATAATATTCACACAGGCCGCCAATTTGCGTTCGATGATGCCATGCGCCAGTTTCTTTGCCGACTCTTTGTCGGGTGTGGTTACAAACGCAACGGAGCTGGTGCCGGCGATGTAAGCTGGATCGCACGCCTTGTCGCTCATTTTGTTATTTTGATTTTGGCTGAACGAGCTACTTGCCGATGTGCAAGTGGTTGTGGCAAAGGCCGTGCGACTTGTGACAGCGGCAGTGGCGGCAGCAACAAGTAATAAATTGCGTGCGAGTAGCCAACGACAGGGCACCGACCTTGCGTTTCTCAGATATTGCATTAAATGCACTTTGCTCGGCCAATGAAACGTTGAAACGAAATGAAAACAACACAAAAGTCGGCGATGTCAACTGTAGTCCGACAAATGAAATCGAGCTATCGATAGTTGTTGCTTGCTTGTTATCGATATAATTAGCTTTACACGCACGCCATATTGGAAATCAGATTGCCAACTTTTGAACTGAAATCTATTATAGAATTGGTAAATATTTACTTGAATCTAAAGTTTTAGAAAACCTCTGTATTTCACTAATACCTGGGTCGACTGAGACACTGATCTATTTAGAAAAAAATTAAGAATTATGACTATCAATAAATATATAATAGTATTTTGCATACAATTTGTTTAAAAAATCTATTCTCGCACATATTTATAAAGGTATATTAATCATAAATATAATATGTGTCTGTGGCTCACACAAAAATAATCAAAATTGATTTGGGTAAATGCAAAAAAAAAAAAAAAGTAAATATAATTATTTAATAGTTTTTGTGCTTAAGACTAAATGTTGTTATTTTTGTTGTTGTTTTTGCCGTCAATGGAGCCCAATTTACAACGCGCACACCGAAGTGCTTGATATTGGAGTGAGTGTGTCCACAACGGGAGTTCCCCTGATATTCCTGCACATGTGGAATCCCTTGTGGTCTTAGTCCGTTTCGTGCTTGTCCGACTCTGATTTAGCAGCTGCTTCGCCTGCAGAGGGCGGCGGCGGCGGCTGTGCAGCGGGCGCAGCACCAACTGACGGTGCCGACGTCGCCGCCGCTGCCGTTCCTGCTGCTGGCGCTGGCTGTGTTGGCGGCTGTGGCAACGGATGAGGCTGTGGCGGCGGCGGCGGCGGCTGCGGTTGCTGAGCTGAGCCATAAACAGCGCCAGCTACTGGCGCCCCCTCATGCATATGTCCCGGCGGCGGCGGCGGCGCTTGTTGTGGTTGCTGCTGCTGCTGCTGTGTTGGTGGTGGTGGCTGCAGCTGCTGCGGCTGCTGTTGTTGTTGTTGCTGCTGTTGTTGTGGCGCACCTGGAGGCGCATTGACACCGCCATGCTCCCTGGCGCTGGCAAAATGCAGCGGGTTATATGGCTGATAGGGCGGCAGGTGTGGATAATAGGGTTGCGGCCGCGAATGCGGCCCATACTGTGGTTGATAGTAGTGTGTGTGCGAGTGCTGGCCCGGCCCAGGGCCACCATAGTTAGCGTAGCCCATGTGCGGCAATGGTGGCGGCAATCCGGGCATGCCACCGGGCGGCGGCTGCTGCGGCTGTTGTTGCTGCTGCTGCTGCGGCGCCATGTGAGGCGGCAGGTGTGGTGGATGTGAGCCTGGTGGCGGCGGTCCGCCTACGTGAGCATGCGGATGCATTTGGGGTGCTCCTGCTGCTGCTGCTGCTGTTTGCGGCGGCGGTTGCTGTGGTGGTAGTGGTGCTGCTGCTACTGGTTGATGTTGTTGTGGTTGTTGTTGTTGCGGCGGCGGCGGTGGCGTGGGTGTTGTAGCTGGCGGCTCACTGCTTAGTGGCGGCGGCGGTGGCGTTGCCGCGGGCGTCGCTGTGGGCGTAATTGGCTTGCCGGGCACAGCGGTGACTGTTGGTGGCGTCTTTAGCGGTTCCTTTACGTGCTCGTTCAGTGGCACCGGAGGCAGATCCAGTTTGTCATGCTTTACGGGCGGTGGTGGCGGCGGCACCGATGGCTTTGGCGGCGGCTCAATGTCCATGGGCTCCGGATCCGTTTTGCTGGCCAGCTCGTGTACGGGTGGTTGCGGCGGCGGCGGCGGTTGCGGTGCCACCACCACTGGCGGCTTGGCCGGCTCCGGTTTGGGTGCAATGCTCGCTTCCGGCGCTGCGGGCTGCTGCTGTGGTGCCGGCGGCTGCTGTTGGGGCGGCTCCTCTTTGCGATTGGGCGCCTCCTCGATGCGCTGACGATCGCGCTTGATATCCTCGTACATGCGATGCACCATTTTCTGGAATGTGTCCTCATCCACGGCAGGCTTGCAGTGCCGCTTAAGCTCCTCCTGGAAGGCATCGCTCGATTCGAGCATACGCTGCTTTTTTGCTTCGAACTTCTCCTCCATTTGCTGCAGCTCCGCCTCCAGCTTGGTCTGGTGCATGGTCAGCGAGCTGACCTGACGCTTGAGCACCTGCATGCGCTGTGTTGTCACCACGGATCGCACATCGGGCACCACCGCCTCGGAGAATATTTCGTTAATAAGGCGATGATTGCGCAGATAGCGCGCGTATGCCATATGCTTGGCCGTATATCCCTCATCCAGATCATCCTCATCCTCTGCCGGCTGTATATCAATGCGACGCTCGTGCTGGCTCTTGCTGCCGCCGCCACGGGATGGCGTCTCGTGCACATCGGCCACCTCGGGTTTGACTTTCGATTTGGCCGAGATGTAGGCCTGATAGGCGGGCGTCTGATGGTATGCCTTCAATGCCTTCTCATACTCCAGCTTCTCCGCCTCGTACTCGTCGACATATTCGGTTCTTTCGTCCTCATTAAGCTGCTTCCACATGACGCCTATCTTTTTGCCCAGCTCCCATAGCTTGAGCTCCGGATGCTGCGCCTTAACGCTGTCCCACACACGCTTCGAGTAACGCATATATGGCAATATGGGTTTCTCTGGCGGTTTCGGTGGCTTTGGCAAACGCGATTCGCTTTGGGTCTTGCTGCTTGAGGATTTGGTCACTTTTTGTGGCGTAAACGCCGGATTGCTATAGTTGCTGTGCGTAAATATGGGCGTTTGATCCTTATTACGATCACCAGCAGCGCCGCCGCCAGACGAACGCGACCGACTGCTTCCACTGCCACCGCCGCCGCCGCCAACAGTCCCGCCGCTGGGTAGCGGGGTTGCCGGCCCTGTTGGTGCCCCAACGGCGATTTGCTTGTAGTTGCTGGGCAGCGCCATGTTTAGTAACATATATGTATAGTTATATTCTTAACTTTTTAGTGCGAATTGCAATTTGCATATATATATCAAGTAAAAACAACAAAAATATAGCTAAATTCACGCGGACGCCATTGATGGGTTTTTCTCTATACTGAAAATTGGAGATGGCACACAACGCGTCACAACAATCGCAATTCGATAGCTTATAGGCCGTATTTGGTACGTTTCGCAGCACTAAGGGTTGTTAACACGCCGGCCTCTCATTGGCTAGAGTTGGCAATTTGAGTTCAACTCGATGAGCACGTTCAGCCTTTCATTTTTCAGTTGTAAACATAATCAGCCTGCAATTATGTAAACATGCTGAGTTGTTAATGAACGCTATATTTTATTAGCTTGCAAATTAACCATTTAATTTTAACAGTTGGCTTGCTAAACATAACACATATTTTTTCAGCAACAAGTTCATTTCAATGACTCGTTCAATTGAACTGGTTCTGAACGGAACAGCACATTTCTGTCATTGGCCAAACGAAATACGTAATGAATTTAATATATTTAGATATTTTGGATAAAACCATGCTTCTCGGCAGAAGTATCAACGTTAACCGTTAATAAATAAAGCGCATTTAAGTGTTTATAAGCACACTAGCTGCTCCTATGCCCGTTCAGTCGTCGCTTCTGCCTCTAACACAATCAGTTAGCTCCCAACACTAGTCGGAGGCAGAAGCACAAAACATTTTTATATTTTAAATAGTAAAAATGAACCGAATTCGTCTATGTTTACGCACCGCGGTGATCAGACATGGCTACAAACGTGCGCCAGGACTCGCACCATTTAATATCTCGGCCATGCAGGTCGCAACTGGCAGCAACAATTACAGCAGCAAACAGGAATTACATATTTGCCGATTCTGCAGCAACTTGCCGGAGCCAGAATATGTCGTCGATGACACCACGTACGACCGCGTGTGCTCGGAGACGCTGGATGCACTATCCGATTACTTTGACGAACTGACCGAGAATGCTGCAGATATAACCGGATCCGATGTGGTCTATGGTGTAAGTGCGAATCTTGGCAAGGATTGCATTATGTAAGTTTCAATTGGCGTCTATTCTATTCGCAGGATGGCGTGCTCAGTGTTAATCTGGGCCCCGTCAATGGCATGTATGTGATCAATCGCCAGAAGCCCAACAAACAGATATGGCTGAGCTCACCAGTTAGTGGACCCAAACGCTTCGATTATATTGTTCTACCTGGCGAGGTCAACGGCCGATGGGTCTACAAGCATACCGGGGTGACGCTGCACGAGATGCTCCAGGAGGAAATCGGTCAAATCTTTAGAGAGCAACCGGTTAACTTCCTGAAGCTGCCCTAACTTGCCGCCAATCAGTTTTAAAGCTTTTCCTTTAGTTATTAGTTTATCTAGTTAGATTTTCACTCTGTACATTGTGGGCACAATTGTACACGAGCTGGCGGGTAGCATGTTATTTGTTAATGATATAAAGACAAACAAAAAATTAAAGTATAGCAAAGAAAACGCAACCATTCTGATTCTCATTTGATGACAGAACGAGCAAAGAGGCCGACTACCCGACATGGGGATTCCCAGCTGCGAGTCACGCCCACTAAGTTAACCTTAGCTCCAATTGTTTTGTAGCCCATTTCTGTAAGATCGAACAGATCCAAAGCATTGACTCGATCTTTGGAGAGTTTCTCAGCAGTCGATCTGTCTAAATTTGATGACTTTGGCTCTGATATATTTGTCTGATATAGATTTAAGGGGCGTCCACGCCCACAAATAGATGGACAGACCCGTGTAAATTGTGAAAGTTGCACAAAAACCTATATGGTCATTTCCAAATCCTGATCAGAAAGTCATTGCAAACTATAATAAAACAAAGAGTAGGCATATTTTTTACTGTCCAGTCGACGCCCGATGCCGATGCCCAGCTGGAATCTCAGAGGGGCAGTTAGCTCTCAACACTAGTCGGAGGCAGAACTAAAAAGTATATATGTTTATATATTTTTTAAAAGTAACAAATATTTCGGCCTTTGTGAAATGAATCGCATTCGTCTATATCAACGCGTCGCGGAAGCCTTAAGTAATAGTAATTGTGAACGACGTCTCGCCGGACTTGCATCATATAATCTTTCCGATCTAGCAGATCTACCTGGCAGCAGCAGCAGCAACAACAACAACAACAACAACAACAACAACAACAACAACAACAACAACAACATGGATATATGCGTTTTTTGCGGAAATCCGATCGATGCTGATTACATCGTTGACGATGCCACATACGATCGTGTGTGCGCCGAGACATTGGATACACTATCCGATTACCTGGACGATCTAATCGACAGTGCCGGTAATCTGCCCGACTACGATGTGGTCTATGGCGTAAGTAGACAGATCTTTAAATCAAGGCTGCAAGCTCCAACCGCTTTGAACCCAAAGTAAAATATGACTATAGCCAAGGTTGAAACCATATTCTGGTTCAAACCGTATTGATCTCTTGGGTTTGCAGCCCTGTTTGAAATATCCTCGCGAATTCGTCGAATCTTCTAAATTTGTATTCTCATGCATTTGCAGGATGGGGTGCTTAGCGTGGACCTGGGCCCCGTCAATGGCATGTATGTGATCAATCGCCAGAAGCCCAGCAAACAGATTTGGCTGAGCTCGCCGATTAGCGGACATAAGCGCTATGATTACATATTGCCGCCAGGCCATGGCACCGGCCATTGGATCGATCAGGAAACTGGCGAAACGCTGCACGAGATGCTGCAAGTGGAGATGGGCCAAAAGTTTCGTGGTCAATCCGTTAACTTTCTATTGTTGCCCTATACTAGCCACAACTGAGGAGTTATCGTAGGTTAGGCGTATAGACGTGTTTGTGTGGGAGGGACAAGACTTAATGCTAAGTAGATAATAAAAATGAGAAATAAACTATTTAAAACCCAATTAAACTGCGTTCATTTTATTTTACTTTGCATATATGTATAGACAAATGTTTGCTGCGCGATTTTTATATCTAAAAAAAAAAAACGTTGCTTTTATTTGAAATATCCGATGCTAGGGCTGTGTATGCTTTAAAATTAAATATACATAACTATATTATATATAATATTTCGGCTCCAAATCAAAATATTCAACACGCCGTATATGCCGTCTACAGCTTAAAAAGAGAGTTGCTTACAATTAACATTTGTTTGTTTCTTTATTATAAACTGCCCATTTACTGATGGTTGCCATACACGTTGTTGTAGTGTGGCGGCTGTTGCGGCGGCTGTTGTGGCATATAGTTCTGGGGCAGATTATTATACGGTGGTTGCGGCGGCCCATTATTCGCCCACGGATTGATTTGGTTCGGATAACCGCCGCCGCCGCCGCCGCCCATGGGCGGACCATAGGCATTGTAGTTGCCCATATTGTAAGGCTGCTGCTGTTGTTGTTGTTGTTGTGGCTGTTGTTGCGGCATGCTTGGGTAGTTGTTGGGACCGCTGGACAGCTGATCGCCGCCATAGCTGTAATAGCTGCCATTGCCGCCGCCGACGCCGCCGCCTCCGCCATTATTAGGCCCATATTGTGATTGTGGCGGCGGCTGCGGCGGCGGTTGTTGTTGCTGTTGTTGTTGTTGTTGTTGTGGGCGCTGTTGTGCGAGGTTGGACATGTTGGGCATGCTAGGCATATTCCGCATCTGCTGCTGCTGCTGCTGCTGCTGCTGTTGTTGTTGCTGCTGCTGCTGGGCCTTGGCCGCGCTGCTTGCCTGATTGCTGTTGTTGGTCAGCGTGCCCATTAGATTGGCTATTATGTTCTCTGTATCCTTTAGGGAGATCTTTGGCGCCGCCGGCTTAAAGGTCAGCGAATTGGGCGACATTGTGGCCGCCACAACATTGGTCATTGTTGTTTTCTTGCCATTGGAATCGTTCGCCCTCATCACCAGATCATCGAAATTGTAATCATCATCGTCATCGTCGTCCAGCATAAAGTTGGGTGAATTGCGCGAACCAATGCCACGTCGCTGCTGCTTGGCCGCTGTGGGCATATCGCGGTCCGAGCTCTTGCGGCGCATGGCAGACACGAGCTCGGCCGCCGCGTTAGTTGAGTATGAGATGCGTGTGTTGCTGCTGGCCGAGCGTTCGTTTTGGCCGGGCCGACCGATGGCGACGACACGTGACAGATAATCGCTGCAGGATTCACCGTCGCTGCTGAGCTCCGCAATGTTAACGTATTTGCGCAAACGTTCAACGCGCGGCGGCTCCAGTTTCTCCAGTTTGCGCAAATGGCCAATTAGATGCACCTGCTCCTCGTTGGACAGAAACTTAAAGTTCTGCAACAGCGTCTGCAGATCGGAATCGGTCAGGGATTCCATGCTGTTGCTAGCATCGTTGGAATTCGACTTGGGCGTCAGCTCGCTATTGCCAGCCTCCTTGGCCAGCTGGTGCTCCACCTCCTTCATGAGCTCACAGATATCAATGTCCAGCACACCGCCGTCATCGTCGTTGCTTGTGCTGGCCGCCAGGCCCATTCGGCTCGGCACCTCGCCAAAGTTTAGTCCGCTGTTGCGGTCGCCCTGGCGACGCACATGATTCGTCTTGACCAGCAGCGTGTAAAAGTGCAGCAATTTGTTCATATCATCGGTGCTCAAATTGTCCAGGCCATTCATAACCAAAGCGCCAGCCAGTTTCGAGGAAACGAGCTGTCTATCGAAGGGCAGCTGGTATTCCTTCTTCTTGGCCAAGTCCGTATGCTTTGGCTCCTGTTGCGCCGTCTCCTTAGCACCTGGCGAGTGTGTGTGTGTGTGTGTGTGTGTTTGTGTGTTTGTGCGTTTGTTGTGGGGTGGAAAAGGAGGAAGCAACACAAAATGTACAATTAATTCGTTTATTAATACAAGCATATATTTATCTATTCGCATTGAAAATCAAAAGTATATATAAAAAAAAGAACAACTTAAGTATTACATACAATTCAAACTTGGCGGCCGTTGAGAGGAGGAGGTGCGGCATATGCGACGCTTCCAGCTGTTTGCGACAGGGCACTTAACCAGGACATTTTTCCTTTTCATTTTTTTATACGTTTTTTTTTTTTTTATTTTTTTTTTAAATATTTTTTATTGACACTTTGAGCACTAACCTGAGTACGCTGAAACGGACCGTATTACGCACCCGAAACACTGAACCAGTAAAAAAAAAAATGACGGATCACAGACAGATTGTATATTGTTCAGATGGTAGCATATATGATATGTATACAATCGCTTGCTATCGAAATCAAAGAGTAACAACTTTTAAAAAATAAATTTTTTAATATTTCAGAGACTTTTAATTCAAGCATAGACAATTGTTTTATATATAAATGTATATAAAAAGCAAATCTGAAAGATCAAAGATCATATTTTGATTTAACAAAAAGAAAAAAAAAAACCAAGACACACATCTTACTTACTATTCAGATATCATATGGCTTTTATCTTAACAAATTCTCAACTCAAGCTGGAGGAGATATAAATATTCAAAAATTGTATAAATCAGTCAAAAATAATGATGATAGACACAATTTTGAATCAATTGCAGACACATTGCAGAGTTGATCGATAATCTTATTATAACGCGAGAAAAATATTTTTAAAAAATCGATATTTATCGATGCAAAAGTTGTTCTGTTCAATAACTAGAAAACAGCTCAAGATAAAGATCTGCTTAAGTATATATAAGTCGAGTTCAACACAATATTTCTTATAGATAACAAACAAAAGACCTCAATAACAAGTCTCATAATCGCAATTATTTCAAACACGAACCCGATTAGTTTTAGGCATAAAATACTGGAACCCCCCACGCGTTATTCGAGACGTTTGGCAACCCTGTTAACGCGAAATCACAACACAAATCAACAAAAAAACAAAGAAGAAGAAGAACCATGCACACATAAACTAAAGTTCAGCAGGGTTGAGCAGGTCAAACAGTTCGCATTAAGGATTGAATATTTTTGTGCCTTTGCCAAGAATTGAGACCGGCTGCAGGATTTGACCAATTGAGCAAAAATATTTACCCAAAATATGCGCAACTGTCTGAGCGAACTTTCCCCCGTCTACCCGCCCACCCGCCTCCCGTCACGCCGTTAGCGAGCAATATACTATGCTTACCTTTCGGCTCAGTTAAATGAGCTGGGAGATGCTTGGGTTTCTGTAAAATGGAAGGATTCGTTTTGTATCGTCTGGAACTTACCTTTGGAGGTCACCTGGAAGATGATCGTTGCTATATTGCTGATTAACTTTTTCACAACGCGCACTTTTTGTGGATCATCGAGCACTTCGGCAATGAGTATACCCTTTAGCTTCTCCTTGGTGGTCTCCATGAAGACGCAATTGTCCTCGTTCAATAGCAAATCATCGGCTGCATTCGGTTTGATCTTCTCCATGGCCAGCGCCTTGCTGAGCAAATTGAGCGCCTTGGGGCCCAGACTGCCCAACTGATCCTCCAGGGCGGACAGCATGCGCAGCACACTGACCACGGTCAGCGGACCCTCGGGCTCCTCAATTGACTCCAGATCCTTGTTGGCAGCGGACATTGATGTGCCCGCCGGCGATGCGGAACGCTGTCTGGGCTGACTGTACTCCGGATAGACTCGCGAATCCAACACACGAAACGTCTCCATTGGTTCATAGGTGCGCGATGAGCGCGAATAACTGTCGCCCCTCTCCCGGTAATAATCGCCGCTTCTCTCACGGCCCCTCTCCGCGTAATCATCGTGGCCGCGCGAATGCAGCGATCTATCTCGACCCCGGCTGTAGGGTGAACGTGAGCGCCGGTGCGGCGACCGAGATCTGGACCGAGATCGCGGCCGGCGCCTTGCGACAACCGGCGAGCGAGTGCGCGAGCGCCGACCCATGCGGGGCGGCGGTGGCCGTCCACGTTTGGGCGACAACGAGCGCGACACAGAGCGCGGATAGGCTGGACGGCGATTGGGGCGTGCCGATGGCGCAGCAGGTGCCTGCTGATCGTCATCGCTAATATCAATGACTGCATCGCTGGCAACGGAGCCACCATTGCGATTGTTGGCACCACGATAGTTGGGCTTGCGGCGCACAGCATTGGCGGTGGTAGCAGCAGCACCAGCAGAGGCTGCAGTCGGAGCGGCAGTGTTTTTGGGACTGTTGACGCGTATTTTGTAGCGCTCCATTAGTTCCTTGGTGTTTTCCTCGTCCTCGTCGCCGAGCTTGAACTTGTCCTTGAGCTCCTTTTTGATCTTGTTGACGGCTATGTTGAAGAGCTCGACACGCCTGTCCTTCCAATAGGTGATCCATTCGGGCTTGTAGTCATAGCTATTCGGATCGCATTTCTTCTCCTCCTGCAGCTGCTTGTAGCGTCGATTCCAGAACAGTTTCCATTCTTCGGAATAATCGGGATGCTTCTCCGGATTCGATTCATACGTTTCGGTCTCATCACGCAGCTGCTTCAGCTGCAGCTCCAAAAGACAGCGGAACTTCTCCCACTTGTAGCGCTCCTGTGCAATATGTGATGCTTGCAGCGACAGCTCCTTGGGCGTCGGCAGCTGCACGGGTGCTGCAACCTTGGCGCCAACTATGGCTGCCTTATCGGAGCTGCCAGCGGGTGGTGAACGATTGGCGGCACGATATGCCGGCTGCTGTTCCGCCTGCTTTTTGCGTGCTGCCTTCTTCGACAACTGCTGCGGCGTCTGATGCCCAGCTGTGGCCGTAAAGTTCTCGTCATCCTCACTGGAAATGGCGTCCAGTGCAATCGGCATGTTCTCTGCGTTGCGCGACCCTTTTAGGGACTCAGTAGGCTTTAGGGACTGTATCGTCTGACGCACCTCGTCTAGAAAATCGGGACCGGCACATTCATCAAAATGAAACTTATCGCGTACCTGTGAACAGATTTTGGCACGAAAGCGACGAAAGTCATCGCCGGCAACGGCCAGCACCTGCATGCTGCGGCCATAATGTTGCTCAATAAGCTGCACCAGCTTTGTGGTGGCATTCAGCACCAGCTCGTTGGAGTTGCTGGACGAGCGACGCAATTGCTGGAGCACATCGAACGCCTTCTGAAAGTGCGTCTTCAAATAGTTGGAGCGATGGGTCACCGATGTCCAGTGTGTAAATATGGAGTGGCTGTCGTTGCAAGTGTTGCACAGCACACAAAAATAATCGGGACGCCCCTGGCCATCCTCGTGCAGCTCCACAACGTATTCGGTGCCAATTAGGGAGCCGCCTTTAAAACTGTCTATTTGCTTTTGTATAACCGCTGTGCGCGCCATTTCATCCTCAAAGCCGGGCGGTACCGGCTCGCCCGTTAGGTAGCTCATTTTTGGACAAATCTGCAAGAAGGCGGCGATTGGTCTCTAGATTTCAACCGGCAGAGGTGGGTGCATGTCGTGACACGAATGCCAAAATACACGATTCAACAAGGATCTGGGCCCAACACGACCACCCTAAGCCTGAGCTAAAACTATGCAAACTTCCAAGCTATCGATATGCGCCAAGTGACTACATTTATTGCCACTAAATCAGCTTAAGCTACGTTATCGATGTTATATTTGTTGCATTTATTTAACGTGCAGTACAAATATGTTATGCTCCATTTAAATGGGTGCATCGACTTAATTAGCAAACAGCTAGTCGACTCACACTTAAAACCGAACAGCTGTTATCGCCAAAATCATAACATGCGCATTTAATATTGCGTGGTGAAAATTTATTGAAATGTTTTGCATAGCTTATAGCTCAGACTTGAAGTTATCTGTTTGTTTTTTTTTGTTTTCATAGATAAATCCGACATGCACCCATCTCTAAGAGCAAAACAATGGCGCCGACTGGCAATTACCTGGTCAGCACTTCGGAAGTGTCCCCCTCCTTTTGGTTACACTATCAGTTATTTGTGTATTGTATGCACTGGTTTTGACACGAGAAGAAATAAGACAAATACGCACGCACGCACACACACAGACACACACACGCACATTCACATATACATGCACAATTTCACAGTAGCGGCTCGTTCTTTTCTTTTCGCTTCTTTTATTATTTTTGCCACAACAAAACGTCGACGTCGTTTCGCACGTCGCTCCACGAAAGGCGATTTGTTGTTAATTTCTTACTTACAGTGCTAATTATAGAGTTGTTTGTTCACTTACAATGTGCATAATGTTAAATGTATTGATAACACACTTTTTTTGTTCACAATTTTTCCCAAATAATTTTTAGCATGCACAAAAAATTAGGAATAGAAATGAAGAAAAATTAACGCAATTTGAGTGTAGTCAAATGTCGCATAAATGGCACAGTGTTGGTGACTGTATGTAGGAATTGTTGATTAACAAACTATCGCATAGTCGCACCTTCGATAACGTAATCGTGTTGGCGGGTAGAATTGAAATTTTGAATTATGTATCGATTGCTTTGCCCATAAGAATAGCTTGGATTTCATATGAAGCAGTTGAATTCGAAGTACACTCGAAGAATGTGGAATATTTGGCAGGCTTTCTAAATAAATAAATAAAATAAAAATAATGAAACGAGCCTTTATGCCAATTTAGTGGGTATATTACAACTAAAATATATGCTATTTGAACGAATGTTACTGTCTACAAGTGAGAAAGACATTAACTACACTTCATGCACATCCTATAGAGACTTAATATTTAAGTTGAAAAGTTGGTTCGTTAATTCATTTATCAATTCACAAGAAATCTGTCACATGTTGTTCATTTAATTCCCCTGTGGCTGGCCCGCACCTTACCACTGGCAATATCTAATTTTTGTAATCATGGCCCTATGACATTTTGATGAAGTTGCGCTGCACTTGAGCTGAAGCTTAACGCACATTGCCTTTGAAAATGCGTTAATGCCTTCGGGCATCCAGTATTATGTGCACGGGTGTACATATATAATTACATGCTCGTATATTATAGAGTCTACCACCACCACCACCAACAGCACCAGCAGCAGCAGCAGCAGCAGCAGCGGCGGACAAATGGCAGTGTGCCGGGTCCACGTCCCAAAACAATTTCGCACCCACCCTCCCTCCTTGAAAAGGGTCGTCGACGTGTGCTGTGATAGATGTATCACGTACATTCATATCTGGAATAGAAGAGCCGCATTAATCGCTACATGATGATGATAATGGCAATATAAGCGACTATACAATGAGCTGACCATATGCGCACATAGACAATAAAATGTGAAGAGGATGCCACCCGAAATGGCACAACTGGTGCAACTGGCACGCTGGCTGGAGTACGAGCAGGAGAAGGAGCTGCAGGACCAGACGGTTGGGCAGACAGTCAGTTCACATTTAATGAACACAACGGTGACATGAGTTATGGGCAATTTTTTTTTTTGACAACGAAAAATTGCGAATCAGCACAGCTGTTGTTGGCTCTGCGGTGAGGTTTGCGCAGCGAAGGGAGAGGGTAGCGGCAGCGGCGGCATCTCGACATCGGCATCATGAATGCAAATGCTATTTTGCATTAACATTGCGAATGAACATGGGGCATCCCGTCGCAGACGAACAAAAACATGAAGTCCGTACGCGATCCGTTCGCGCGCCACGCAGATGAAGATGAGCGCATTCCGATTACGTTGAGCACAGACAGAGGGAAGACAGAAGACGGAAGACAGGAGACAGGAGACGGGAGACAGGAGACAGAAACACAGTGACACCCCTTCAAATACGGAATCGGAATCAGCTTCAGATGTGCACGATATGGCCGCGTAATGTGTTTTAGACAAAGTGGCAGACGCAGACAGATCGCACGCTATGTTAATGCTCTTTACAGAGTCCATTCATATTTTGCAATTCACTTTGCGACCTTCTGTATTTGTATCTATATATTCTGTATCTGTATCTGTATCTGTATTTTAATCTTTAAATGTATCTATATTTGAATCTATGCCTGTATCTGCATTTTTATCTGTAAATGTATCTATATCTGAATCTGTTTCTGTATCTCAATCTGAATCTGAATGTATGTATGTATGTATCTGTATCCTTATCTATATATGCATCTGTATCTATCTATGTATCTGTATCTCTGTATCTGTATCTATATCTGAATCTGTATCCGTATCTGCATGTGTATTTTATAAATATATATAATCTGTATCGGTATCTGAATCTCATTATGTATCTGTATCTGAATCTGAAAATGTATCTGAATCTGAATATGAATATGTATCTGTATCTGTATCTGTATCTGTATCTGTATCTGTATCTGTATCTGTATCTGTATCTGTATCTGTATATGTATCTATCTGTATCCGTATCTGTATTTATATATGTATATGTATCTGTATTTTTAACAGTAAATGTATCTATATCTGAAACCGTATCTCTGTCTGTACCTGTATCTCTATCTGTACCTGTATCTCGATCTCTATCTTTTTCTCTCTCTAGCGGACATTTTCTGGTTCAAGTGTGAGTTTGAGATAGAATGAACAAACATAAAAGTTGCATGCAACAGTTTTCCGTCCATTTTCCGACCTCGGGGCTAGATTTAATAAATTACTCTAGCACGTGTTTAATAAGTTTTTATGTAACGCTTTTAAACGAGATTTGAAGCCAATCGAATAAAACTGAAAAAACATTTTACACACACATCACTTGACCACAATTTTCCACCCAGGAGGCGTGGTTATATAACACAGTTGCGAGCAGTGTTGGCAAAGAAAAAGGGGGTATCATATTAACTTTGAGCATCAGGCAAATGTTTAAAGTCCAATTAGTTTATGCTCAAGTATTAATGTATATAGTTTCATAATATCTAAAAATGTGTTTTTAACGAATATAAATAAATAATATTAAAAAAATCTTGCCTCTAGAATAAAAAGAAATTTTTCAACATTTTGCTTTGGCGTCTAAATAATTTAAAAGCTCGTTATTTGCGTTAAAATTTTAAAAATGTCTATGAAAAAAGATGATTTGAACCAAGACATCGGTTCAAAGTTGCGTAAGGATCGGGTTCACGAAGCGAACATTTGTTTTCAACTAAAAATTTAATTATTTTGTGCAGACCTGAATTTGAAATTAAAGTATATGCAAACTTCGGCATGATGGCAATTAAATTTGCTTTGTTGGAAGTTTTTGTGGTATCTCTTTTATTTTTTCCGTTTTTAATGCTACAAATGAAATTTCTTGGCAAGTTGTGCGCAATTCATTAAGCGAAATCTGCCCGAATGCGAATAATGCAAATTGCTCTATTTCGAGCTAACTGCAAACTGAACAAGTAAGAGGCTCTCGTCGGTGGCTCCCGACTAGGGGATACCCTGAACCCGCTTCTTCCAACACCAAATGCAAATATATATACTATTCTAGAAGCTACAAATCAAGTTTGCTGACTCTAGCTCTTATTATTTACCAAAGTTGCTCAAAAAACAGGATATCGATATCGATTTTTATCGATTGCTTGGAAACGGGGCAAGTTATCGTTTATCGGAAACAAACTCGATGTGCGTAGGAACTAGGAGCACCTACATCTTTCAAGTCTCTAGCTCTTATAGGTTCTGAGATCCTTGCGTTCATACATACGGACAGACAGACGGACGGACGGACGGACGGACGGACATGGCTAGATCGACTCGGCTATTGATGCTGATCAAGAATATATATACTTTATGGGGTCGGAGATGCTTCCTTCTGCCTGTTACATACATTTGCACTCTGCACAAATACAATATACCTCTTTTTACCCATTTTTAATGGGTTCAGGGTATAAAAACGACGACAAATTTATTTGCGGCCCATGTGGCAGGCCAAAGGAGCCATCGCCATCGGCAATGCAATCTACAATCTAGTCTCCATCAATGAAATGAAATGAAATGAATGCCGTGTGCTATGCAGACTTCAGCATTTGCACCGAAAGTTCAAAAATTCCATTAATTACTCTGTGAAGTTTTCGCTGTCCCCGCTTCCCGGTTTTATTTCGCATGCTAATTTTTAAGAATTTCGAATTTCTTAATGAACGGCGATAGTTTGCCTATTGGCTGGGGAATATATGAAATGAATATGAAATAAAAGTGTGTTTTTGACTTTGGTTCGGGGTTTTTAACCCTAGCCTATTGTGCGCCGTGTCTGCTACTTTAATTCCCATGCGCCTCGGCCCACCCCTCTGGCTGCTGCTGGACCGGATGTGCTCATTGTGCGTCATTTCCACTTATCACCCCGGGGGAATTTGCAGCTTGCCCAGCTGCAGCTGGTGTCAGTCCCAATCCCAATCCCAGTTCCAATCCCAGTCCCAGCTCCGAGACCGAGTCCAAACTTTGTCGCATGCTTTCAAAAATGCGTAAATCAAACTAAAAACAAACGGCAACGGCTTGCCATGAATTAGTATTAGTGTAAAACGGCTTTTAATAAGTCGGACAGGCCCGCATCTCCATGGCCATGGCATGCATGTTGGACCCCATTAAGTGGACAGCGTACGGCGGTGGGCCTTGGCCGGACAGGCTGGCCATCCGCAACGACAAAGTCAATTGCGGTAGCCGCAAAATGGAATTTTGTTTTAAAAACTTCTGCACTGCAAAATGGCTCGCTATGGGCGCATAAATTTCAAAGCTCTTGCTCACTTTGTATACCCTCGCTAAGGGTATTCCCATTTTCTCATGTAATATGTAACGACCTCTTCGAATATGTATGTATAGTAGGTAGTATGTAGAGTGTCTGCAAGTGCCTTTGGCTTTGTGTAGTGTGGGGAAGCCCATAACTTTACCAAACAAGCTGGCAACGCTGTGACATATGTAGAAATGTGTGTTGTAAAACTACTAATTACAAATAAATACTGTACATTTAAATATACATAAATGATGTAGAATGCTGCTTCGAAGGTGGTTTGAAAGTGTTAAAAAGTATTTAAACCATGTTGCAGGGCATTTGGCACAGATCTAGTTGATATAGATTTTCAGATGGGCAATATATGTATGTATATGAATATGTTCACGAGCAATGGCATCAATGTATTAACATATTTCTGGCTTTTGGCGCATAAAAGTTGAAAAAACAAATTATGGGCCCTATGTAAAATGTTTTCAAAGTATTTACGAGCCTGTCGGACTTTTGGGCTCTGCACGCTTTGATAACTGATCTATGTATTTTGTTGTTGTTTTGTCCTGTTTTCTTCTTTTGGCAATTTGAAACATGCAACATGTTGCAATGGAGTTATAAACCAGCCCCAAAATTTCAAACTTTGCAGACGACTTATATAAGGAATGTATATAGCACGTAGGGGTCGGAAGGTTCGCGCGTGTGAGGGCAGCATGCCAAATGGAAAAAACTTTTTGCCTTTATTTTTGGCGCTTTTTTTTTGTTGTTGTATTTTGTATACTCTGACGCTTTATTAACGTTGCCCTGTTTTAGGAGAGGGTGACCTGGCAGGGCAGCAGGGGAGGGCATGGAGTGCGGAGTGTGGAGTGTGGGGCCTGTGGAGGGGTTGTTTGTTTGCTGGCAGCAGCGCAGCAAGTAATATTTTTGCCGCATAAAAGTCAAAATATGCAAATAAAGCAGGCTCTTCTTGCTGCTGCTGCTAAGGAGCAGGTGGGACAGGAGGGGGGGGGGGGAGAAGAAATGGGGGGCTAATACACTAGCAGTCAGACACAGAGACAAACAGACACAAACGAAAGCCCCAGCTAGAACAATATGCATATATAGATGCGAGGGGTTGGGGTGGCGGGAGGGGCCGGGGGAAATAAGGGGTTCGACTGGGCGAAAGAGAGAGTGAGAACAGCGTGGCTTAAATAATAAATGTAGTACACGCTTTGAAAGAATTTACTATGCTTTGGCAAATGGAAGTTATAAAAACCAAACACACACACACACACGCGCACAAGCACACACACACACGCACACACACACACACAAGCACATGTGCATGGCATATAAATAAACAATGCCCCTATATAACCCGAGGCAAGCCGGAGTAGTGGAGAGGTAGCGGCATTTCCATATTGTTGCTATAATCAGCGGCTGCTTTGATTCATCTGCATGCACGCGCGATGCCGGGACATTGTTGGGCGGGTAGCGGGGTGCCCACCATTGCCACCACCATCAAGTCAAAGGCAAAGCCATAGCCATAGCCAAAGCTAAATCCATAGCCAAAGCCTTAGCCTGGGTGCCGCCGCCACCCCAACGACATCATCATCAAAGTCAACCCAAAACGGGCGAAGCAACCACCAAACGGTCTCTCCACACACACAGACTCCGGTGACTCCGTTGGCCCAACTTCAACTCCGACTTTTTGCTGTTCCCTGCAATTTGGTGCCGGCATCGGGCTCAACAGCTTCAAATCACGACACGACTTAAGCACGAACTCTGCTGACACATTTAGTCAGCTAATAATATAAACGATTTAATAGCATACCTATTTGTGCTAATTTTGAAATAGTTTCATTGCATGTGCTCATTATCATTCCAATTCTGTTTTTATGCATATTTATTTGATTTGTTTATTGTACTGTCTTACAACGATAAATAATCACGACCCGTTCTCATTACTAATGCAGTTCAAATTTCGTCTCAAACATGTTCGTGTTCGGTGTTGGGCATCATGTTCGAGCACAACCACTGACTGACGCCCCTTTTCAGTATGAGCGGCAAGTGTTGAATAAACTCGCGGTGGCCTTGCCAACAAATTTAGCCGAAAAAAGGCGAGTTGTTAATATATATAATGCAGCTAACATGTGGCCATCCGTACGCCAAGGACATATACATTTGGGTAAAATGAAACAAATCAAAGGGTACGTTTTATCGATATGCATAACAATCGATCGAGGTTCCTTTACTTCACTTTTAATAAAAGTGAAGATATTTTAACAATTACGTTTTTAAATTATTTCTAAGTTCTATTCATTTCTTGACTTACGAAATTAACTAACCAATTGAGCTGGCCATACAATACGTTTATAAATATCGAAATGTGGCTGTAATTGCTAAAAGTCGCAGAAAAAAAGCTAGAATGTAGCCATTTTACGGCTGTATCAGCTGTGTGAAGCAGCCCTTTCTTTTACTCTGCTCTCCGGGGCGCTGTGTGCGTTCGTGTGCATGAGTGTGTGCCTGTGTGTGCGTCTGTGTGCCTGTGTGTCTGCGTGTGTGTGTGTGTGTGTGTATGTATTTGTGTGTTATCTCGCAGCCTGGTTCTGGTTCAGTTTTCGTTTTCCGTTAGTGCAGCATTTATCCTCGACGACGTTGGTTGGTTTCGCCTTCGCCCTCAGTCATTGTCACTGTCGCTGTCGCAGTCGCAGTCGAAGTCGAAGTCGAAGTCGAAGTCGCAGTCGTTTCCTCGCCTTGTCCGTTGGTGTTGTTATTTATTTATTTATTTTTTTTTGCCGCTGCTGCTGCTGCTTCTGCTGCTGCTCTTGTTGTGTGTGCACGTTTTATTTATTGTTGTCGTGTGTTATTTGTTTGTGTTCTTTTTTTTATGGTGCCAGTGCCAACTTACCTGATACAAGAAACTCAAACAAGGTGCGCAGACCCGGAGTCAGGGCCACGGCACATGTTGTTAGTTAAACCAGCGCCCCAAAACGGCTGTCCCACAGACCGGGACACTTACCAATAAGTAAACCCCTCTCCCAAAAAAAAATAAAACAGAACGGAGAAAAGAAAAACTGAAACAACTGAAACGAAACTAAACGACGTAAACGACAGCCCCCACTTCAGAGAACTTCAGCTACAGTTACAGTTACTCTCTGCGTGTAGCATTCGCAGCATGCTTTTAGCTTCAGTCCAGTTATTGTTGCTGCAATAAGCAATCGCCAAATCACACACACAACTATAACAGCAACAATAACAACAGCATAAGAAGGAGCAACAAAAACAAACAGAAATACACAAAACGTGCTGCGTGCGCTGCTTCGCTAAATGCAGTCGACGTCAACGTTGACGTCGCTGTCGTCACAGTCATCGCGTATTATGGGCCTAACCAAACAGCAACAACAGGAAGAAGAAGAACATCAACAGCACTTGATACAAAAATAAACAAACAAAATCAATCAATTAATCAATCTGTGAACGCCCCAGGCGAACGCCCACACTCACGCCCACACTCACGCCCACGCCCACGCGCACTTCAAACTGCAACAGCAACAACAAGGACAAAAACAAAATAAGCAACAAACATGTTCCAGTCAATTGCACTAGCGCTAGTTCTGGTCACCGCCCAATCCCTGGCACAGCTACCGAAGGATGCGAATGCGAACGCTGCTCTGCAGCTGCAGGCAACCGAGACGCAGGCAGAGGCAGCAGCGACGCCATTCGGCAGTAAGCAGCTAACCAGATGCCGCCAAAGCTGCTATCAGCAGGTAAGCCCAGCTCAGGCCACTAAAGATAAGACGCACTTGATGGACACTTGTATCTGTAGTTTATACGCTACGCTCGACTGCTCCGAGAGACTCTCGACCGCGACTTCAAGGTTAGAGTCTCAGCAGCGACAGCAGCAGCAGCAGCAGCAGCAGCCCAAACGCAGCCCCGTTTGTCCAGTTGGGCAATGACAATGGGCCTGACAGACAGACAGCACAGGCAAAGGGCAGGGCAAATGGCGACGGGAAAACGTTTTGTTTACTCTATGCGTAAACGTGAGCAAGAGTCTATTGGTTCATGTGCCGTGTTTGACGCTTAGCTAGGGTTTTTCAAAATTTGTATAAATACTCGCACCTGCGATAAGGTGTGAAAAGTATTACAGCCACGCCTGTTAGTGGGCGGACTGTTTATGGAGGACAGTTTAAGCCTACGATCGATTTCAAAACAATCACTGACCAGATGCTACTGTTGAAGAGTGACCAGCTTAAGCTAAGATGCCTTTCGATTGTTTCAAGCTTTCACAACACTGAAAACACTCATAAATTTCTCCACTTTTCGTGCTCTCAATCGAATTTTTGCTGCGAACTCAACTAAAATTGAAGTTTAGCCTGATTCTTCTTTATATGTGCCTAACTCTAGAATCGTCTACATTATCATCTAGACATTTTGATGCTCCCTCGTCTTTAGACTTGTTTTTGTCGGGGAAGCAGAGTATTGCGCAGTCGTCATTATCCGTCTACAATGTTCTTAGTTGTTTTTTATGCGGCTGCTCGCCTTTATCTGCTCGCTGACATCGCCGACATCGCTGCCGCTGCTTCTCAGGTAGCTGCCGCTGTCAGTTGACAATGTCAGCTGGGTGGTCCACGCCAGTCATAGCGCAGCTAATAGAGATTAGGCAACTGGGAGGGAGATCGAGAAAGGAGCCACAATGCCACAATGCCACAATGCCGCAGGGCCATTGGGTGTCTTTCCGCGTGTTCCCTTGTCGAGTTAGCGGGCAGAGGTGGCGGGTTCGAGCCGGGAGGGTTGCGAACAAATTCATTTCATTGAATGACTGTGGAAACAAGTATTCAAATCAACTTAAAAGAACAAATGAAAGAAAGCAGAAAAACGAGTCCAACATTATACAATTAAATGATTGTAAGAACAAGAGCGAGATCTCTCCGAATGCCTAAACAAAAGAGAGGGATTGCGTCATTGTAATTTGATTTATAATCTAGAAATATTTCGATAAGATTCAAATTCCAGAAATATTTCTGAATAATATAAAAGCGCCCAATTTGATTTATAATACACAAATATCCGAATACTAAGAAAAAGCTGAACTCGACGCATTGTGGAGAAATATTTCTGGATAATGCAGAAAAGCTCAACTTCATGCATAACCCAGAAGTAGTTCTGGATAATATTATATGTACATATATAGAAAAGCTCAATTTGATTTATAATCAGGCAACATTTCTGAGTAGTATAGAAACATTTCTGAGTAATATAGAAGTGCTCAATATGAAATATTTCTAAACAACTTAGAGAAGATCAATTTTATATTTAGTCCAGATACATTTCAGATCAATGTAGAAAAGCCCAATTTGTCCAATATTTCTGGTTCAATTCGATCCATAATCCAGGAATAAGTCTGGATTATGAAGAAAGGCGCAGTTCGATTTATGATCCAGAAATGTTCCCGGTTACCATAGAAAACTCAATGCGAGAGAAGTTCAATTTAGTTTATAAGCCAGAAATTTTTTGGGGAACATAAAGTTAAGCTTGGTGTGATTTATAGTCAGGAAATATTTTTGGTTAGATTCGATCTATAATCCCGAAATATTTCTCGATAATAAAGAAAGGCTCATTTTGAATGATATTCCATAAATATTTAGAAAAGCTCAACTTAATTTATAGCCAGAAAGAAGTTTTTCCGGAAATGTTTCTGGATAATAAAGAGAAGCTCAACCTAATCTGTAATTCAGAAATATTTCTCGAGAATAAAGAAAGGCTCAAAAAAACTTGTGGATGTTTTAATAGCCGTTTTTTTAGTGGTAATTGTGGAAGCTAGCGAAATTGTATTACCAATTTACAAACAACAATAATAATTACTCGTTACGTGACTGAAAACCAAACTGGGTTTCTTTCGTTTGCGTCTATCAAAAAACGCAAAATTATCCGGAAAGTGACGGATTTAATTAATGCAATTATTTTAACAAAATGCGACAGAATGTTATTATTAAAACATAATTGTGTTTTTTTGTTGTTGTTCTCTTGATGCTAACGTGTTAAACGATACGTGACACACGTTGCGTGACGTATTATTTTTTAATTAAAATTTAAAACATTTTTGAGCATTTAAATGACGTTTGATGCATTGGATTTTGCTCCAGTTGTATTCGGTTGAAGTTAATCAGTGATTTATTAAGAGAAAATGTCACAAAAAAGTGTTGAAAAACGCGTAAATAAATTCATTTCCTTCGGCAGTCAGTTTTCATTTGAATTAAGTTAAGTCATTTGAGTAAATATTCCTTGAGTATCGGGAAAGAAATTTTAGTTGTTTTTAATGTACGATTAAATGAAATTCGAGTCAAAACTTGGTCCAACCGATTTTTAAAGTGTATGAACGGAACCTCAAGACAGTTGGTTCGAATCGTAAGCCGTAGCATCCAACATGTTTTGTTGTTTGCAACACTGGTCAAAACTGTTCCCATGAATGCTACAGATCGATTTCTGTGAAAAACATAATTCAAAAATGTCATATATATGAACTATGTTATACATGATATGATATGATAGGATAGAATATGATAGGATATGATATGATATGATAGAATATATGATATGATTTGAGAATTGCTCTTCCTTGATTTTAAACTGTTCTCTCTCTTCTAAACCTGGTTTGCACCATTTATTGAGTCAGATTCTTTTGACTTTTAAATCAATATCAGTTCCATGAATTGAACATTTTTTATGCGTTTCAATAGAACTCGTTATTAAATGGGAAACTTTAAACGTTTTTTATAAAGCTTCAAATGATTCTTTCAAGTGAAACGTGAAGTGGTGGCTTCATTGAATTCCTTTTGGAAATCGATGGCGTCTCCCCTTGTGTCAACGTGGTAAATTTCGTGCTTTGATCCAACTGGGAAAGCAGATGCAATCCGTTGACCTTTAAGGGTTGCCTGCAGACGGCGGCCGTATGCACTGTGGCTAATTTCACGCCTGTCCGGCTCTAATCCCCGGCACAGGCCACCAACCCACGAACGAGCCACAATCAGCGCCAAATTAACACCATAAAAGTTGGCAGCATCCGAAAGACTTTGTTCCTTGCATTCGGGTGACTTTTTCCTTTGGGGGTGTGTATGTGTGTGTGTGTGTCTGTGTGTGTGTGTTAAGAAATCGTCGCAAGCTGTCTCCGTCGCAGACACAGTTCAATTCGTAATGCCAGTTGGGTATGCCGGGCACGTAGCCTTTGGCTGGTGGTGGAATCTGTTCCGACGGGTCTTCAATAATTGACAAGCGCAGCATTTGGCGACTACGTGCCACTGAAACTGGTCAACTGGTCAACTGGGCAATGGGCATCGGGCAATGGGCATTGGTGGTGGCAGCGGCAGCTCATAAAACTGCTCAAAACTGACCTGGATGGGTAATTTATGTGGGGCCTGGGTGTGAAGCGTTCTCCAATTCCGTGGGCAATTGCATGTAAAAGTTGTTCGCTGCCTGCGTTTAATTTATATGGGCCAACAACTATGCCAGGTAGGCCGCAAGACGCACTCCCGGACGGGGGGAACGGGACGGAACACGGTCTCGAACGGACTATGTCGACCGGACTTGCCTGCTCAGCGTTTTCATTGAGCGTGCGGTGCGTTTCGTTTTCATTGCCAACTAAAGATGGCAACGTGACACGCACCACACACGACAATTTATTTGATTGAATTGTTAATATTCGATTAATACTCAAAAAACTAATATCAATGCAACATAAAGCCAACTTCTCGTTCTCCATTCGTTAACATAACCTCAACTGAAGCACACATTGATGTATATCTATATGAACGCATTGACATACGCATGCCGTGAAAGTATACACACACACACACACACATATGTACAATACATATGTAGCAAATGCCCAATTAACGGTTTAATTTTGTATATCTCATAACCTCACATAAAACACATGTATGTAATATTGCAATTACAATTACAATTATGTTAACGATGCGATGGGCAATCAAATCACGCTGTCATCTCTAATTGGCATTGCCAGTGCCATACACGCACACACACACACACACACACATTCATTCATTCGTTGGTTCATTCATTTGCCGCCTTATTGTTGTTACTTATCGCCCAAGTTGTTTCGCAAAGGCCAAAAATTCAATTGAGCGGAAAATATGTTGTCTTTGCGATTTTCCTTTTGGCATGCTCGTTTATCTGGCCGCCTTATTGTGTAATGATGACAAAGTGCTCCTGCTGCTGATGCCGCTCCAGAATGCTGGTTGCTGATGCCCGCCATCTCGTTCCACTCGGCAGAGTCACAGTCATAGTCAAAGTCCCTTTCCCTCTTCCTCTCCCCGTCCCTATCCCTATCTCCATCTCCTTCTCATTCTCAGTTCGCATCAGCACATTCATTCATTTGTCTGCGTGCTCATTCATAAACTAAACGGACAGGCACTGGGTACCGGGCTCTGCTGCTGTGCCTTAGAACTCATTGCTTTGCTGCCCAGAACGTTGTCCAGCTGTCGCTGCTGCGTAGCTAAAGCGACAGTTGACAAAGGCTAAGCAGGCAGAGGCATACAGCGTTCAACACACACACACACACACACACACACAGCGCAGTCACAGTCGCAGTCACCATGTCCAGTTAGTTCACAGTTTCATCTCCTGCCGCGACAGCGTGAAAATTTCAATTCGCCATACAACTTTGCGGTCATTTATACAAACAGACACACGCATTCTCTCTCGCTCACACACACACACACACAAACCGCTAGTCCTTTATCTGTGTGCTTTGGCCTTTTTTGCTTTTTTTGCAGTCAGGCCTTTTCATATTACAGTTACAAATTTGCGTCTATTGTTGGTAATGGCAATGCTGTGGCGTTGTCCTCGGCCAGTTGCCTGCGGCGCTGTGCCTGATTACTTTTTCTAGCTTACTTAAAATTCGATTAGGCCACGCCCACTAACTAACTTTTTTGTTTGTGTCGTTCTGGTTTTTGCTTCATCTCTTAAAATAATTCTTCCACTTCTTCTTCTTTTTTTTTGTTTTTTGCAGTTTGCGAGGGATTGGCATTATTGCACGGATTTCGTTGATTGCAAAAACGTAAGTACAGCCGCGACCCCCTGCTCACCACACACCCCACTCCCTACTCCTCACTCTCCACACCCCACTCTATATGATGATAAGTACAAATACAGCGGTTAGATGCGATAACAGCAGCCCGAATAGCTCTAAGCCATGGCTATCAAAACAGTCCGGCAACAGTTAATAACTGTTATGGTGCCTCTTAACCCATTATTGTGCTCGCTGTATTAGCCTAAAACGTTATTTTGAGTAAATATTCTGCTAGCCACATACATACATAGATAATTAATCGCTCGAAATGAGAATACTTTGTTTTCGGCTAATAGAATTTACATTCAATTATATTCTGGAAGTTTTTAGAAACAGTTTAGATTAACAAAAAAAACAATTCATATCTTATTTATAGACATAGCTGTTATATTTTATTACAAACAAATCAGTTTATTAGTAACGAGATATTAATAAAGAGATGTTCATTCGTTTCCTACTTGAAACCGAATACTTTCGCATAACGAGCTCCGAGTGCATAGCGCAAACATTACATTTTTTGTAAATCAAGTATTCAATTTGGGGAGCATTCCATTTCAGTTGTTAGTCAAATTCAAACGAATATTCATCAAACAATCAACTGGCACTGTTTCAATAAAACAAAAACAATTTAGCTGGCAAACAAGCTTGCGGTACACACTGGCCGAAAAAAAACGGAGCAAGTGCAAAATTGCCCAATACTGGCGCATCAGATTTCAGTCAAAGCAAACTTATCGATAACAATAAATATTTGCACAATGGCCAGTGTTTAAATGGCGCGTAGAAAGCCCGTATTGACAACTATTAAAGCGCTTGAAATTAGCTTTCAAATGAAACTTGCTGAAAAATGTTGTCTTTTTGATGGAATCACTTTTGAGATTGTCGAAAACGTGGGCGCTTTAATGGGTTAAATGTTTTTGCTGCTGATTGCTGCGGGCAACTGGCGAAATTGCGTTGCCAATTTGCAGGCAGCTCTCAGCGCATAAAGCTGTTGTATGCCCCGCCCTATAGTATGTATTTAATGTTGCTAGCGAATGTTCTGTTCCAAATGTTAACTATCCTACCTTAACCCGTGCTTACCTTCGATAGTGCTGGCAAAACTGCCAAAGGCAATTGGCGCCCTTTGAGCTGCGCGTACATCACGCCCAGCGTCAGGGTGCTCTGGTGCTGACCGACATCGGTTGGGACGAGCTGATTGCGAACGCGTCCCGTCAATGCCTGATCACCTGGGAGGTATCCGGCGGCGGGCTTATGGGCAACCTGCTCACAGACACTGCACGCGCCGAGCTATCACTCTGGCCGGATACGGTCTACAACATACAGGTGACCTGTAAGCATAAGGTAAGCCAGTACAGCAAACGCTTTGACCGCGTCCGAATTGTCATCCCTACTGTTTCGCAGCTAACGGGCCTGATGCGTCGCTCACTGAAGCTCAATGTGGACACACATCAGCTGCTGTCGGCGGCAGCGGCGGCCAATCGTTGGACAAATCCTAGCCTGTTGCCCCTTGTGCCCGTGACAGCACCAGTTACAACAACAACAACAACAACAACAATACCAACAACAGTTCTGCAGCGTTCTCGTCCCACGGACCGTGTGTACATAATCAGTGCGCTGCCCACGGCCAGCCAGTTGGGCGGGGTTGTGTATCCGGCATTTGGTGCGTTGGCCTTCTTCCTGGCACTGTTGGTCATGTTCCTGTTTCTGCGTCCACAGCGCAAGCGGGCGTCTGATGGGGATGCGGACACCGCCTCGCTCCTAAGCGGACGTCGCTCGCGGCTCTCCATGGACAACTCCACGCTGCATGTGTAGGCGGTCAAAGAGCAAAGAAAATACAAAACTGAAACAAAAAAAAAAAAAAACAACAACAACAAAATAGAAAAGAAAAAAGAGAACTTGTAGTCGTATATGTCTGACTATGTGATATTCTGCACCCAAATTGTACATAGCATAGACAACACACACACACACACACACACACTCACACACACACACACACACAACATATATGTAACCTACAACAACTACATCACATACTTAACATACATACATACGTATTTAACCATATGTAGTTATCGAAACAAGTATCTTACATCAAGTCCAAAAAGCATAAAAAACCGAGAAGATAAAACAAGTTCGCTCAATCGTATGTTTAAGTTTTACCTTTTTAGTGTTTAGGCCAAAAACAAAACAGTCATAAATGTAATACCTATATACATTAACGCGTACACTATATACATACATATATCATAGTTATATATACATATATATATATATATATACATATTGCATATACTATATACATACGCGTGTTTAGACATAATCTAGGGGCCTCGGCCAACCAACTAAATACACCAAACTAAATGCAACAAATTGCTACAAATTTTTATGCAACATACAATTTTTTTCTCGTCGCGTCGCTTTTTCAAAACTAAAAATGAAGAAAACAAATATTTCAAAATAAAAGAAAGAAACTTAAAGATCGCATGCCGTTTTTAATTCGTCGTCTATATAATATATGAAAAAAAAAAAAACACTTACACAAAAAATAAAATCATAAAAAAACTAAAATTAAACCAAAATCAAAATGGAATATTTTTCAAAATTTTTTCAACGTGTATAACTAGCTAAAATGCATTACAAATTAAAAGCGAGAAGCGTAAACAACATATATTATTATGAAAATGAATTAAGTACTTGAGCATGTCAACAAAAAAAAAGCAACAAATAAAAAAAAAAAAAGAAAGAAAAGTTTTAAAAAAAGAAAAAAGCTTCGCTACGCAAAATGCCTGTAAATATTGAGAAAATTTGTTTATATATTATAAACTTATTTATTTTTTTTTTGTATTATGATCAACTTGAACGCATCTAGCTCTTTTCCAGGTCAAAGTTTCCTATATAGTTTAAGCACCAGTTGGAACAGAAGAGGCTAAACAATCAACTGGCTTAATATACATAATATCTGTTTGTCTGATCTATTTATAAATATATATAGCTATAGTATTTTATCTAAGGCTAGCAACTGATTGCTTTTCAAAATCGGACCAACTTCCAGTTGTTTTTCAGTTTTAGTATATGTGCTAATATTTATTTTTATTCTCATCTGTTTTTGACTAATTTACAAATTGGTCTGCCAAAAGTCAAAGCTCAATAGGCCCAACCTAACATAGCTTTAGATAGGTACTACAATAGAGTTCCGCATTGAGACTAAACAGAAAAACTAGCTAACAATAGCATTTAGTTCATAAACCATAAACCATACTAACATACGTAGCTAGAAGAAGAAAAGGAGTACACTTTCGTTGAGTCTGAAACATAGATTAGCTATAACTTGTCAATATACACACATATACATATATAAACTGAAATCAACTGATTAGCCGGAAAAGAGCATACAAAGTTCGGTGCGCACCGAAATTACATTAACATAAATATATACATAATTATATTATATATATATAGTATATAGTATAAAGTACAAGCATATATTTCCTGACTCAATTTGTTGCATTGGACATTTGATTATTCTAGTGAATAGTTTAAGTTGAACACTTTTTATTACACTTTTCTTTTCTTTCCTTCTTTTTATGCCCTGAACCCATTGAAAATGGGTAAAAAGGGTATATTGCATTTGTGCAAAGTGCAAATGTATGTAACAGGCAGAAGGAAGCATCTCCGACCCCATAAAGTATATATATTCTTGATCAGCATCAATAGCCGAGTCGATCTAGCCATGTCCGTCCGTCTGTCCGTCTGTATGAACGCAAGGATCTCAAAACCTATAAGAGCTAGAGATGTAGGTTCCCCCGGTGCCCGCGCAGATCGAGTTTGTTTCCGATAATCGATAACTTACTCCGTTTCCAAGTAATCGATAAAAATGTATATCGAAATCCTGTTTTTTGAGCAACTTTGGTAAACAATAAGAGCTAGAGTCCGCAAACTTGACTTGTAGCTTCTAGAATAGTATATATAACTGCATTAGGTGTTGGAAGTAGAGGGTTCAGGGTATCCCCTAGTCGGGAGCCACCGACTAGAACCTCTTACTTGTTTTTTTTTTGTATTGTGTCGTTTATGAAAACTTTGTTTGTAATACTTTTATTTTGGTTTGTTTATGTAAATATAGCTTGATTTGTTATTGCAGCGCACTTTGGGTTTTATTTGCTGGGGTTGGCATGGGAATATCTATCTATACTATGTACATATATATCCATAGCCCAACTAACTCATCGATTTTTGTGCCGTGTAAGGCTTTGGATGTTGATAAAAACAAAATGGATAACCACTTACCATATAAATTGGTAGCCGCAAAATATGCCAACGATAAAAAAAAATACATATACATATAGAAGCAGCTTTTGTCGGGGGTGTGTGTGTGTGTCAGCCCCCCCTCCCCCGCCCCGCCCCGTTTGTTGATGGCGAGGACAACGGTCCTTTATCCAATTGGCTTGCTTTCTCGTCGGGTTCCACCTAGTTTTGGAGCTGGGATTCGACACCGACATCGCCGCCCCGCTTATTGTGTTGCAACATTTACATTTATGTATTTGTATGGGGTTTCTTCTTCTTCTTCTTCATCTTCTTCTTCTACTCCTTGTTGTTTTTGAAATTGTTTGCCATAAATTTCTACACTGTGCCGAAGCATGAATAATTCTGGCCCACTTTGGCTTTTTTCAAACTTGTTTACTTAACCCCAAAAACTTTGGCAGAGAGAAACACAAATGCATCGGTTTTTTTTTTTAAGTAAACTCAAAAGTTTTGACAAGATTTCTTTAATTGCCTGCTAATAGTCTTTAAAAGATTCCAAATGGATTTATCTCTGTTTTCTTATGGTTTTTTGAGCACCCGTTTCCAGTTTTCCGCTGACATCTAAATTATCTTCTATTTATCCAAGTGTGCTTTTATCTTTGTTCCCTCCGAAGGCATCCCAAGCATTCTCTTCTCCTCATATCTGGACGCAATTACATGATTTGTTTTACAATGTAACACTTTTCTTTTTTATCTTGAGTTACAGATTTTTCCACTTGAGGATTTGTTTTGAATTTCAATACAAAAAAAAAAAAAAAAAAAAACAAAAGGGGCTGGGGGCGGGGTCGAAGCATGTTGGGGCTTAGCCCCAACAAGCGGCAAGGGGCACCCACACACACACTAAACAAGACAAATCTCAAGTTGCATTATCTCAAGTTCCATTTGGAGCTAGCTAACGGGGTTGGCTTCACCTACAAAAGAGCCCGGAGGTTGCCTGCCCCCACCCACCGCCACCCACTGTCTCTCTCTCTCTCTCTCTCTCTATCTATCTCGCTCGCTCTCGCATTTGGCACTTGGTGGCTGGCATTTGTTGGTCGGCTGGCCACTTGGCTTTCAGCTGGGTCTTTCCATTCTCTACTCGTTCTCAAGCACTTTTTATAAACCAAATTAAATTTATATAGCCCCCCTCCCCCCCTCCCCTGCTTGCAAACTCATACAATTCCCATTCCCATGCTCTCAACGCTGTCAACTGCCAATTAGCTGAGCATTTTTCAACATTTTAAAATGTCTTGCCGAGTGCGTGGCCCCCGCCCCCGCCCCCGCCCCAACCCCAGCTCTGGGGCCCAACACTTGAGTGAGTCGTTTTATGCGACACAGCCTCGATGCCTTCAGATTTTACTCTCATTTGCTGGCGCTGCTTCCGCTTGCTGCTGCTGCGCTGCTGCTGCTGCTTGTTTGTTCTAGTTGCCGTTGTTCCTTGTTGCTGTTGTTGTTGTTGCTGTTGCTGTTGTTGTTGCCGTCAGCTGTGCAGCGCGTGCTTCATTTATCAAAAAGCAATTACAATGTTATGGGCAATTCGATGCCTGATGCTTGATTTTCCATGCCCCATGGGCTCGCCGGCTGATGCTGGGGCAGCCTCAACGCTAGCTTCTATTGGCCCAGCAGCCACCTGCTAAGGCAAAATACATAAAAAAAAAAAAAAGATAACGGCAGGAAAGAGGAAGCATTGCTCCACAGTGCAACTGAACAGCTTTATTTCATTTATGTTTACATTGTTGTTGATTTTGTGTGTTTTACTCATTTGTTCAAACATAGCTGATATTAATACATACATATATATATATTTAAAAGAAAAGAAAAGTACAGATGAAAATTCAACTTCAACCGAAAAGCATATAGCGCGTACCTACAAACATATTGTATTACAATAACAACACAAATTATTAACTGTAAGTAGACAAAAAGACAAAAGCAAAAGAAAAAAAAAACAACAACAACAACAAGAGAAGAAGCTGCAGAAAAGCAACATCAAAAAATAAAATTAGACTACAAAACTCAAAACAAGCGAAATACTAGAAACACTAGAGAACTGGAGAGGGAGGGGGAGGTGAGTAAAAGACGAAGAAGAAGAAGCAGCCGCCGCAGCCGCAACGGATGAGCAAGAACAAGCAGCACACGAAGACAAAAAGCGAGCATGTGTTTGTGCCATAAAAGGTTTCTCATTACAATTTTTGGCCAAGGGTCGCATCGTTGCACAAAATTACTTTTTTTTTTTTTTTCATTTTGTGTTCTTTATTTTTTTTTTTGGTGCTGTTTTTGTTTTTGCTGCCGCTCTCAACGCCAGCGGCGCTGTCAGAGAATGTGGTGGGAGCGCAAGGGGCGGCGGGCGTAGTAGGTGTTTGGCTGACTGAAGTGCTAGGGCGACGGCGGCGGCGGTGGAGTGGGCGGTCGGGGACAGGCAGCCGCCCAAAGGGCGATTGATATACAACGCACAGCCGCGCTGCCATAGATACACACATACATACATACAAGCCCACACAAATCTATACATATGAACATATATATGTATATATCAAGTATATAGCGCACATTGAGATGCTTATGCTGTTTATAGCCAGGCAGTTGCTGTGCCGCAAACAAACACACCCACACACACACACACACACACACACCGAGCACGTAGCTGTGGCTGGCTAGGTTGCACGTGACAAGGCCAAACATGTTCGAGGCTGCGAAGTCAGCGCTAGGTTCGATGCAAAGGATAAAACATATCCAAATCCAAAATACCAGTACAGCCCAGTGCCAGTGCGTCGGCGCTTTGCTTCGCCTCGCTCACACATTTACACACACACACACGCACACCGAGACACAATGGGCAGGAAACAGGCAACGACAGCAACAACGAGCGCTACACAATGAAGCCTTGCCTTGCCTTTTGCCTTGCTCTTGATGCTGTTGCTGCTCCCGCTGCTGCTGCTCTTGGCGTGGCACAATTCGCGGGCGCTGTGCTCACATTTAACCTTACCAAAGGTTACGCGCAGCAGACGCGAGGCGCTGACGACGACGACGACGTTAGCCGACGACAGCTGGCAGCCCGAAGAGCTGTAAAAGTTCTGCCCCGTCACAGCTGTCTGTGCAGATATGGAGATGACGATGAGCTGATACTTTGCTGGCTTGGCTTGCTGCCGCCGCTGTCGCTGCTGCTGCCGCTGCTGCTGCTGCCGTTGCAATTGACAGCTGTGACGGGCGGTAACATGTTGATGCGGGGCCGCATTGTTGTTATATCTGAGAGATTTCATCTAATTCGCTTTGCGTTACACTTGATTTTTCGGGCTTGTCTTATTAAAAGACAATCAGATTGGGCTTTTGGTATATTAAGGGCATGTGTCATTGTTAATCTTCTCAAGCATTTGCCAGCGGCAGCTCCCAGCCACACTTGAGCCCAAATGAGTGATTTCTTCTCTCCGTTCTTTCTTTCTTTCTGTTTTTTTTTAAATAGCACGCTCGTATATCACTGCATCCCAGCTGACAATATCGAATCCTGTGACTAATCGCGTCATGCGGATGTGGCTCGACAGGCGGCTTATTAAGTATACGTTAGTTAATCTATGGTAAGCACTGGGAACAGTTCTGTCAGTGAAAAGTTTCGAATGCTTGACGCATTCATCATTTATCATTGAACTTTTCAATTTGGCAGCTTTTGCTGAATATAGCAGGAATTTGCTTACTTTTTCAATCAGAATTGTCTTAAATAAGCACCTAGTTTAAGAATGGAATACACTAATACAAATACGTATATATGTATATGTATGTAGATGTGCGGACGTGACTCTAGGTCTTATACTTTATAGCTCTATGCCTTATATTTCATCCAATAATCAGACAGGTTTATTTTATGATTGTGCCCGTCTATGGAATACCCAGACGGACGAACGGACAGATGGACGGACGTACAAATAGACAGACAGACGACCGGATGGGCGGACAGACTGACATACATCTGTAGAGCCTACTTGAATTTGTGAGAATCGCAGAGTAGGGCAGTTCTTAAACTAACCGCTTTAAGAACCAAATTCCACGTTTGTTTATCAACCATAAGCCACAGAACCTTAACTTAAAACGAGTCTTGTTTTCTTTTCTCAAAATGATCTGGGAAAAGTAACTTTTTTTTTTGACATTTGAAATAATTTTTGACAATTTAAATTTATTTGTAATAATTATAATTTGTGAGAAAGTGGGAGAAGAATCAGAGATTGTTCATAGATGTGAAGAGTCGGGCTTACGAACCGAACCCCAGGCGAGTCATTGGTTCGAACCCTAAATGGTTGTAAGCTCTGAAGAACCTATCTTCTCTTTGCTTGAGCTGAGAATGTTGTCTTAACAAATAGTTAAGAGAAAGAAATGTAATACCATTTCGTAGAGCATCCCAGTAGGCATCGAGGTACCCGTAGCCTCGTAGGCCGAAGTCTACGTAACTGGGCCAGTCAATATATTTCAAACAAACGGAACAGATCGACAACAGACACAACAGTAAAATAATAAATATATATATATATCTATTTTTCGGTAATTTATATAAAATTTGGTTTTGCGTGAGAGATTATTTGATTAAAACTAAAAGGAAAATATACAAAAAAAAAAAAAAAAAAAAAAAAAAAGGAAAAAGCAAAAAGCAAAAAAAAAAACAAAACCCCAGCCTACGAATGGATAAGTTGAGCAAAGCCAAAAAGGCGGAAATGTGCAATACATTTGCCATACTGGACGTGGACGGAAGTGGACTCCTGACCGCCAGCGAGCTGAGCGGCATGATGCGCGTCTTTGGCTACGAGAACAGCGAGGAGGATGTACAGCGCATGATTGACGCCGTGGACACCGATGGAACGGGCAAAATGGACTGTGCCAAGTTCTGTGCAGCATTGCTATGGAATCTGAAGCCCGAGGAGAAGCTGTGCGATGTGTGCAATCAGCCGAAGGGCGACGGAGTCGATGGTTCCAATTCCTCATAGTTTTGAATTCAATAGAAATTGTTACTCAGTTCGATTTTGGCTGTCCACAAAATAGTTTTTGTTTATTCTTGTTATGCAATTTTGCCCCATATATGGCATACATATGTTATTGAAATTTATGAAAAGAACTTTTCTCCAAGTGATGCATTGTTATTCTCCTGTTCGCAACTAAATACTTTGGAAAACACAAGCTGAAAATGAAAATGAAAAAGAAAAAAACAAAAAAAAAAATATTTGTGTTATATTGAAGAGTAAAAGAAAAGCGTTAAATAAAAATCTTGAACAACATTTGGACAATTTCCATGTCATATGAGATATATACATACATATATACTTACTGTTAGGCAAAACTGGAAGAATCTGCAGGAAACCAGTTCGCATAAGTCGGCTCGACTGGCTCCTCGAGTTCCCGGTTAGGGTATCTAGTTAACAGTTGCAACATGTTCGAATCGCAGCCGCAAGCTTGTTGTCAGTATCCGGTTAGCATAGCATACTTTTTAGGGCCCGCAGATTCGGCATTTCTTCTGCTTTTCGTTGCTCAAAATGCCGGCTTATAGAAATTTTGATATTTGTTTTTTTTTTTTGTTTTCAAGAGTTGTAAAACACGTTAACTTGGATTTATGTTAATTGTTTGAAAATCTCAAAGGCAACAGTTTCGACAAATTTTACATATGTACATTCAAATGTATGCATATCATAAATATATATAAATATATACATATATCTCGTGAGTTTCGGCAGCAAAAAAGTTTCTTGAATTTTGATAGATTTAAAAGAAAAAACTTGATCGCAAATCGCGCAAAGTTTCAACTGTCTTCTGATAAAACAAAATGTTGGTGTTTATTTCAGCTCAAAGTTTTGGATGAATACAAAAAAAATAGATATATATTTATATAGGATATTGTACAATATGTTAATGTTGTTTTTATATCTTGCTGCGAGACATATTTATAATAATAGTACATAAATCTGGATTTCCTTTTTTAATTAACCCCCCCAAATATTAAACATAATGTACGTTTTACCAGTTACTAAATAGTTGTTGTTGCTGTTGTCCTTTTTTGTTTTTAGTTATATATTTTGTTAAATTTATTAATATGTATATTATAATTATCTAGTTTTCCACAGTGCTGTCTGCTGTTGCAGTTTCTTATTTGCTGTTGCAGTTGCCTGTCGAATCGTTTTTAAGTACGTGCGCACAGGAAATAACAATTTATCGAGTGATAGGTTGTGGAAATTTAGGCCACACGGTGTGCTGAGCTAATATGCCGGCTTCCAACACTGCGCTCGTGTCTATCTGTCTATCTGTCTGTGTGTGTGTTGTGTGTGTGTGTCACCCGGCCACATAATTGTGACGTCACAGAGTGCAGGCTAATCCTGGGAATTGTGCCTGCACGCTGCCACGTGTCACACGTGTCTGAAGCCTTAATTAATTTCAATCAAAAAAAAAAGAAGAAGTTGTTTAATACATATTACATACATAAGCATAACAAATTATGTTTTTTTTTTTTTATATATAATAATAATAACTGCGATGTCTGCAATCTCAATCGATAGACAATCGATTGACATTATCGATATACTGCTGTTTTTAATCGGCAAATGCTAAGCTTGAATAAATGCGCTGCGTTTTTTTTTGCTATACACAATTTGTCACATTTTTAGTTGCGTTTTTGAGTGTTTTTTTTTCTTCTTTTTTTTGATTTGTTTTCTTTGCTATGACATAAGAAAATACATTTGCTGCTATTGTTAATTGTTGCAATTTACAATTTAGTGTTGTGGCTATATAATGTAGCTTGACGCTTTTAAATGACTTTATTGTCTTACATTAAAACTGAATGTTGTCTTTTACACAAAAAAAAAAACATGTACACACACATGAAGGCAAATCATAATCATAATAATAATATTAATAATAGTAATCAAGAATTGCATACACGCAACGCGGACATTAATCAAAAGATGTTTTCACAAAAATCATATGGGCATAGGTTTACATATAAATATACATATATCATATATAAATTATGGTTTGCGGTTTAGTTCTTGTTCTTGTTTTTAACACACATGTCCACCATTCGCTGCGACAGTCTGGCATCGCTGTGCAATGCTCCTATTTTCCATTCTCCTGCACACGCACTTTCAGCTGGGTCTCTTTTTATATGAGTGAATGTGTGTGTGTGTCTGTGTTCGTAGGTGTTTTTTTAATTTATTTTACAGTATATGCGTGTGGCAACCTCTGTATTTAGCTGTGCTCGGTATGTGTGTGTGTGTGTTGTCTTTAGACTTTTAGCTTAGACGCTTGCTATAAAACACATTTATTCGTGCGATGGCTGCTGATCCGGAAAGCCGCTAACCTCCGTCTGCTCCACCAGTTGCTGGCCGTCGAGCGTGTATTGAATGCGCAGACGCATGCGCAGTACAGCCTGCGGAAACGAGAAAGAAGCAGAGCATTACGATCAATTAGATATAAAAAAGAAGAAGGAACAGTTATCGTCGGCACGCCGAAGACACAATGCCCTTACAGGCTTGGAATTGCTTTGCCCAAAACCTTAATCTTTCTACCGATCGTATAGGGTCTGAAATTTAGTAGTAGATTTGCATGTAAACTTGTGAGTCTGAGCTCTAGTCGAGAGTGCTCTGAATGTCGCAACATTATTGTGCTCTCTTCGATTTCCAAAGTCGCCCTTCTTTGCGATTCTCATGAATTACAAAATTTTGTATTTGTAAGAGAAAAATGGAGAGGTGAAAGCGAGGGATAGAGTCAAAGCTATACCAGCCATAAGACAGTCAACTGTATATCTAAACTAAAGAGAATATCCAAATCCCAGTTGTACACTGAGTTTAGCTGGCTGAGCTACTTACATTGGACGTAGCCACAACGCGCATTTCCTGCGTAATGACGCCACCTGGAGGCAGCACAGAGCCCGACGGCGTCAGCATTTGCAGTTTAAAACTCTTCTGCACCGCCGCCTGTTTGAAACACGTAGAACAAATTAGTGGCAATCATATAAACAGGTAATCAATAAGTCTACACACCTGCAGCACATACTGCTCCAATGTATTGTCTGAGCTATTTGTGGTTGTCATAAAGATCTTCATGCAGTCACTGCCCGGCACCGGCACCAGCTGCACTAGCAGTCCGTTCTTGTCCAGGGCCGTTAGCTTGGGACCCTGTGGAGGCTGCAATCCAAAAAATGTTTAGATTAACATGCGAAGCGTAAGAGTAATTTGTACAATCATATACCACTGTCACATTGTTGGATGCCGCCGTGGGACTCAGTTCACCCAGCAGGCTGCTACTGTTGACATCGCTGCCAAGGGGCGCCAGTGCATGGACTGGCGCACCACCGGCAACGTTTAGGCGACCCAGCATGCTCGCCAGATCATTGCCATTTGTGGGTATGCTGTTGGGCATAGCGTCGATGCCACCACCAAAGCCGCTCAGATCGAGGCCACCGAGCATATTGTTCATGTTGGCGGCGCTGCTAGGATCAGTAGCCATATTGATGCCCATAACGGGCGTTGTGGTTGGCGCCGACATGTCCAAGTCGAGCAAATCAAGCAGATCCTGATTGTTGGACACTGTCGCATCGTTGTTTGCGTTGCGTGTGTTCTTTTTATGCACCGCGTTTGATAAATCTGTGGCCATGGCCAAGTCGCTGGCACCAGCCGACAAGTCCGTGCTACCCAATAAGTCCAATAGGATATTCTACAAAATTATATATAAAGTTTTATTTTTTGATGCAGAATAGTGTATATTGTCTGGTAACTTACCGTATTGTCACCCATTGTATTCATATTGCTTTCGATTAAAGGATGCGTACTACTGCCGCCAAGCTCGACGCCATTCTCGATGACATCCGGACTGTTGTCATCGAAAGAGCCGCCGCTTTCGCCATTTTGCGAGCTAATGCGACTAATCTGCATGGCGGGCATCTTTTCCAGTAGCGCCGGACGCAGGTGCTTATAGCTGCCAAAGAGCTGCGTAAACTCTACACCACGCTGCTGCAGATCCACATTCAGATGGCTGCCAAACGAGGTAATCAATGCCTGGATTTCTCTGAAATGGACCAAGACTATTATTAGCCGATGGCCGTGGAGAGATGGAGATTGGATACTTACTCCACGCATTGCTGCAGGCGCGTGCTCAACTTGGCCAGGGAGACGAGCGCATATTGCTTGCTTGTGGTCGACACTTGAGCAGAGGTTAAAAACTTATGATACACAGCGATCAGATCGCTTTCCGTGGGACGTTCAAACTCTGTAAAAGTAAAGTTTATAGAGAATAAAAATTGTTCTTCACCGATATTGTGTTTAATCTACTCACCATCTTCGTTAGCGCCATACATGAACAGATCACCGTACTCGCCTATGGCCCAGACGGCAACCTGGAGCAGCGGCTGCTTGTCCTCACAGTGATTGGACACTTGAAGCGATTCCCAGAACCGATTCGTGATATATGTCTGCTCGGGCACGGGACTGCTGGACACCAGCTGTATGGTGGAAGACACCACATCGTCGCGTACATAATTGCCAGCAGCTATCAAAACGCTCAATTGCGTATCCAGATGCCAGCGTGAATTGGGCGAATAGCGTTCGGCAGCGAGAATCATGCCCGAGCTGCATTGCGCCTTGAACTCGGCATCGGCCTTCTCGAGGAACAGCAACAGCTCCTTGGTCATTGTACGTATATTTTGTGCATTGATCAGCGCAAACGATAGCTCCATCGCTCGTCGCCGTATCGATACATCCGGATCCTTGAGGCACTCCAATATGGTTGTGCGATGCCGCTGCACCGCTGACGTGTCCGCGTGCACCGTTCGCAGCAGCGTATTCAACGCCACATACCGTATATTCTTGTCCGAGTTGAGTAGGAAACGTCCCAGAATGTTCACAGCCAAGACGCGCAGGCCGCCCTCCGAACTGCAAATCAAGAAGGATGTATATTATAAATTTAGAATTAAAGTTCACTTTGTACTTGATGAGTCTTAATTCCCTAAATTTACTCCCTGATTAAGCTAAAGCGATTTGTAAGCTTACATGTTATTTTTAATCCTCATGTTTATTCAAATGTTATCCCTCATGATACTAGTTAGTTAACGAAGACGTTGAATGCTAACATGAGGTATACTGAATTTATCTTGATTTTAATATAAGTGTCAACGACATTGTGATTATTGTTAATCTTATTGTTGGTCAGCTAAAACATGAATTTAACGAAGCAGCGAGGCACTTGGTTCTAAGCCTAATGTTAAAGTTCATTGTACTCTAAATGTTTATGAAATATATACAAAATTGATTCTATCTTTAAATCTAGTTCTTGTACGCCTTGCAATTACCGTATATCCATTATGGATAGCACCGTCTCATAGAGAATGGTGTTGCCGACATTCTTGCTGGTCTCCGTGTTGGTTGCCACCTGCGCCAATATATCGTTCATGGCCTCCGAGGCGTCCGGATCGTTATGGCCGAGTATGCGCAATAGACGCAGGATTTTCACCTGCAGGAACGGATCACTGACGCCGCTGACATCGTGTTCGGGCGAATAGCCGCCCAAAATAAGGCTCTTCAAAATGCGCACCAGATTCGGCACGATCTGTGATGAGAAAGAGAGAGAAAGAGCGTTAAAGTCAGACACTTGCAACACATTCGCATGAGTAAGAAAGAGAGAGAGTAGCAATCTAATATTGTGTGTGTGTGTGTGTGTGTGTGAGCTAAAGCGAGTCAGCGCTAGCTTGTGCATTGCTTTTGTGCGTGTGCAGGAGAGAGCGAAAGTAGGTGGTTGGAAAGTGCATTAAATATGTTAACTAATTACAAAAACTAAACTTAAATATAGAAAACAAGTGCGCCAGTCCTTCAGACTGTCGCAGCCATAAGAGCTCAACGAGAAGTTGGCACTCTTAAGAAATATTGCTTTTGTGTTTTCTGTTTTGAAGGAAAATAGATCAAAACAAAACAACAATGTGTAGAACAGATCACAAAAGAACGATAACGACAATAGGTACAACAACAAGAATATCTATCAACAGGTATATAGAGTTTAGTTTAAAGCACAAACAGCAATTCATACCTCTCGATTTCCGCTATCCTGGCAAGCAAATAACAACAAATTTCATTTTGTGTTTTGCGCGGTATTCGATCAAAAACAAACAAGCGTTAATTTGTAATTACAAAATGTCGTTGGGTGTCAAAAATATTACGTGGCAGCAAAGCGATATAAACATTAACGATAACAATGGAAAATTTAATAACAATTTCTTTAGCAGAAGGCGCAAATCAAAAGGGCAGCAAAAAAAAAAACAAACTAAAAGGAACCACAATATCAATACACAATTATACGGGCCGCCCGCATAACTAAAATGGGGGGGATGGAATCGAAACGCAAAACGCAGCCTGGGCCTGGTAGCCGTTGAAGCTCTATAAATTCACTTTCCATCGGCTGTTCTGAGAGCCTGAGAGCCTGTCTGCCCGCCAAAATCTTCCGGGCTGGGCAATAACTTACCTTCTTGAAATGCATCAACGTATCCGAACTGTTCTCGCACATTTCCGTAATGAGCGTTACGCCGGTAATAAGGATGCCTGAAAGATACATGATAGTTAATATAGATATGATTGGATAAGTTAAGCATTTCAATCTAACCGTGATTCTTCTCGCTGAGCAGCGAACGTGTAGCCGGCAGAAAGATCTCCATCAGTTCGGGCACACGGCGTATGACTCGAAATGCGCACAGTGTCGCCTTTTTCCGGATGTACGTGTTGGGCGATTTCATAAGGCGCTCCACCTCGCTAGCCAAATCACGTGCCATCTCCGGCGATGCAATGGCGCCCAGGGTGCACAGCGCCAATCCAACCACAAACTGCGTCGAGCTGTTCAAGTCGCTGCAAAAAGTTTAAATACAAATAACGGTATTTATAGTTGAAGCTGCTAATTTATTGTGAAGTTAATGAATAGTTGAAGACTTATTTGACTTTATTAGAAGTCTAGTTCGATCAGGACAACATTTTAAGTTAGTTAGCCTTAAGGTTTGTTTCGCGAATCTGGTTTTTCACAGCTATGCACCCAGAACTTGGTTTAAGTCTTGATTCTCACCTTTATTCCAATTTGTAATGGAACAGTTGAACATATTAGAAAATAAATTTGTTCGGTTTAATAGGAGAAGTAGTCGGGGACGCCAAGGCTTGGCGAGGTCAAAGCTTCACATATTATTGTATATTTTTTTGAAATTATTATCATTACCAGAAGGGGAATCACCTAGAAGCAATACCTTAGAGATGCACGTGCTGCGAATGGATGAGAGATGTACGACCTTCCTATCAAAGGTCATTTTATCTCTCGACGAGAACTTTCTAATCTACGCAGCAGTTGTAATATTTACTGCCTAACGATAACAGGTGCTTTTTAGCCACAGGCGAGAATCTCTTGCTTGCCCTATATATTAGTTGAGCTTGCCAGGGATAACCACATGATATATATAGGCTAATACTAATATTTATATTATAATACTAATTGTAGGCTGGGAGAGAATATTCTAAGCATCTGTTTCGGGGCTGTCCACTCCGTATGAGGCACTTACTTTTTTAAACAATTCGTAATAAGCAAATGAACATCTTGACGCTCATCCAGCAGCAGCATGGCACCCAGGTAGCCAATTCGTTTATCTGTAAAGCGTGTGCTGGCCGTCAGTTTGAGGCACTCGAGCTGTCCAAAGTGCGCCGGATAGCCGAGCATGTGTATGTACAGCAGCTTGGCAATGTTGCGACAGCTGCAGGCAGAGTGTAAGAGTGAAAGAAAACGGGTTAAAATTGTTGAAATTATTATTAATGCAATTTACTACTGCCCACTCACCGCCAGACGGAGTCCTCCTCTCGGAATGTGCTGCGTATGTAGGCGCACTCTTTGTTAACCACGGCGCGCTCCTCGGCTGCGGTGCGGGCGGCGCGTATCTGTCGTATAAGATCACGCAGTCGTGTGGGCGTCGGCATTCTGACTGCATGTGGGCGAGGTAAAAAAAAAAAAGAAAATAAAAAGCAGAGACAGTTACTTGGTGATGATGGCTAAACAATTGCTGGGGATGCGGCTTACCTCTTTCGACAGCCTCTGTGAATGCCTGACGTATGGTGGCCATATTGAAGGCTGGATTGAATCTATTGAGCATACAAATGATATAATAACAGGCTGATTAGACAGGAGTGTATAATGTATGCATATATATACATATAGTTTTATATAGATAAATAAATGTGCATGTATTATATGTATGTAATAAGGCAGCATACCCATGCTCGGAATTCATTGCGAGGCGTTGCGGCTGCTGCTTCTGCGGCTCGGCTCTGAAGCGATTTGGTTGTGGCACGCAGACTAACTGCTTTTTGTTGATGGTTGTTTATCTTGTTCTGCTTCTTCTTCTACTACTTGCCGGCCTATGCTTTTATGTTTGCATTCAGTTGTTGTTTTTGTTGTTGTTGTTGTTGTTGTTCCTTTTATTATTACAGCTGCGTCGGCGAGGTGGCAACACAAACAATTTTCGATCTTAAGTCGCGGTTTGCTTATTTTGCAACACTCGCTGCACAGCACATGAATAACAATAGTAACAATAACAATAACAACAACAACAACAACAATAACAAAAACGTTGACAGCCGGCCGCTATTGAATTGCAGTTACTGCTCCACTTGTCGCACTCTCTCACTCTGTCTCACTCGCACTCTCCCAGACATATTTGCTGCGCTCTCTTTGCAAAACTGTTAACACTGCACATCGAACTTTAGCTCTCTGTCTATCACTGGATGTTGCTGGCGTTTATTATTATTAACACAAATCGCAGTGCACAAACAATATCAGTAATGAACTTACTGCTTTTATAAAACGTTATGTACATAAATGATGCTTGTGCATGTGTGCGTTTGCCGAGGCTTAAACAAATATGCATAGTATGTATATACTATATGGACAGAGGTACACATGATCTGTCGCCGCTCAATGCAAACAAAAAGCTCTACGCTTACTCACACTGGCACACACATACATATATAGTATAGTACATATGCATGGACATTGAAGTACCTTTTAACTGGCATCAATTTCATACGTTTGTACATACATATGTATGTATTTATGTAGCTGCTAGTGCTGGCCAACGAAGCGCAGCACGGCACAGCACAAACTGAAAAAACTAGGCTAGGTGTGTAGGGTGTTAATTAAGACGACAAAAAGGTGGAGGTTCACACAAATGCAAAACCATTTGCGGCTGCTGCTGATGAAAATGAAATGATTAATTCAGTTGTATGAATAATGCGAAAACCGCACTTGAAGCATCAGCCGAACCGAATAGACGATTAGCGCGCATTGAGCTGACAGTAACACACACACTTACAGACACGCGCGACAAGCAAACAGCAAGAGGCGTATTTATAATCCAATTGGAATGTGAACACAAATTCTAATTACATTCTCCTCCCTTAAACGATTTCAAGTACGAACAATAAACAATCTAAGTTGCCACATTAATCGTTAACAACTGATTCAGCTTTTGCTTAGAGGCCTAAATGGCAGTCACAGTCACCAGTTATGGCTAAAACCAAAACAGCTGCCGTCATTGCTGGCTTTTATCGATATTCGATATCGATATGGCACAATGGGCCATTTATCGAGTGCATTGCATGCGTTGCAAAAAAAATGTTATAAATCACAGGATATACACGTATGTGCTTCTGTTTTTGGCTGCAGTCTCACTGTAACCTAACACGTATTATTGCAAAATATTGCATTACTTTCTGCGCTTCTCGATTAATGTACTTTCATTGGAAAGCTCAAGCACATAGACACATCACACACACGCAGAGATACATGGCACAAACACACACACAAGCGCCCACTGAGTTAAGCGTATGCTTCTTTTTGGCCACAGCAAAAACTAAACATAAATCAATTGTGTATTTGCCACAAGCAAAGCAAGTCGCTTTTCTTTCTAGTTTAAACTTTTGCTCGCACTATATTTAAACGTTTGCTTTGTAGCCACCTGCCGCCTCCGACTTCCAATGCAAATTTTAACAACGCGACAAAAATGCTCGTAGAATGTTGATGATGAGCGCAACAGTAGTAGTAATAGTAGTTGTAACAGCAGTGAGAGGGAGAGAGCGCGACCAAGCGGTTGACATTTCGTTTTGACATTTGCAGCACTGCTATCGCAGGCCGCTGTAATCGATAGTTATCTTGGCCAACACGATGAATACGCGCATAACGTCGTTTTTGAATTAAAAAACTCAGCATTAGCCGTTGGCAATTTGCAACTCACCTGCGATTGTTTTCCGGAGGCAAAACACTCCAATCCTGCTCATAGTACGGATACATAATGGCTGCGTAACCTTCTCGTTGGTCCCACTAGCATACAACAGTGGACACTAACTAAATACACAAACTCTTACACACACCCAAACTCCGCACAGGTACTGACACTGGAATAGTGATAAGCGGCTACGGTGCTCCACATAGGCAGTATGCGTACGTGTTATCTAATGTACATTTATAGGTAATTACGATTCCAATCCCCGCACCACAAATACACACACACACACACACACGCGCACTGCTTTTGCTCGATGCGCTCTTTGTGTGCCTTTAGTTTAAACCAGCTTGGGTAACCATATTCTGTTGGTAAGCAATTGATATAACTTGTACACTGCGAGACGGATATATAGTCTTAGGTCATCATCGGAGCTAGTTGTGGTTAACCAAAACAGACAACGAGGGCGACGCGGATTTTGAATAAAAAATAAAAACAATAATAATGAACAGCCCGCGCGATTGAAACTCTGGCAAAAGACTGAAATCATCAAGTTCTGATCCCTCAGTATTCATCGACGCCTGCAGCACACCTATGGACAACGGCACGGGGTGAGCGTGTGCATTTGGCGGCACATAGATATAGTTATCATACTAGACGCTCACATTGGTGGCATGGCAGTCATGGACATGGCTCACTCAGAGCCCGTTGAATACACAGAAACTATACTAACTTATCTCTGAGCAATGCGCGCACTGATAACAAACAAAATCGTGAGAACGCCGTTGTACCTGTGTGTGCCATAATAAAATTAAAAAAAAGTGTTTCGTTATGGATAAGCGAAGTCGTCACCGACTGTGCTGGCTGATAAGTCAATGACAGGTGAAAGCCTTTGCTCGCGGTACACATATATACATATACAAAACTTGTGTGTGTGCGCTTTGATTATCCTTTGATAAAAATGTGTGTGTTATGTATTTAATACATGCTTAATGCTATCGTCTATCTAAAGCCAAGAAGCTATTGTACAACGTTTGTCACTGTTCTGTGTTCTGTTCTGGAATTAATTCGTTGCATTTCATTCTCGTTTCGTGCAGCTCAATCGTTTTCACGCGGCGGACGCACCAACGAATGCCGTTTAATGGCCTCCACCAGCCATTTGATGCCCTCGTCGACGCCTTCGCCTGTCAGCGCTGAGACCGGTATCGTAAGGCAATCACGGCGTCCAATTAGCGCCCCAGCCTGTTGGAATACAGGCTTGATTTCGCGTACGCCCATCACATCGGGCAGATCCTGCTTGTTGGCCAGTATCAGAAGCGGCACGCCCGACAGCAGCTCATTTTTGATCATTTTATCTGGAAAAGCAAAGGTTTGTAGTCCTGAGGGTAGCTTCGGAAGGAACCGACTACAGATGAGGAAGATGGGTATTTACCGAAAATGATTTTGGACTCGTCCATGCGTTCGCGATCATTGGAGTCTATCACATAAATGACGCCATGCGACTCCTGATAGTATTTGTCCCACAGCGACTGCAACTCCTGTTGGCCGCCCAGGTCCCAGAAATTCAGACGCACGCCCTGCACATCGATGGTGCCAATGTTGAGACCCACAGTCGTTGTGATTTTAGCTGGATTTAGGCCCTTGTAGTTCTTGGTGAATTTTGTTTTGGCCGCCTCCAAATAGGTCTGCGTGCGCCAACAAAATAATCATTTGCAGACGTGTATCATTATGCCGGAGACGCTTACCGTTTTGCCCGCATTGTCCAGGCCCAGAATGACGACGCAGTACTCATCTTTCTGTGTGAGATATTTGTAAAAGCCGTGCAGCAATGTGTACATATTGCAGTTTGCTTAGCTATTTGATAAAATTGCTAATGTTGCATTGCACAAATAAACAAGCAACAGCAGGTAAATACAAATAAAAACACGATCTAGGGTTGTTCGCTCCAAAAATGGGCCAACATATGTACGAGATTGCGATTCAGATTTTGCAACATGCATCTACGTCACCAAAATTCTATTTGGTCTGCTCCACACATGTATGAACGCTAATTTGTATTTAAAGTCTTGTTTTAATAGTATGGTAAGTCATTATTTTTGTAAAATAACTTTTTATATTGCTTTCGTTAAGAATTGTTTGCCAACATCGACAATTTTATCGATAGTTGTGCAAAGTGTAACCTCGTGAGTTTAGTATTGTTGCTTGCACACAGCTGACGTTGGCTGCTCTATCACTTTGTTTACATTTGTACTGGACAGTCTGGCAACGCTGTCCAGTTCTGGTAGCACTATTTCAATTATTTAGTGTTTTAAAACAGAGCAAATTCTTTTTTTGTTGAATAGAATTATTTTTATTTTGCATCATTATCACTTTTTGTCACGATTTCTATTTTATTTTATTAATCATTTGCATAGTAAAAACATGTATGTATATATGCTCTCATATCCTAAAATATCTCTTTTGAAACTTAACGGTTATTTGTAGGGCTTTAGAAGGGCTTCATAATAGGTCAATAATTGATTATTTTATTACCATTTGGTATGTAACAAATTTTGAAAAGGTTTTTAGCTTTTGAAATGGAAATAATAATTATATGTTCCCATCGTGACCCCCTGGATCCTTATTTGTGAATCATGTTTTTTTCCCACATGGACCCTCCGCCTTGTTATCGATAAGCTCGATAGTTTTTCTTATTGTAAATCGATAGTCATTCGAAGGGATGCGATAACACAGGATACTTGTGCACAGAGTGCAACAAATTCTTAACGGGTTTTTGTAGCCAGTCGTTGGTTATTCAAAATGCTTTTATTGAAGAAAATTCGAGAATCTCATTTCCATTGGCTTCGTTCTAACGGGCATCATAAGCTGATAAGCTGACACCGACAGAGCCAGAAGCAGCGGCAGGCGGCCAAGGTTAGTACGCTTTTGCGTGCATTTAATTGGCCAACTAATAAGACGCAAAAAAATCATAACACATTATTGACAGCTGCGCATTTCTTAGACAAACGCTATAGAGATTTTTTTCAGGGGCATTCACTTACGTGTGGCATGCTAATAAGCCAGTATTGTAAATTGATAAATTAAATTAGGCTGGATGCGAGTGTTGGCAAACGCATAAAACAGCGAAGCCAAAGCAAACCCTTGCACCTGAACCAGCTCTGGGCCTGGGCCCAAGACTGGCTACATTATTTGTGCGCACTTGTCCTTCACTTGAATTGTATATATGTATGTACATATATGGGCAGATTGGCCAAATACAAATCGGCTTACAAAACAGTCAACACAAGAACAACAACAATGCCAACAAAACGGAACTAGTTCAATGACTGTTTGCTGCACGGCCAATGCATTTTTTTTTTAAATTCTTTTTTATTATTGTATTACAGTTGTAATTGCCTAAAGCTGCTAATTAACGTGCCACATGCTGCACATTTATTGACTTTGAATTCAAATTAAATATAGACAATTGATATTGTCTGTTGCATTACAATTATAATTAAGCTTTAATTGTTCGCCATTAGCGAGTGCAGGCTGTAGGTATTGTTACATATACAATTATGTGTGAATATTTGAGTAAATTGTATTTGGTGTTGTCATTGAATTGACAACTTGCAACGCGAGCGGCAGCGAAAAGAAAAGAATCCAACAAATTTGACACGCAACGCAATCGCGTGCAACGACTTTGGCATTAGCTTCACCGTTAGAATGTTCAAGTTGAAGTTTGATGGCAACACCCCCAACCAGACCAATTAACTTATGAAAACAATTATGCATTTGTATTTGTTTAAATGGCCACTTAATTGTTAACAGCTGCCAATTCGTGGCCAGTTGAACGATGTGGCCTACTAATTGGCTACTGACTAACGGCTTAACGGCTGGTCTCTAATCACAACAAAGATTGCTCACCTTATGGAAGTCCGACTTCGACGCCCTTTAATTCGCGTGTGAACTGCGGAAAACTGCATCCAGTGTCTCATCATAGAATTGACCTATCTTGATGAATACTAATAAGAGGGTTCAGTTCAGTTCAGAGAGCTAGAATTGCGGTTAACCTAGTATGATGATATAATGTATACAGCTAGTATGTATATAGCATAAGTACTCACTGCCTTTGGGGGTATTATACAGCAGCGAGAAGTCCACAGACTGATCCTGGATATGTGTTCAGAATGCTTTTTGAGAATCGAGCCAAAAGTATGAGCCTAGAGATTGTAGGTAAATAACTTATCGACTTTTGCCTGATGCCCTTGTGTGCATACTTTCGTGTTTGTTTAACAGTAAAATAACGGTAAAGTGACGATAGTGTCCCAACACTATGCCCGGCTGTCTGGCAGCTCTGTCCAGTGTTGTAAGGACACATAAGACCGCACATTTGAAACGCATATTAAGTTAAAAACATCTTTATTAAGGCATACATAAACTTCTGCTAAGACCAAAAAACAAAAAAAATACATATATACATATATAGAAATATATAGTTTTTGTTATTGTTTAATAATAACTGATCCCCAATGGTTTAAATTTTAGCTAGACGCACAAGCAAACAACAAATAAGTACAAGCGATGTTAATTGTACAACTATTTGTAAAGCAGGGGCAACGTGCAGTGTGGCTCGGTGAGACTCGGATTATCGGAGTAGAGCGAAAAGGTTTTGGCATTCAAATCGAACAGGCCAACAGAAATTGTTTTGACCACTTCATCGCATCGGCCATTGTCGCGCCACACGCAAAAGCAGCCGCCAGTGACATCTCCCAGCATATTGCGGACATCATGCTCGCTGGCCGGCGGCTTGTATTTACTAAAGGCATCCATCCGCGACACGCTGGACTCCAGCATCAGCTCGTTGGCCTGGTCCAAGTGTATGCGCTCAAATCTGTGCAAACAAAATTCCAGAGTTAAGGATGTATCAAGTGCCTAATGGGGCGCTACGTACTGATTGGCATGGTAGTTATGCGCGCCCACCGGTACCTCCTTGATGCTCAAGTGCGACTCATTCTTCCGGTCAGGATTTGGTGCCATTTCCACGTTGTAAAACATTTGACGCGGATCGCTGCAACAGGCAGGCAGGCATGATATAAACTTAACCTGACTGACTTGCAAAAAAGCCGCCAACTTACGCCAAAAATGTAAAGTTAATGGAACAGGCATCGGCAGCGCCCACGCCGGCGTCCGTAAGCACCCTGAAGGCATCGTCCACGTTGCTGGCGGCGAGTAAGGCCCGTGTCAGAAAATGACGAGCTGCAAGCAATTAACCATAAAATATGAACGCCATAAAGTGAGCCAGGTTCCAAGCCACTTACGTGTCTTGCCGCTGCGCAACAGCTCGGCGCTGATTGTGTTGATGCTAAACACTAGACCGTGATGATTATGGCTCATGGTATAGCCGGGCAGGTGTCCGGCATAGCAGAGCGACATGAAATGCTCCTCCTTGACATTATATTTGCCCTGCGGCTTGTCGCTGATGACGTGCGCCACCACAAAGTAGTAATGATTAAGCGTCTCCGTCAGGGCATCCTCCGTGTGGCCCAGCAGACGCTGGAGACAACGGACAATATTCCGATCACGTCAACATATCCATTAACATATTTATATGTATGTACTTACGCAATGCTTATGGTTAACGATAATCGAGGAGCAGCCGGTGGGTTGGTTTTTGCAGCGTGGCTGATGTTTTACAGACTGCGGCAAGATTTCGTCCAGGTGCAGCAAGAACAACTGTTGAAGAGAAGCGTTGAGCGTTGCCCATAACCGTTAATATTATTGTTATCGCATTATGTTCGATAGGTTGGCCGGTGTTGAGCAAGGATTGCTATCGCCTTGACGATTAATCGACAGGATGCGATAGTGTCGACACTTGAAAATCTTTGACCGTTGACAGGGTGACTCATTATTTTTTTTTCTCGCTCAATGATTAATTGCATTTGGCTTTGTGTTGTTTTTGGTAAGCTGAGGTTTAAAGACCATTTAATGGTGCTCAAAATATGGCAAATAAAAAAAATAATTGATCACTTGTTATGAAATGCACGTAGAGTTCGTTCACTGACCAGAATTTCAAATTGAATTGGCTTAAGACATTCTACAGCATTCTCATGTTTGCAATGGGAAAGTCATTTTGGGATGATCATGTTCTATGGGAAAGCAAAAAGTGAGCGCACTTGAAACTTGATTTTTCAATATGAATATGCAAAATGATTCTATTGGCAGTGCAATTGAAAAAATGCTAAACGACATTAATTATTGCTAATTCGATATGCTATTAATTATGCAATTCGAGCAACTCTAAACGGCATCATAAGCTGATAAGCTGACATCGGCAGGCGGCCAAGGTTGATGCGGGTTTTGCGTGCATTTAATTGGCCAACTGCTTAAATGTAATAAATAATAATAAAAAAAAGTTATAGCACATTATGTGCAGCAGCGCATTCCTTAGGTAATAGCAACATAGACACATTGACGTGGTTGTCAACGTCAAGCAACGATATTTGCCTTGCTAATGAGCACATAAATTGATGGCTTAAGGCTGGAGGCCAATGAAGCAGCGCAGAAGCCAAAGCAAACCCTTGCACCTGAACTAGTTCTGGGCTCGGCTAAGACTAGCTAATCTCATTTATTTTTTTCCATTGCAGGCATTTCGCGTATTTGGACAAATTGGCTTACCAAATGGTCAATGCAAGCACATTCGAGCGATCGATGCCAACGATGAAAACGGAACTAGTTCAATGACTAATGCGTATTATTGATAGTTTATATAACAGTTTCTACTGCTATGAATATATTGTCTTCTTCTTATGACAGCTACAAATTGCCGAAATCATTTATCGATTGCTTGATAAGTTGAATTGAAAAGGAAGTAATCGTAATCATCGTCGATTGTACTTTGATAACCTTGAAGAGGGTATTAAGCTTTTGTCATGAAATGAATCTCTGATCCCATAGAGGACATATATACCCTCTCTCTCTCTCTCTCTCTCTCTATATATATATATATATATAGATATTCTAGATCATCATCAACAGCCGGGTTGATATACGCATGTCTATCCTTCTGTTCTCAGTTTTCTCAGTTTCTCGTATTTCTGTTGCAGGCATATAGCTGCCATCAAAAAGATCGGTCAAAGAGTAGGTTCTTATATGGAGAACTTTTTTGTTTACCAAGATATATTTATAAGTTTCACAATGTTCCTTGCATATAGTATATCCAAAATCGTATCAACAATCTTGACAAAACTCGGCTTTTATCAGCTTAACTATGTTGTCAAATCTTTTGAAAGATCGCAATACTTAAGATAGAACATATATGCAAGATATTTTTATGTCTGCAAGGGTATTTCATCTTCGGTGTGCCGAAGAGATTTTTACTTTCGCGTTTAACTTTCAGCTTTTGTGCTACTTTTTGTTAAACATCTTTTGAAAGGTGTGAAAAAAATACTCAAGCAGCACAAATATTTATTTTTAATTTAAAAATTTAATGAAAACAATTGCTGTTAACATATCATATAAATAATTATATTTATTTTATGCGCTATAGTCGAGTGCCAATTTTAAATATATATATTTATGTATATGCATATATGCATATACATATATACTTATTATGTGTGAATGTTTGAGTAAATTTAATTTGGTGTTGTCATTGAATTGACAACTTGCAACGCGAACAAAAAAACCAAGTAAGACGTTCTAGTCGGGAGCGCCCGACTAGGGGATACCCTGAACCCTCTTCTTCCAACACCAAATGGCGATATATATACTATTCTAGAAGCTACAAGTCAAGTTTGCGATATTTATCGATTACGGGGTTTGGAAACGGGGCTAGTTATCGTTTATCGGAAACAAACTTGATCTGTGCGGGCACCAGGAGGACCTACATCTTAAATTTCTCTATCTCTTATAGGTTCTGGGATCCTTGCGTTCATAAATACGGACAGACGGACGGATGGACAGACAGACGGACGGATGGACAGACAGACGGACAGACAGACGGACATGGCCAGATCGACTCGGCTATTGATGCTGATCAAGAATATATATACTTTATGGGGTCGGAGATGCTTCCTTCAGCCTGTTACATACATTTGCACTTTGCACAAATGCAATATACCCTTTTTACAAATTTTCAATGGGTGCAGGGTATTCAAAAAAATTCGACACGCAACGCAACCGCGTGCAACGACTTTGGCATTAGCTTCACCGTTAGAATGTTCAAGTTGAAGTTTGCTGGCACCGCCCCCGCAGACCAATAATTTAGTATAACAATAAAAAAATTACATAAAATTATGCATTTGTGTTTGTTTTAATGGCCACTTAATTGTCCACGGCAGGGTGTTGTCAGCTAGAGTGCCAATTATTACACAATTTGCAGGGTATTGTGGGAAGGGGGTGGATGCGGAGGGGGGTGGCGGGTGGGGGGTGGTAGTGCAGGCATTAGCTAACTTGCTAATTGGTTATTTAGTAGAGTTTTAAGTCTGAGTCGCGGACCGTAAATAATAGAGACAGCTCACCTTATGGAACTCCACCTCGGCACCATCGGCCACGCCCTCCAATTCGCGTATGTACTGCGGAAAGCTGCCTTTGACCGATTCCAGGGTCTCGTTGTAGATTTGCCCTGCAAGCAAATGTGACAGAGAAAAAGAAAAGAAAAACGAATGATTCACGACCAACGAAAGCACTTTGCTCCGTGAAGTACTCACTGCCTTTTGCGGTACCGTAGAGCGGCAAGTAGGTCTCGTTCAGTGGCTGCGATAAGATCAGAAAGTTCTTGATCATCGAGCCAAAAGTGCGACCCTGCAAAGCAATTATGTATAAATATATATATATATATACAATGTATATTATTATGATTAATTATAAATATTGAATTGAATTCCAAGTGGCTTTCTAAATATTTGATTCGAACTCCGTTTGCAAATTGCCCTCTTTAAACGTATTGTATGCTAATATGCTGCTGCTGTACAAAAAAAATATATTTAAAAAATGTGTAAAAAAAAAACCATAATCGATCACGACTGATCGACAGGGCAAACAAACAAAACGAAACGCTAAAAACAACACTATGAATAATGGTTTATTGTTAGTCGATATTGTTGCCGGCTTGTTAATTATGTGCGCGCGGGGACGTCGAGCAGGAGTAGGTCCAGACCCCGGACGACTCAAACCCTCTCACCCGCCAACCCAAAACCCAGCCCCTCGCCCAGTCGCAGCTGACAACTGACAGCTTAGTTCTGGGCCTGCATGCCAATTGTTGCCCTTGATATTGGCCATTTTTTTCTGCCACCAATTCCGGCTCAAAGCGAACAAGTGAGTAAATGTTTGAGTGTGAGTGTGAGTGCGAGTGTGAGTGCTTGTGAGTGTGAGTGCTTGTGAGTGTTAGTTTTGAGTGAAGGTTAAACAGGAACTGGGTCACGAAATGGCAAAAGAAACAAGAAACAAGTAAATATACTAGTCCAATCGTATAAACGCTTATCAGGACCATTTTATCTTTATGTAGGCCCATGTGTCTACTCCCAGTTAAAAGCTACATATAGCTGTAATTGCACCAACTGATAAGAGAGAGAGAGAGAGAGAGCGAGGGGGAGAGAGGGGGAGAGGTAGACGCGTTTCGCTATTTAAACAAAGTTCACTCACAGAAAGATGCAAATCTAGAAAGATTATTATATATAAAAGCCCGCGCTAGAATCTCTCGTAGAGCCCATCGAAATATATATATAATGATAATGGATACTAACGAGTTCTCAAAACTATTATAATATATATTGCCAGATATGTGTACATATACAAGCGTATAAGCTATTGCGGGATATTATAATATTGTCATGAAATGTGTATCACAGAGAAAAGATAAACTCTAAGTACATAAGGTATACATATTCTTGATCATGATCATGTCCATCTGCCTGTTTCTCTGAGAAAGCTTACGTCTTTAAATTCCACATAGATCATTTTTCTGTCGGAACACTATAGCATATAGCTGGCATAGGAAAGATCGGTCGCAAAGTAGGTTCCTGTATGGAAACCTTTGGTTTTTTTTCAAGTTATTTTGACGAACTCCAGCATTAACTAAAGTCAAATCTTATAATGCACGACAATATTATATAGATCAATAGAAAGAATTTGTTGAAAAATGAGTTGATGTATGACAAAATATTCCGTTTTCCGCTACACTACGCCCGGAAGGGTATTCAATCTTCGATGTGCCGAAGATATACTTACTTTCTCGTTTAGTTTTGAGCTTATAATGAATTGCCTGCGCAATTATAGGTATATATGCTTAATATTTATTGGAAAATTTTACAGTTGATTTAAGTTTTCTGCTTGAATGACAATTTCAAAATCGATGAGCACAAAAACAATTTCCCTTGCATTCGCAAGGCAATTGTCGTTTTTTGTAATGAACTGTAAAGCTAGGCAATTGGAATGGGTTAATAATTAGTTAATATTTAATTAGGTACATCAATAATTCCGCTCATTATCGCTTTAGCCAAGCGCTAGCCATCAATTTTGCCGCTAAACTTATAATTTCAGTTCACTTTATAGCCAAGAAAAAGCACTCAAAAAAACACAAAAAAAAAAAACAAAACAAAACAAAACAAACTACAAAACAACAAAACAACAAAAAAAAAAAACACAAAATAGTAAAATTTTCAGTTTAGATCAAAAAAACTAAACTTAAACAAATTCAGTTAACTTTCTCAAGTGTGCGGGGGACATTTAATGAAGCTAGCGTGACATTGCCAACGGTCTGTTATTGTTGTTGTTGTTGTTGGGGGTTGATTGGTCAAAGGTCAAAGGATTAAGGAGCTGTTGCTTACCATATCGAAGCCGACCTCATAGTGTGTGCCACGTGTATAGAGAACAGGTATCGCCTGGCGACGGGGCAATATCTTCCCAGAGGACATGCTGGATGACATTTGGTGGGCCACCGGGGAGGTGCACATGGCTTCCTGGGCTTTCGTTCTGGTCTATGTGCTATGGACCGTTTATCGTTCTTCGCGCTATTTGGCTCTGAAATTCGAACAGGACGAGCAATAATCATATAATCTACTGTTTGCTGTGCTGTATCTATGTATATTTCTTTCTTTTCCTCCTGCGTTCGTTCCTCTTATCCACGATTATCACAAAATGTAAATAGAAAGACGAAAACAACAAGAAAAATACACATACATATAACAATTCAGTGGGAATGGAAAAGTTAATAACTAAAAACAAAAAAATTGGCAACAATAACAAAACAAAATTGACAACATAAAATAATAATAAAAAAAAAAACAACAACAACTGAGTTAATAATTTCTTTAAACAAACTTTACCAACACTCAAACACACGCACGCACACAGAGAGAGTGAAAGATAGCGAGAGCGAGAGAGAGAGAGAGTGAATTTCAGTGTAAACAAATTGTATAAAGCTAATTCAAGCCAAGTTTTTATTTGATTGTTCTAAAGCGCTTGAAGGCAGAATTCAAACTGAATTGCCAATGTTTTGGCGGCAGCAATTCGAGGTGCCGAACAAACGCCCAGCAAAAAGCACAACAACAACAACAACAACAGCAGCAGCAACAGCAACAACAACAGCTACTCAGTGCAGGCAACACACGAAGACAGCTGATGACGACGACGACGACGACGACGTCGACGACCGACAATCGCTGCGATAACGGAGCAGGCAACGCATATAGAAGCACAGCAACAACAAGAACAGCAATAAGCTAACAACGCTGCGACGCCAGCAGCGAAGGCGACTGCGACGCGACGCGACGCGACGCTGACGGTTATCCAGAGTTGGAAAGCAATCGAATACGAATTCGAATTCAAATTTAATGTTCAATATCAGTTGCGGTTCGTTTAACATTAGCGAATCACACGATCTAATTTGTTTAATATATGGAAATCATATTTTGATATTAACAAATTTACTGCACATAAATGAATATGCATATGTAACTTAATTGTATAAGCTCAAACCAAATCGAATCTAGACAAACAATAGCCCTGTTTGCTGTTGGAGTTGAGTAAATCGGTTCTTTATGTAATTTAATTTGAGATTTTCAATCATTTTTTTACTTTCAAATCAATATTTATAAGTTCATTATTATTGTTTGGTTCATTGTAGAGCGCGGTAGCCCTGGTTATATTCTGCAGCGTTTGCATTTATTTGTATTTCTTAGCTGTTTCTAAGTCTATTAGACAGCTAATAGGCTTTTCCCCTAACATACATTGTCATCCCCTTCTTTGCTCTATTTATAGTCATTGACTTTTGTTTTGTGCTTTTTATACCCTGCAGAGCCTAGCTGCTCGCGGGGTATTCTGTTTGAACAAAATTTATATAACATCGAAATGTGACTTGCGAAAAGCTAAAGATCTGTTAACTGCACAGTTACAAAGAATCCAGTTTCAGTTAGGTTGTCTTCAATACAAAACAAACTGAAACAGAAACAGAAAGAAAAAAAAACATTTGAATAACCTGTATGAATGGGGAAGCCCTAAAACTTTTGATTGCTTGACTTAGGTAAGTAACACACACTAAATATTTAGTCTGGCCGAAAATGAAAACAGCTCGAAACTGGAAACCAGAACCAAATGCTGATACATTTGTTCTCAACTAAGATTTACTATAACAAACAGTTTTGATGAGTACACAATTTTGTTTTTATTATTATAATTACTTTGTCTCTGTTCTTTATGTTCCTGTGATGCGTTTCGGTTACGTATACGTAATTTGTGTGTTTGCCCAGCCGTTGACATACACATACATACATACATATGCACATACATACACATAGCTTTTTTAACAACTGACCCTCAAAATATGATTATTGTTATGTCTTGCTGCTTTCCATGGAAACACGTTTCTTGCTGCCAACAAACAACACCACACACCTTTCTTGCCGTCATTTTGATTGGTCATTCTTTTAAATTTAAATTTGTTCCTTTCTTTGCATGTTAAATTATTGATATGGGTTTGGTTTTTGCACACGTAGACAGAGACCTGGCACATGCCAGGTGGGCCTTACTGTCAACGATCGCAGTCAGTGCCAAGGATAGCCGGTTAATATATTTCTGACTGAGAAACCAAGCCAATGATTAATTTCTGAAAATTGGCTCATCTCGCGCATAAAAACAAGATCTATTAGTTCTGTGAGATATGCTTGCTTGAACCAGCTTGAATGGCTTCTGTGCTCATCGTTCGCTCATTAGAAAAGTTTCAAAACTTTAGACTAATTGACTGGCTAATGGAACGCGTAGCCAATGTCAAGGCTGTATATATACATTTTATTCTCAATTGATATGCTTGTTCACTTAAGATACATATTATAACCATATAGACAACTTATCCAACTAGATATGCCTAAAAGTTAAACCCTTTCAGTCGTATATTTTAAAAGATATGTATATTTTGATTAAGAGTAGGTATATTGAACAAAAACTAAGTTAGTTATTGAAAATTGTAATCATTCATGTAATAAACCAGAAAGTTGGTGTTCGATCCTTCGTTAGTTTAATTCTTTAATCTCAACGAAATCAAAACATTTTCGACATTTTGAATTTAACAGCTGCAAATTGTTGGCATCGTGCTAGTTTTTCGCGCATAATTTGAATCGGTCATTTGGATTAATGCATATTTATACGGATTGACTTGTTTTTAAGTGACCTGCGATCATCACATTCGCAAATTAAAAACAACACATGTAATCAAAGAGAATTTACGAATTCTAATGGAGTAGCAATTACGAGTTCTAGTCTCGGCCAGAGGCTGTGGATGCCGAGACGTCTCGGGTGTTTGATACTCACGGTCGCAACATCATATATTTTCGAAAATAATGTGCATTTAATTGCAGTTTATTTCAATAGCCATATGCAAAGCAAAAATTAAATGCAAAATCGGGCTGTTTGAAGGCCTGAATAGTAATTTAAATGAAAGTGTAAAAATTGAATTCAAATTATGCTAAGCAGTGCGCACAAGCACACGCGCCGCCGATAGTTGTCCAACACAGGCAATTGTTATCGATATATTTGGACATGCGATAAATTGGAGTGCTGCGTAATCGCAGAATTGTACTTACCCTGCGCGCAAAAGTCGCACACGCAAAGCGTCAGAACGAAAATTCGCACACATGCTGGCTGTCAGCGTTATATTATTGTAACACAATTATTATGCGTTGCTCTCGAATTGTGAATTGGTGCGAGTTGCCTGCAATTTGTGCGCCAATGATGTGCAGTGTGCGGCGTCGTTGAATTGACCACTGGGATGCATTAAATTTGGGTTTGCGTCTGGTGTTTGATGTTGTTTGGCTGTTGGTTTCTTTTTGTTTTTTTTTTTTCTGTTGGCCAAACGGCGCGATTACCCATACGACTGGTATAGAAGTGTACGCAAAGTGTATTTTATATGTAAGTTGTATATATAACAATGGAGGAGCCAGCAATACCTGTGCGAAGAGGCACAAAGAATGACGAGAGAAATCCGCTGGAGATTTTGGGTAAGCTGCTCTTGAGATACAGTGTATGACGTACAGATAGAAAGCATTCTTGTATTTATAGATATAACCGGCCAGACGCAAACAGCTGAATTGGATGAGGAGATCATGGACTTTGCCATAAGTCCGGTAATGCACTTTCCGCGCAGCGTTGGCGATGATATCGCCTCCTACGCCAGCCGAACGCCCGCCCACAATCTGGAAACCTATCTGTCGGAACGCCGGCTCATACGGCTGGTGCGCAAGCAGCCTGCCCTGTACAATAGAGGCCATCGGCGCTTCAACGATGACGCTTTCAAGGAGCAGTTGTGGCAGAATATTGCGCAACAATTATCCCTGGAACTTACCAAATGCATGAGTACCTGGGCGGAGCTGCGGTATAAATATCAGCGTCATGTGCGCCGCCTGCGCCGATATCGCCGGCAAGTGCAGGCGTGTCGCAGTCTAACGCGTCCACGTCCCACCATCCTGCACGAGGAGGATATGCTGTTCCTCTACACGCATGTGGCACGGCAACCGCTGCAGTGCGAGCAGCCCGGCGAGTTGTTGAATGCAGAGCAGTCAAGTGTGGACGATGATGTGACCATTGTGCCAACACAGCCCGCTGATATTATAGATCTTGATGCGGATTATTGCGAACAGTATAAGATTAGTCCCGATCAGGAACGACTTGTTGAAGCCGTGCGCGCCTATCCACAGCTGTATGATACGCAGCATGTGGGCTATAACAACTATCGTCATCGCGGACTCATTTGGGGAGCCATTTCCAATGAGCTGCACGAGAAGGCAACCAAGCTAATGAAGATCTGGCTGCAGCTAAAGACGCGCTACGAGTGGGAGGTGACGCACTCCAGTAGCACCAGTCCACAGCTGAAGGATCAGCTCAGCTTTCTGTCGCCCCACATACAGAATACACCCGGCACCGTATGCAAGATGTCGATGTATTTGCAGGACGCCTGGTTTGATCCCATTGAGCATTTTCGCAGCGTCATGAATCTGATAAATGTGCTGAAAACAATGCCCGAGCTTGGACAGATGGTGGATGATTACCAGGATAATGAATTGAAGCCAGCGCGATATAATGAGCTCTGGTTGCGCGTCTCCACGCAGGTAAATTGCAGCCATCAACGCTGCGAGGTTACCTGGCTGGTGTTGCGCAACTTTTACCTGGAACTGGACGAGATGCGTAAAGTTGGCTATCAGCTGCAGGACAAATGGTTCTTTGAGAACATCATTGGTTGCCTCTACAAGCTGTTAGCCGCACGCTCGACGCGACGTGCACAAAAACGTTCCGCCACCATTGTTCCCACTGGCGCAACACCGCCCAAGTTAATGGCGGCAGCGCCAGTGAGCGCTAAGCCCAGTGCTCCGCAACGCGACTGGCAGAGATTGACGTCCAAGTCTGCGTATAGTCCGCCACAGCCGGCGCCACCGCTGCCACTGGCCATTGTCTATCCGGCGACGACGAGGGCAACCTCCACCATTACGGCTATTCCCATAAGCAGCAGCAGCAACATCACGACGAGCATCGTCAGCAACAGCATCACGACAAGCATCACCAGCAGCAACAGCAGCAGCAACAGCAGCAGCGGCACCAGCTGCAGTACCTCCAGTACCTCTGGCTTTGCCATTCCCCGCATCACAGCGGCCATTGGCAGGGTGCCCAAGCCCGCAACGCCAGCAACAGCAGCAACGACGGCGCCGCCAGCTGCCAACACGCCAAACGGTAGCTTTGTTAACGTAACGCCGCAGCCGAAGGCGATGCCGCTCCCGATGCCGCTACCGATGCCGCTGCCGCTGCCGATGCCATTGCCATTGCCAATCCCGGCCACGGTGCAGCTGGCCAATGTGTCCGGCGTGCGGCCTAGTCCACTACGCACCGGCCTGCAGGTCTTGGTGCGTCCGAATATACGTATGCCGCTGACGCCAACTATGTCGCCGGGTATCAGCAGCAGCAGCACCCCGACGAACACCATCAGCGGCAACACCATCGGTGGCACCACCATACGCGCCGTAACACCTGCCGCAGCAGGTGCCACCCTTCAACCCATAGCACCACCATTAGCATCAGCACCGGCACCGGCACCGGCAGCTCTCGCCACCAAGGTGACCAATGTGGCCAGCATGCTGGCATCGCTATCCACATCGCCCGCGCCAAATGCAAACCCGTTGCCACCGCTGGCGCCACCGTTGCCCAAGCTGGTGCCGCTGACCGTGCGCAATGATAAGGTGGCATTGCCATCGGTGAACATGCTGCCCAAGCCGTGGGGCACATCGATGCCGCTGCCAGCGCTGACACCAACAACGCTCGTCAGAAAGCATCAGACCGCGCTGAATAGCGGCTGGGATGACATCCGAAGCCCGACCCAGCCCGGCAATAGCATTAAAATCACTATCAGCAGTTCATCGAATGTGATCGTCAACAATAACAAGACGCCGTCGCCGATGCCGATGCCCGAAATCAAAATCGAGTTCCGCGACTGCCCGCAAACTGGACGCGTTCTCCATGCGGAGGGCACCGCGGTGCCAGTTTCCCCGAATCTAAATATGGCGCGCACCGCGGTATTTATACGTGAGGTGATGGCCATACCGCAGCTGCACTGCACGGATCACCTGCTGGCAAGCAAAAGCTCGGTACTCTGGCAGCAAATAGCCAAAAAGTTTCACATTTCAGGCAAGTGTTATAGATAAATATCGATTGTCAGTAACTGTTTTTGAGATTTTTCCCTAAATCGATAAATATCGATTTCAACTCGCCTTTTTTCTAAGGTCAAGTCTATTTTGTTTATATCTGTGTTCCCTCAAAATCGATAAATATCGATCAACAAATGCGACATTAAGGTTATCGTTAAACATGCACATCTCAACGATTTCATACTATTTGAATACCTTCCCGCACTAAATATCACATTGTAATGGGTATCGCCCAGCCGAGCACTCCGTATTAAAGTTGTTCCCTTTGTCTCTATTGCAGATCAACTATGTCGCGCTCTCTGGCAGTTTCTGGCGAATAACATCCACCAGTTTCCAACAATAGCGCCCATGGAGGAGCTGATGCGTCCCTTCAAGGGCGGCATGAGGGTGTGGGAGAAGTCGCATCGTTTGTTCAGCAAATTCGACGAAATAGCGCGCAAATACAAATGGATGCTGCACAAGGATCAACTGCCGGCGCTGATAAATCATTTTGAAAAGTACGATCATCTGTACTGGGATCTGCGCCGACCACGACCAGGAGAATCGAATCATTCAGTGCGACCGCCCCGCCATTATAACGACCAGGAGCGCCAGGAGGTGTGGCGTGTGGCGCGTGAGCGATTTCCGAACAGTAGGTATACCAGCTGGCAAGGAACGGGGCTTAATTTGAATTATTTTTTCTTGCTTTCTCTTTGACAGTGAATCATCGGGACGTTTGGTCCATGTTTAAATTTGCCTTCAAGACGTATATGGAGGACTTGGAGCGCGGCATTGAGAATCCCTGGCCGCAGAACTGGTGGCATGCACTGGAGCAGCTGAAGTTTCTTGTGAATGTGCGCTATCATCCCTTGGAGCCGTACTACTACATTGTGCACAACAAGTTCATGGAGGAGGTGAAACGCTGCAGCATGTACGAGGCGCTAATGCAACCAAATGTCGAGAGTTCACAGGGCAAGGCGGTGGCAAACAATGCGCCAATGCCCTGGGAGACAGAGGAGGCGAAGCGGCTGCTAAATGGCGAGGGCAAAGTTCAAGAGATATTGGTTTCCTTCAACAAAGGCCCGCAGCAATCAGAGCAGCAGCAACAGCAGGAGGAACAGCAACAGCTGTTGCAGCCGGAGAGGATTGAGGAACAACCACTGCCAGATGAAACGGAGGTTACACTAGAAAAACAGCCGACTGTTAATGAACTGGTCAAGCATTTGGCCGGCGAGCCTCGCAAGCTACCCAACATGGATGCGTATCAGCTGACACGTCTGCTGCGCTGCCATCCAAAAACCTATGGCAGGTCCAGCACCATGGAGAAGCGTAGTGCCTGGCTGCATGTAGCCAAGCAGCTTAATGCCACCGGTAAGCAGCCAAATATGTCAAGCACATGGCAGTCAACTCTAATAAATTCTCAATTTCTTGCCACACAGTAACCGAGTGCCGTTTCAGCCTGCAGCATGCGCTGCGCGAATTTTGCATCTTGAAGATCAGCGATATCAATTGCCGTTGCGTGCTGTCGCAAAAGTATTATCACCACATGGGCGAGATCTACAAGCAGGTGAACGCCGGCGGTCGGGTGGTGGTGCACCGCTCACCGCACGAGATCAACCAAATGCTAATGGAGCCCACTGACACCATTTATCCGGAGCGCTATTTGCCCGAAATCAATTTAATAACGTGCAAGCCCCGGCTGGTGGTCAAGAATTGGGCATACGCGGCCAGCAATTTGCCGACAATCAGTCAAGAAGAGGTCCTGCACGTCCGCCTTAAGCGAATCTTTGCCAAATACGCGAGCCTGGCGAACATCGATTGGCCCACAGCTGCTCCAGCCAAGCGCAGCAATGGTGCACTGCAGCAGCAGCAGCAGGAGCACGATGAAAATCAATCTAAGCTAGACTAGAACAAGTAGATTCATTAACTGTTAATGCCTAACACTTATTATTGTACATGGCTGGATGTTCAGTTCAGCGACTAGTTGGAACCCAATCCTCGCCCAGATTACCATTTAACATACGTTTCATCACGCGAGTCACATGCAATGCTTTCGCTAGCAGCTCAGCCAAATGCGGCGCATGTTGATTATCATTATTATTATTATATAAATTAGGTATATATGCAGTTACGATTATGATATATGATATGGTATGCTTAGATCAGCTGTAGTTACGTCCGGCTTTGCATTAATCTGCCACAAGCAATTATTAAACAAAGAAAAAACGTTCATGCAACTTTAGCTGGAATACACATAAACATACACATGTTATTTTGACTAACGATTATTAAATTGTTTTATGTACAACTAAATACACATAAGTTGGAATTAAGCAAGCTGTTAAAAATAAAACAAATTATATATAAATAACACTGGCCACTTAAGGGGAACGCTATGGCCAAAACTGTGGACGAACATAGTTTGTGGCCGTGTGGGCACACGGATTAGCTCCAGTTTAACGAGCTGCTGGGCGAGCAGAGGCTGGCAGGAGGGGTTGGGGGGTCAGGTCATCAAAGTAAGCCCAAGCAAATTGTAGCCGGGCAATTGGCGCACGATTTGATTGCCTCGGCCGAAACAGGGGCAGTTTCTGGTCGTTACTTGAGTGGGTGGGGTTGTGGGGGAGGGGTGTTACATGCAATTTCAATGCAATAAAAGAAAAGACCATAATTGAAGCTTAGCAACAGAAATCGCGTATGCCAGTCCCTTGTTTAAGAGTAACTGCATCCTTGTCTTCAGCCGGCAACAATGTGCCAGGCCGATTGCGTTCCACGTGCGTATCGAATATATTGACCGCCAGATTGGCGAAAAGACGCTCCACATTGGCGCCAGTGACGGCAGAGGCCTCCACATAGACGACGCCCAGACTTTCGGCATAAATGGCCGCCGACTGTTGGCACACCTGACGGCCCTGGAATGCGTCGCATTTGTTGCCCACCAGCAGGACGCGCACATTCGTCGCCGCATGCTTGTCAATCTCCTTGAGCCAGTAGTCCACATTCTGATAGCTGCGGCGACGTGTTGTATCAAACACCAGGATTATGCCCTGAACGTGTCGGTAATAGGAGCTCATCATCGAACGGTAGCGCTCCTCGCCGGCCGTATCCCAGATCTGTAGCTTCACCTTCTGCCCGGAGATTTCGACGGTGCGTATCTTGGAGTCCACGCCCACCGTGCACTTGTAGTTACCGGTAAAACGATTCTCTACAAAGCGCTGCAACAGACACGTCTTGCCCACACCCGCATCGCCCAGCATCAGAATCTTGAAGACATAACGCTCATCCATATTCAAAATGGGGGAATTATTTGTAAGTATTTTTTAGGTTTTCTGTTTCGAATTGACATTTTCTGTGTAAGAGCTGAGCTAATGAATGGGGACAACAGTCCGGGTTTCTAAATATGTGGACTCTACTTTTAACATGGTCTACTTGGTTTTACTGTCCAATTGTATGAACCCGTCGATCTCAGACCTATATGAGCTACAAACGTTTATGTTTGAATAGGTCCTTGATAGTGCGAGTTTTTTTTACCGATCATCGATAAGTTGCCCCGTTTGCAAGCAATCGATAAGAATCGATATATACCTGTTTTCCTTTTATAGTCTTCATCCATCTTTCCGTACTATCTTGGCCTCTCGGCATATTTTCAAATGAGTTCAAAATCCATCGTATTAAGAACCAAAAGTTGGAACCAACTCTTTATGACCATGTTACTCTTGTGTTGAGAATATTGAAGCTGAAAAATAAACTTTCAAATCATTTGAACCCCATTCTCGCCAAGGAGGAATTGATTTTCCAAAAAGTGCGAGACATCCTTCAAATGAATTTGAACAAAGATCTTTGGAAATTAGTTCGAGGTCAATCGGAGGGGAAACAAAAAAGTTGCATGCAACCGTTTTTCACGGGTTTTCCACACTTGCGGGCGGAATTTACCAAAGCCGCGTCTTAGCGTTGATGATCAATCAGTCAGTCAATCAGTTAGTCAATCAATCAGTCAAACAAAGGAGTTGTCAACGAGTTTTACAGTAATTGGCTTGACAATGGTTCAAGTTTTATTAGACTTAAACTAGTTTGGGTAACGAACTGACAAAGAAAGTAGCTTCTAAGAGCACAATGAAAATATCTGATGTCACACTTATAGTATGTCAACTAGTTTTGTTTTAAAGAAAAACAGTCAACAAGTTTTGGAGTTAGCCCTTGGAAAGCACATCTATTGAACTTGTCCAACTGCCTTTATGAGCTTTAAATGCAGAACTAGATATTGAAATTCTACGTATACCCCTACAGAGGTATTATGAATATGTCTGAAGATATTTTGTTTAAGCTCGGATTTTAGGAACTTTACTATGCTTATCATTATCAGACTACTAACTATATTATATAGAGCTGTTGTAGGAAATGTTATTTTTGGCTTTCAGACTAACTTGGCTGAGTTTGGCAGTTTAGAGTTTCAATAGGCGCCCAACTAATGCACATAATCCATCTAGGAACAATGAGTGAAAATTAAGGCTAATGCATAATCCTTTTATCTTTCAGCTAGGGCAGCTTGGCGTATATATTTGTGATATCTTAAAGGAATACCCAAGTTGACTAGTTGCATCTTAAAGTGAGACATAAACTCCACGGCTAATGACCCCAAAATGATACTTTTGTCCAGCTGCTCTGGAAGACACATCAAATTAACATTCTAATGTGAAGCGCTCCAGCTCCAGATCCTGCTGCCACACCTGCTCCTGCAGCTGCTGCTAGGCGAGGCGGACGAGGAGAGTCGTCGCTTTAAGGTCCATTGCACATCATCAGGCGGAACAGCTACGCAACGGTGATGGGAATAATGTTTGCTCCCGGTGATTAACGCAATTAAACAGGTGCTCAAAATGATGTTTCCAGTGGATTAGCCAGCAACAAGGACGCGTACGCGCTGAGGTTATTTTTGCTGGAATGGCTCCACGCCCGCTAATAAGCGCCACATTAGCAACATGCGCCACATTCTCATCCTCATCCTCGTCCACATTCGCATTAATTCAATGTGGATTTTGAGCATCAGCCAGCGCGCCCAATTTATGTGGGGTTGGCACAGCCAGCCACTCGAGGGATGGTAGGGGCGGGTATTATTCACGACGTCTGACGTTAAAATTCCATTAGCCTTACAATGGACTGCTGCTGGGGTTGGGGCAGGCAAGTTGTAGGCCAATAATAGCTGTGCCCCCTTATGATTTGTAGGTGTTGTTGCCGTTAGATAAAACCTGTAATTGTGCAACTTTCAGCCTTGGGCTTGAGGGTTTTAAGTGCTGCTGGGACTCAGCCGGCCCAAAAGATGGTCAAGTTCACAGTAAACAGGCTCAGAAGCACCTGATATCAAACTTTTCCTAATAGGCCAACTTGTAAGAAACATTTTGAAAACATTGCTCATTTAATATGTAAGCTAGACTTTAATATTTGTGCCCTTTACTTCATGTTCCTGTCAATGTTAACAAGCATTTTAGCAAGAGCTTGACACAATAATATAACGCTTTACTACACTTGCATACATATATAGATACATACATAAACACAATATAAAGGCCCAAAAGAAACACACAAAGCATGTCACTTAAAAACTCAAGCATGAAAACCTGTATGCCTTACATAAGCTCATGAGAATCGCATAGAGCGGCAATAAAAATACGTTTTTCATTTTATTTGCAGCACAGCCGACCGGGGCATCAGAAAGGGTCTAAAAACTCGAACGAAACTTGAACCTTCGCCCTTAACAACATTGAAGCCTCTTTTTCCAGCCAGAAGGTGGATTTTGAGAATAGAGCAAAACACGTCTCCAACGAGTGTTCGCAGAGTTGTGTGAAAACTGACTTCCAACAAAGTTTCAAGCATGGAATGCAGTGTTACATCACGTACGTTACATCAAAGAAAAAAACAAAAATTTGACAGTAAATTTCCGCATTTTCGATTGCAAAGTCCAACAGTCTGGGCTGTACCTCAGCTATCAGTCAGTCAGTCGGTCAATCAGTCAGTCAAACACAAGATGTAAGCAGCTTGCTTATCAGCCGAAGATTCAACAGTCATATGAGAATATGATCTTAAGTTTATGGGTCACCCAAAGAAACCGCTTTGTTTCTTCGGGAGATTCAAGAGCGAGGCCCATTCATGTGGCTGTGACAATTGCCCAGCTCACATTGTTGGAGTTGGCCAACTGGGCGGCTGGCCAGATTCACAGTTGTGCCCTCGAGTGCAATTTTGTTTGTCCAACTGGTTCACACGACCTCCATGAATCTGAGCATAATGAGACGCCAGTTTCATGATGGCCTGGCGTCTGTTCACATGGCGTTTGAGCCCGAATTCCCAAAAACCCAGCCAGCAGAAGTCATTGTAAGATGATTTTTTGTTTTTACAAACAAAATCGAACAGAAAAAAAAACTGAAACTTTTTATTGTTATTGTTTTTTTTTTCTTTTTGTGCGGCAAACTTGCTAATTGAACGGTTTTTGTTTTTGCCATTTTTATTGTTAAAATAATAAAGTAAAAAAAAAACAGAGGAGAAATGAGCCAAGCGAACTATTTAATGACAGTCGCTCAGCCCACAATTGTGCCGGGTCAGGGAAAGCGTGGGCTTGCGGCGGGGGCGGGGCAGAAGCAACAGCGGGGCAGCCAGAGTCCAGAATCGGCTTAGTTCAGTTCAGGGCAGAACAAAGAACTGAAAAACCATTAACTCATACAAAAAAATAAAGAGCTTGTTGTCATTGCCGCTGAATTGTGCATAAAAAACAATAACGAATTCGCAAACAAAGATCATTTGCGAACAAGATCGACGACACGATATAATGACGACTGCAGCGACAATGACGCTGACAACCGACTCCCGACGTGATCCCAGAGTGGCAACTTAGGGGGAGGGGGAGGGGGGAGGCTGGCCAGGTTGGGTATTCCATTTAATGAACAATCACATCAAGATCAACGAGAAGAACTCGCCGCAAATCAAAATAATTTAGATGGTGTGTTATTTACCTTCAGGCAGGTATTCCCAGCAATGCGACCCAGCGAACGCGAAGCAGGGCAGGGTTGTCATCTCTGCACACTTATTCACAGCTGATTTAGGGTAGTCTACGTTCGACACGCTAGCCACAAGAGCTCCACATAAGCGCTTGGAATAAAAATGCAAAAAGGTCAATGTATGTAACAAAAACATGAAAACGCGCAGGCCTAACTTGAAATTATGAGAATCGCATAGAGGGCAATATAGGAAAAAGAAAATACACATATGCATACACACACACACATACACACTAGAGACTTTTCAACTATTGAATAAAAACAGTAAAAGAAACAAAATTTGTTTTGAAAAAATCTTAGTTAATTGTTTATACAATAGTTTGTTAAAAGTGAAAATGCAGATAATGAGTTTTATGATCCATAAAGCAACAGCTTCCCCGCTGACCCACTAAATGTAATCGTGCGTAATCCACACAACAATCAAGCAAAGATCTGGTTTGCGACGTGAATTGTTTATTACGCCTAACGAACTTTCTATGCTGGGGCACTTGGCACTTGCATAATCGAACCCCCGACCCCCTTCGATGACGTTGCATTTAGCGGGCCGCGAGGTAATCAATGTGGAATCTGCTCTGATTGCATCGGGGAAAGCACGAGAAGTACCTTCCAGGTACAAACAAAATTATAAGTATTTGTCACATTTATCTTGTCTTCATGTTGAGATATATAAAGAAAGTGCTAGACCTCTATATATAAAACAGTTTTTCCTAACTGATTGGAAGGAAGCTGCTGTTTTTACTATGGTTTCCTTAAGGGATGGCGGATTTCGCAAGTTCCACCTGCAAGTGTGGAAAAACCGTGAATAATGACCTTTGTTCAAATTCATTTGTGGAGTGTTTCACACTTTTCGGAAAATCAATTCCTTCTTGGCTTAAGCCGCCACATTCTCAATCCGTGGAAAACTTAATGCTTAAAACTTTTAAAATAACTTTCATCAGTTCCCACCCGTCAACATTTCAATCTGTCCATACTATCATGAACTTCCCGTCTATTTAAAAATATGTTGAAATAAGGCGAAGGAGGCGGGCATTAACTTTAAATGTGTATAGGTATTTTACACATACATAATATAAATTGTATTTATTATCTTCTTATATCCCAGTTTAAACTTTGGCGCGTTTTGCAACTGTGATTGGCCAAAAAATATCGATAAGTAATGATCGTTTTTGAGTTCGTGGTAAATTTAATTGTGACAGCAGAATTGAAGTGCTGTCATAAAAAAATAAATAAATAAATATTAGTTTAGTTTATAGTAAAGTGCACTGATTTGACTTTATGTACAAAATGAAATTTGTTTTTTTGCTTGGGTATTTTAAATTAAAATGCTTTATATATTTAAAGCCTATAAACGTGCTTCTCCTGATTGAAGACGTATTCAAATACGTTTCGGGGCGAATGGCACAGCCAAATAATTCGATCGATCGTGGCGGCAAGCAGATAAGTTGCTATCGATAACTGGCATCGATTGCTGTCGCAAGATTAGTCTGTTTGGCGCAATTGTAACGCGAAGATCGTGTGTCTCTCTCTCAGTGTAGCGGAGAAACGGTCGCGAGTTTAAGTTCTCCGGCTAAAAGGCAGCTTAATACATTTGATTGCGATTGTTAATCACGCTCATACGATTAAGTACGAAATTATTTTGGCTAATCTAGTACTACATAAGTAGTTGCTGGCATTGTTGTTGTGCGTGTGTACAACAAACACTGGGCAATTGCTGACCGGTGCCGCCGGGGACGGCGAAGTCGCGGCAACGGATTCGTATTCGTTACAGCGCTGCTCTTTTAATACAATTTGTTTTTTTTTTTTTGTTTCATATTTTGTTTTGTTCGAAATGTGTCGTAATTAAATCATATACATACAAACATAATTATTATTATGTATATTTAATTGTTCAAATAAAAACAACAACAGCGACAGCTGCCAAGCAAGTAAAGTGCGAGAACGGAAAAGAAGCGCGATACGCGAATTAAAGTGTGTGGAGGGAGAGTGCGTGCAATTTGGAATTGGAGCAACAACAACCGTACGAGCAGCGCCGTCGCCAATTGTCCAACTCTTCACAATCTTAGCACCGTAAGTGTAAGCGCAGCCCCACTCAAAGTCCAGGGTCGATGCTGCGATCTGTCCCCAGTGTGCCTCTTCCTATTACCTCTTCCCTTACCGTGCCCCTATTACTGTCAATCTAACTGCTACTGTTTCTATGCGTTAGCCTCTTCCTTGTTGCCTTTACTGTTGTGTTTGTCCACGTTGCACACAAGTTCAAGTTCAGCTTTGGCCTGCGGCTACTTAACCGGCGAAAATTAGCAACGTTGTCGCCCACAACTTGAACTTACACGGCAACAGGCGCGCTCTCGCAACTTTTACACACACACTCTCACTCTCTTGCTCTCTTTGGCTGTGCTCTCCTGCATTTTGTTGCGTGCATTGCACCTTTGCCTGTCTGTCTGTTCCTTAGGCCTTGGTTGTTGTCTTGCTTTTTCGCTTTCGATGCGTTTTGACAGCGAATTGCTAATCGCCGCGGCATTTCGCACTCAGACACTCACACACGCACACAGAAACACACACACACCACCCACTACACTAACAGAGATCTCGTCATCGTTCTTTTACCTCTCGCCGCCTGCGAGAGCGCTTCATCGCGCTCACTCTTCTCACTCTTTGCGTTTTTTTTAGTCATTTCCTTCGCCGCAGCAGCAGCAACAACTTTCTTAGATAAACAACATTTGATAAGTAATTTGTGTATATTTTATGTTTCTTTTTTTTTTTTTTTTGGCGAATTGACTATTGGTTGCTTTTGGCTTGTCGCCCGCGTGTCTTGCGTTTACCTTCTTATTTTCTTTTTTTGCATTGTTCTCGACGCGTTAGATAAGCGCCGCGGGCTAAGTCAACGATTTCTGCTTATCGCTCTTCCTTTCGCCATGACAAAAAGGTAACCAACAAATTTATTGTCGCTGAGAAATGCCAGCCCATTACCTCACTCCAGACATGCCAAATCGTGTACCTACCATGCCCAGATACATTCATCACATATATCTTCCTAGTGCCCATTCACATGCAATTTACCGTCTCTATTAGCTTTAGATAGACGGCCCAGCCTTATCAGCGGATCCTTACTCGTACTACGTACCGCTGGTCAATCAGGTACAATTCCGAGTGGTTTCTGTGTTTGCTTAGGGATTTGCCGGTTAATAGGAAAACTGAACTAGTCCACCCGGACACTGTACAACATGTTGACTGCTGACTTCATTTGTAAAGTTGGCAGTTATTTGTGCATTTGATAAATTTGATTTATAAGCAGCTTAAAGAAACATCTTTAAAATTTGAGTTAATCATAAGGTTTTGAGATTAAGCCTCGTGGATTACAAATACAAAAGATACACAAAAATAAAAGCTGTGAAAAACAAGCAACACGAACGAAGGCTTTTGAAAGAAAACCATCAACTGATCCAACGATTTATTAACATGAATTACATAATGATTATGTGCAAGAAAATCCAAAGAGAAAGTCGTCTTGCAAATAAAATGATTAACACTTGATCATGAAGAATGGAAGTTTGTAGATTATAAACCATATAAAGTAAATGTAACAAAGTTTATGCGAAAAATATTATATTTATTGTTTATTTTCAAAGCAAGATAAGAAGAACAGCTCAGATGGCAGATAAAGTATTCTAAAGTACTTAAAAATGAAAAATAAAAAATAAAAACTTAAAGAGAAGCACTTAAAGTCAATAAAAAGAGGTTGAAATATATGACAGATATATAATATAATATGCTGATGTTATAAGAAAGAATCAAGGATTAATGAAGGATCAAACTCAATTTTCTGTACTAAAGTTTCATATTGAATAAAGTGAATATTTAAACTGAGAGTTTGGTTGACATACCAGAAACTGAAAGACGTACTGATTACGTTTATACGTATATAATCGGGTATTGCCCGGCTTTGCCCGTGGAACGTTTTGAGATATAATAGTTAGGATCGAAAGTACTTATGTGCAATACGAACAAAACTGTAAGGCCTTCTGCTGGAGCAGAGGAATCCCAACCTGAGCTGATATACATTACAATGGCAATTGTTTACACCTCTAGAGTTTTTATTGACGATCGTTTTACTCTAGTCGCCTATTCGACTGTATTTAAACAATCGAGTTGACTGTGTACAATGTGAAGTGTCTCAGGTTTAGCAAACTTCTCGATATTCAATGGATCCCATGACATCGCCTTCGCTTGTTTATACAAGGCCCTAATACACGATCCACGGTCCGCGGAACTTGCCACAGTGATCTACACTTGCGACACCCACTTGATTGGCTTTCAAATGAATCACATAAAGTGGCAAATTTGTTGGCCAAATATGCGAGCCTCAACCATTAGGTCGAATTGCGATCACTTTGCTGATCAGTTGGCGATCAGTTTACGTGTGGGCAGCGGCCCGAAAAGAAGAAAAAAGAAACAAAGTTGACAGACTCGTGTTTACGCTCTCTGGCGGCCAACTGTTTCAATAGAAAGCCGCGAACGCGTACGCGATCGCGATCGTGCTCGAGGTCAGGCCTGAAGATGATCACAAAAAAATGTATATCTATATATATATATATAAGCCGAATGCGAGTCGCTCTCGTTGGCTTGATCGGCGTCGATCGTCAGCGTCTAAATATAGATTTCGACCATATTTGATGATAAATATTGGCAATGAGTGGCTCCGAGTGCTTAACCGGACCTACCTCAACCTGCCCAGCCAGCCAGAAGTATCTGCGGCTGATGCGGCTGCTGCGGCTGCTGCACGTGCCTCTTGTGGTGTGCGTTAAACCACGCGCAACAGACGCGACAACATGTCAGACGGCAGCCCCCACGCGACATGCGACATTTTTGCAGCGACTGCGCTGTCGACGCCGCTGCTGCTGCTGCTGCTGCTGCTGCCTTAATAAGTTTTAATCCATTTGTCAATATTTCCTTGTTTAGTTCTCAAACATTGCACATGTCTATCTGCATCTGCATCTGCATCTGTATTTGTATCTGTATCTGTATCTGTATCTGTATCTGTATCTGTATCTGTATTTGTATTCTGTGCTCTTGGCACGCATGTCTGCGTATCTTTTGGGCTCTCCGCCTCGTCGCCTTGCCACACAATGCCCGCGTATTCATAAACAAGGCGATTCCGACTCCGACTTCGACTCCGATTCAGTTTTTGACTCCTTAGCTGCCGCAGGCCCTCATCTAGTTGGAGCATTGTTGCTGCCGGTGCCACTTTGCCAGCTTGCCACAGGGCTACCATGCTATTTTTTTTGTCTACCCTGTAATACCTAAATATATTTTATATTCACGATCAGTTTGCCCATTTGCCTTGGAAATTATCTATCAAAATTTCAGTTCTTTAACAAACTTTTTTGAGGTTTTTGAATAAGTTGTGGAAAGTTTTTCAACTAATCTTAGTTTTATATTTGTTCACAGAATCAGCCATAAGCTTTTCAACATTGCCGATGTTTTATCTTTATCTTATATTTCCTTATTAACAATATTTCAAGAATTTGATTCATAAAGGAAAAACTTCTTTTATAAACAAACATTTTGTTCAATTCACAAATATTTCTTTTACATCTTTATTTTTGTTTGATACGAAAGTGTATTTAACTCAAACTCTGGGATATCATCTAGTTAACCTTAGATTTGAATATATTATGCTGCATATCTTTATCAGCAAGGGTATTTCGAGTTCGGCTAAGCGCAGAACTTTCGTTTCCCATGCGTTTTGTTTGCCTTCGCTGATATGCACGAATGTGTTCCCGCCGTGCTCTCCTGTTCCCCTTCCCGCTCTTGTTTGTTGGCGTTCGTGCAAACTGTCGTCATTGTATTGTCATATTTGTGTTGCATGTGTCCCTCAGAGAAGAACCCAACCCCACCCTGCCCCGCCTCCAGCAATCGCCTTCGCGTCCGTCAGTCTGTTTTTCTGTCGCTTTGTCTCTGCCTGTTTGCCTGTTTGTCTGTCTGTCTGTCTGTCTGTTTATTTGTTTGTTTGTTTGTTTGTCGTTGCGAGTAGTTTCTGTTTCTGTTTCTGTTTCCTTAGCTGTTGCCAGCGCGCTGAAAGTAAAAGTTGCATCTTCTGTGTGGCCTAATAGAGTTGCAAGAAGATGCTAGTTCATGTCTGTGCCAAGAATTTTCCAACATCATCTTCTAAGCATGACACTCCTTTTGGCCTCCAACTTTCCCATAGCAAGCATTTTTCATTACTTTCTTCTATTTGTCTGGTAGCTTCAATTAAATTGATTCATTTTTCATATTTCCTTTTTTGTTTTCCTACTTTATGAAATAATCAGAAAATACCATATGATAATAGATATTGTTTTAGTGAAATCTTGATCTTTTTGCTTTCCAAAAAAATTCAATGTTAATTTTTTTAAATCCAAATCTTTGTCAAGCATTTCATGTGCAATACCTTTTTTAAAAATGGTTTATAAATTATTATTTGGTTGTTGCGTTTTTAGGAATGTCGTTTAGTTTAGTTTATAGTTTTTAAGTTGTTTCGTTTTTAGGAACGTCTTCCATCTACGTATATTTATTTATTCATCTTTTGTTTGCAAAGAATTTGTGTGTTGAAATAGTTTGCTGCGTGATTCGTTAGGCTCCATAAATTTAAGTATTAAATGACAATTATTTAGCATACATATATGCATGAATCTATGTATGTATATATATAAATATATATGCATGTATATATGCTGGATGCAAGATATTGTATAATGAGCATGACTCGCTGATAGATAGATTTCCATATGGAAAAATACCAGTTCAGTTGGGCCTGATTGAGTTGGAAACGTGTCGGAAAGTGTGTCAAAAGTATCTTAAACATGTCGCCAGCCAATTGGAACACTGACCTTGCGCACGCTAATTTGCATTGTAGCTGGCTGGCAAGTATCATAGATACACTATCTGAAAGATACGTGCGGCAAGGGTGCACGCAGCCATATCGGCCCTGAATTGATTGGCAGGCACTTGAGACTTATGAAGACACCAAAAATACGTATATGCAACAATTTTTGCAAAGGACACTTGTTGTTCTTGTTGTTTTTGTTGTTGTTGTTTTGGGGTGAAGGAGGGAGGGGTGGGCTGCATGTTATATGCATTTCAATTGCGGCAAATCGACACGCTTATCGCACAGAAATTTCAATTGATTTATTGAGGAATCAATTGACAGAATGCGAAGAATGCGATCGCCTTGGCGACACTCGAGATGCGGACGCAAATTCACCTTCAGCCTCAATTTACAGCGTCGTACGATGCCAGCAGCGACGCCGGCAGCGACGCAGCTCTGCCCGTGCGTGCCGTCGCTTATCAACAGCGAGAGCTGAGAGTTTATCACAGCGCGAAGCTGCTCGAAACAAAGGCGAGAACCCGGTTCTGTCTTAGATAAGCGGCCCAAGCGAACGTATTTCAGCATTCACAAAACAACAAATGTGCGTCTGCGCTTTCAATGCATCTGTAACTGTATTTGCTCAGTATCTGCATCTGTATCTGTATCTGTATCTGTATCTGTATCTGTATCTGTATCTGTATCTGTATCTGTATCTGTATCTGCATTTATGTATCTCGAGCCGTGCCCCAACCCTATCCCTAGCTGTATCTGTATCTATATCTGTATCTGTATCTGTATTTGTATCTGTAGCTGTATCTGTATCTGTATCTGTATCTGTATCTGTATCTGTATCTGTATCTGTATCTGTATCTGTATCTGTATCTGTATCTGTATCTGTATCTGTATCTGTATCTGTATCTGTATCTGTATCTGTATCTGTATCTGTATCTGTATCTGTATCTGTATCTGTATCTGTATCTGTATCTGTATCTGTATCTGTATCTGTATCTGTATCTGTATCTGTATCTGTATCTGTATCTGTATCTGTATCTGTATCTGTATCTGTATCTGTATCTGTATCTGTATCTGTATCTGTATCTGTATCTGTATCTGTATCTGTATCTGTATCTGTATCTGTATCTGTATCTGTATCTGTATCTGTATCTGTATCTCTATCTGTATCTGTATCTGTATCTGTATCTGTATCTGTATCTGTATCTGTATCTGTATCTGTATCTGTATCTGTATCTGTATCTGTATCTGTATCTGTATCTGTATCTGCATTTATGTATCTCGAGCCGTGCCTCAACCCTAGCAGTCAGCTGTGAGCAGCTGGCATGTTGCTGCCGTATCTGTCAATCTGAATCTCTGTATACTATATATACATATAAACAATATATCTATATCTGTATCTGTATCTGTAGCTGTATCTGTATCTGTATCTGTATCTGTATCTGTATCTGTATCTGTATCTGTATCTGTATCTGTATCTGTATCTGTATCTGTATCTGTATCTGTATCTGTATCTGTATCTGTATCTGTATCTATATCTGTATCTGTATCTGTATCTGTATCTGTATCTGTATCTGTATCTGTATCTGTATCTGTATCTGTATCGGTATCGGTATCTGTATCTGTATCTGTAGCTGTAGCTGTATCTGTAGCTGTATCTGTATCTATATCTGTATCTGTATCTGTATCTGTATCTGTATCTGTATCTGTATCTATATCTGTATCTGTATCTGTATCTGTATCTGTGTCTGTATCTGTATCTGTATCTGTATCTGTATCTGTATCTGTATCTGTATCTGTATCTGTATCTGTATCTGTATCTGTATCTGTATCTGTATTTGTATATCTGTATCATATCTGTATATGTATCTGTATCTGGCCAACGCACAATGCCGTCTTCAATTTATGGCTAAATATCATTTAATGAACTTCAATTTAACGCGGCTTTAACCTCTTTTTCTCTTGTGGTCTTGTTTTGTTACCTTAACATAAATAATAACCCAACTTTGCGTATTGCACAAAAGCAAAATTAATAAACCATCGTTCAGATAGTGTATTAACAACTTTGAGCTGCGAGGCAGGGCACGCGGGCGGGGGCAGTTGGCAACTGGGCAACTGGAACTTGGTCTGAAATTTCATGCCATACAAAACTCTTTTGTCACAGACCTTTTATTGTTGTTGCTGCTGCTGTCTCATGTGTCGCTTTTTGCTAATGAGCCGGTCCACAAAATGGTAAATATAAACAAGCGACATCAACAAGTTGGGAAAACTTGATGCCCAGTGCGAAGCACAAATGCTCTTTGGCTTATAAATATTTAGATTGTTCAAAAACTGTTGAAATATTGAGAAATTTTGAGACGATGGCGGTGTGTTTTTTACAAGGCATATCAATAGTTCAAGTCAGGCCTAAATAATTTTATGTTTATTTGATGATTAACAGGGAATGTGCTGGAAACATTCGATTAGTCTATTGTTCTGGTTGCAAGCCGGTTCGAAGCCGCACTTAAACTGAATTTTACTGTAAAGTGAACCATTTTAAAAAATAAAACAAAAGAACCCAAGCCACAAGCCAATGAAAAGCATGGTTAACAAAATTTTTGGCAAAAAAGAAACGAAATAAACAATAAATGGGAATATGCGAAATTATTTTTTGGCATACATCAACAAAATTTAATTCTTTTTTTTTTTGTTTTTTTTTTAAATTGGGTTAAATCTGCATTTATCTAAAAGTTTTCATTGACGCTATTCGCTTAGTATTGCTCATACATTTGTTCCATTCCATTTGTTACACCAAACAAAATTCCCATTCCATTGCAATTTCATCTGTTGCACAGTTGCAACAGGTTCAACATTCCATTTCAATTTCATCTGTTGCACAAGCCAAATTCACGTTCTTTTAGATTCAAATGTTCTACTTTTCCTGGTAAATTATATAGTTCATTTTGCGTTGTTTTCCTTAGTTTATTATTTCAAAGCTTGTTCGTTTTTAAGTATTAATGTTTAAATTTCAATTGTTCCACATTCATCTCTTTACATAAAGATCTATTAAGTATTACATTCTACTCTTCTACATTCATCCATTTCTTATCAAACTGTTCCACGTTCTTAATGCTCACGATTCAGTTCATATTGTTTCACATGATTTTCATTCCTTATTGTTTTCCTGCTTAGTGTTCTATATGTAATACATTTTTCAATTGATCCAAAGTATCATAGTGCAATGGTACATATCGCAAACATCTGCTATGATTCACTTTCCATTGTCTCACATTTTATTAAGTTCCGCATTCCATGACGTTCGTATTCATATTTGGTCTTAAATACCATTTTGGCTAGTTCTAGACCATATTCATTTTGACTAAATATAGAAATAAAATCTTGTGGCTAAAAATTGTAAATTGCTTGTTTCGCTTTTCATTTAAATACATAATATCTCTTTCTCTCTCTCCGTTCTCTCTCTCTCTCTCTCTTGTCAGTGTCGATTTGAATGCGCCTCATGAGAAATTCAAAGCACTCGGCATTGTGCATAGTGTGTATATCATATAATAAACAATTTATATATACAATGAAGCTTAAATAAATAAAACTCCCGAGACAAAATCTCATTTCGTATGCATTTAAGCTTGAGTAATGAGCTTCGACTGCGGCTGCGGCTGCGCAGCGACTGCGACGGCGACGTTAACTGCGTCGATTTCACGCGTTCTTTTTTTTTCACGCGATTTTCGTGTCGCACACTTTTTTTTATTGTTTTTATATCTTTTTGTGTTTAACTTACGTTTTATTTGCTTGTATTTTATTACCCTGTTAAGAAGGTTAGTAAGGTAACACGGAGCCGTGGATAATATATGAATTCCACAACGATCGGATGTGAAATCGGACTTAAACCGGTTTTAAACCGAACCGGGTTTTTAATCACTTTGAACCGAAAATTAAAGTTGGATATTTGCATACAACTCAGTTGAACTTTAACTTTAAGTGAAACGGTTTTTGGTTCACTCTGAACCCAAAGCTTTAAAGCTTACCAGAACTTAAAATTGAATCGAACAGGCTTTTGATTCACCTTGAACAGAAACTTATAGCGGAATATTTGGATAAAGATCCGCTGAACTAATGCTTGAATCGAACCGGTTTTTTGTTGGATATTTGTGTAGAGCCCAGCTAAACTTTAACTTGAGTCGAACCGGTTTTTTATACTCTTTGAACCGAAACTAAATGCTGAGCATTTGGATAAAGTTCAGCTGAACTTGAACCGAGCTGGTTTTTGGCTCACTTTGAATCGAAATCGATAATCCAATCGTAAGCCGAATATAGTTCAGGAAAGTGTATTATTTATTCGAGTGAAGCGAATGGAAGACCTCGTTGATGGGTATCTACTCGTTGAGCACAGTTGACCATCGCATTTTTACTGCTTTTCTTGTTTGTTTTATTTTGTTGGCTGAGCTTAAATTGTGCGTAGTTCGAATGCAGTTCAAGTTGCTTTTGGCTGTTGTTTGTTATCAAATCGTGTAAATCGCTGGCACTTTAATTTGCAATTCAACTTCCGTCAACTGTTGTGGAATTTTGAGCAGGCTGCTGAATTTATAGAGCCAGTTAAGCAAACAAAAACTGATTATCAAAAAAAGAAGAGAAAAGAAAATTAAAGCAAATAAAATAAGGCATTAACACAAGAAATGGTTATGTAAATGCAAATGGAAATGGAAATGGAAATGAAAATGTAATTAATGAGCATATAAATGCGGAAAATTGTGAAAAATACGTGAAACAAGTTTTTATTTTCATGCGTCGCGCAATGCGGTTAGGACAACCGGCCAGACATACATACACATCCACACATCCAGACATCCAGACATTGAGCCAGACATATGGACATATGGACATATGGACATATAGCTGCGGTCGAGCGGACGGACATCATCGTCAAACATCTCGGCAATGTTTGGACAGCACGATTGCTCCGTTAGCCATGGCGCAGTTTTTAATTAAAAAAGTACGACTATCCGCCAGATACATTCACTTTTTATTTGGCTTATTGCGCTCCGTGTGAGGCTACCAATTGCCATTTGGCATCGCCGCCGGCTCACACTCAACTGGGCAGCAGTTAGACATTCATAATGAGCATATGGTCTTCATAAATCGAATTTATCAATTTGTCTGCCAATCACCAACTAATGCGCTCTGTGTCTTACTTCTTTCTTGACTGATGCCATCGACATCGCATTCGAACATTTATGTTTTCTTTCTTTTCGTATCATTTCGATAATAAGCGATTATTATGGATACAATTTTGAAGAGAGAACTTCTTTTAACTAGCGAGAGTTCTTCTTTTAATAGGTGAACTAAAAATTGTGCTAGATTAAAAAGAATTTAGGGTTTGTAAGAGGCTTTTTGAAGATATATAAAAGTATGTCAAAAAAAATAAAAGAAATATTCTCAAAATTATAACAATTCTGAACTGCTTTCAGTAAAGAATAGGAAATCGATTCTTTACTCAAAACTTTTAAGAAAAATATGAAAATGAAAATATTAGACTTTTTCTCTCGAAGAAAAGCAGGTAAAGTTTTCTTTTTTACATAATATAATGTATATTATAATCGATTGGTTGAGTTGACAAATCTTGAATATTGAGGCCAAAATAAAAATGTAATAAAAAATGTAAGATTTGTATATTTATGTATCAAAAAGAAACGTCTGACTGAGGAGAACATTTCTGTAGAGTATTTTTCACGTTCCCATATAAGAATAGGCTCTCATTAGTGCCCGAAATATTTGATGAACTTCGAATCATATTTGATAATATTTTATGATCTCATCTTGTAAGCATGCATGAGGTTCTAAAATAACTTTACAAAAACATTGTCAGATGTCGTAACCATTTCTGCCTAGGCTGTAAAACGAGAAAGACTGTCAACTCTGTAAGGTTAGTGCAAGTTATGTTATGTTTGAAGAAAAGAAGCCAATTAACGAAAATATGATCCTAAACTATAAATCAACTTTTAACTACAAGCAGTTTCCATTATTATTAATGTTCTTTGTCAGAGCTGGCCGTAGACAGTCCTTTTGACGCTCACTCTACACCTATTAACAGCTTTAGGTACTTATAAGCCCAGCACTAACTCGTTGTCAATCTTTTATCCACAGCTGCCCAGCACGTTTCAATCATGTATGTGTGAGTGTGTGTCGCATGTGTGTGCGTGTGTGTGTGTGCTGTACGAGCTGCCCACCTGCCGCATAGGCAAATCGAGCACGTTAATTAAATGTCAACAGTTTTCAAGCTAAGAAGCGCGCGGGACGCGAAAGGACGCGGAGCTCAGACCGAAACTGAAACCGAAGCGGAGGCAGAAGCTGAACCTGAAGCTGAACCTGAAGCTGAAGAGGAAGCAGAAGCAGCAGCACATGCGGAGGCTGAAATAAAAGACGACGGCAACGAATTGAAATTGTGCAAAATGTTTGCATGACTGTCAAATAAATCATAAGAAGCGCAACAACAACAACAACAACAACAGCAGAAACAACAACAACAACAACAGCAGCAACAACAACAACAACAACAAACATGGTTAATGCTGTGATGGATGCCATTGCGGTAAGTGTCCAATGTCTACTATCAACTGTCCACTGTCCACTGTCCACTGTCCACTGTCCACTGTCCACTGTCCACTGTCCACTGTCCACTGTCCACTGTCCACTGTCCACTGTCCACTGTCCACTGTCCACTGTCCACTGTCCACTGTCCACTGTCCACTGTCCACTGTCCACTGTCCACTGTCCACTGTCCACTGTCCACTGTCCACTGTCCACTGTCCACTGTCCACTGTCCACTGTCCACTGTCCACTGTCCACTGTCCACTGTCCACTGTCCACTGTCCACTGTCCACTGTCCACTGTCCACTGTCCACTGTCCACTGTCCACTGTCCACTGTCCACTGTCCACTGTCCACTGTCCACTGTCCACTGTCCACTGTCCACTGTCCACTGTCCACTGTCCACTGTCCACTGTCCACTGTCCACTGTCCACTGTCCACTGTCCACTGTCCACTGTCCACTGTCCACTGTCCACTGTCCAGTGTCCACCGTCCAGTTGCGTCCCATATCCAGTGTCGTTGCAATAAGTCCCCAAGCTCGTTTAATTTAATTTTATAATAAATACACGAACAAATTTTCATTTTCATTTGTCTACCCTTCTAGAGGGCATTATGATTTTGTCATAAGATTTGCAACGCTTGGTACTTATTTGTTTCGGTTTCCCTATAATCTGCCAACATATTTGCCAATCCACATCTAATCAGACTATAAGAATAGGCCGTCTACTGAAACAATCTGTCAAACATATAGTTTTTGTATGTCATATAACTCTATATACTATTATATAAACAAAAAAGTTCCCTAAATGTTAGAAAGTCAATATAAATGTTTATAAATTTCTTTTTATACCCTTGCAGACGGTTTGATAATTTTGTCATGAAACGTGTAACGCATATAAGAAAACATCTCCGATCACATTATGCATATATATTCCCGATCAGCATCAACAAACTTTGCATTTGCGAGATTCGATGTTCATATATCGCGCTACTTTTGAGCCTTATTTCAGCAAGGGCATCTTGTATTCGGCGTGCCGCAGTTAGACGTTCTTTCTTGTTTTCAAATTTTATGATTCCTAAATTGAAATTGCAGTCGCAGCCAATTGAAGTTTTGTTTGTACTTCAAACAAGAAACTCGGTGATTGTCGTTTATACATTTTTTCTCTCGCTCTTTTTACTCATTTTTTCTCTCTGTTCTTCTGATTTTGCGCTGCTTTGCCCACATTTTCAATTTGAATTTGTTTGCTGTGGCAATTGCTCAATTGGCTGGCCTGTCTACATACCGCGTGTGTGTGTGTGTGTGTGTGTGTGAGTGTGTGTGTGTGTGTGTTTGTGTGTCTGTGTGTGTGTGTGTGTGCTTAAGTGCTTGAGTGTGTGTTGCACATTATACGCTAAGCCATGTGTTTAAGGCCTTTTTCTCCTTTTGAATTTACATATTACACATAAAACGACACTGCACGCTGCACATTAAGTGTGCAATGGGGCGTATGCGTGTTCTGGTGCAGCTTGCAACACGTTCCCCATTTAAATGGGTCGGTAAAAACCTGTGCAAATTAGTGACACGCATTGTTTAGCGCACTATGCAGCTTATATTTATGGGGCATGCGTAAGAAAAATATATGAAATTAATAAAAGATCAACTTTTGCTCAAATTTTCTGTCATATGTGTAATAAGGACTAGTAGTAACTACCCGGCGTTGTCTGGCTCTTCAATCGCCAGCGTTCAGGCACACACAAACGAGGTTCTAACCCACACTTCCGCTCCAGCGACTGGTTGGGGCCAGCCAAAGAATACAAAATGATAAATTGAACAACACAATGCACCGTTTTTTTAATCTTATTATATTAATTTATTCCTGCTAGATTTGAGCCAGCGACCTCTGGCTTGTCAGTTCAACGCGCAGACACCTCGGCTAGATAGGCTCATAAACTAACTAAGCTCAAGCTTGTTGTTGGTTTGCATCCAAATTTTGATCATATTATTCCCTTTTAAAGGGGATGGAATTTGGGGAATTTGTAACCCGGGAACCCGGTAAAAACTTTAGACTCTCCGCCACTTTTATAGGTTTTACGCAAACTCTACTTTTACATCAGCCAAAAAATTAAAACCAAAAACGACTAAAGAATCGAAATCGTAGAAAGTAATTATAAACAAAACATGTTTCATTCAGACATCTCAAATGAATATTCATACAGCTTCTTGTAGATGAGTTTGAACCAGTAACTTCGCCCTGCTTTGGTATCTCAAACTAAAAAAGAAATTAAAATAAAATTAGATAAGGAAATTCACTCATGAACCTAAAATTTTTGATTCCCACTATCCATACAAACTTTCCCAAAGAACTTTAATACAGCTTCTTGTACATGAGTTTGAACCAGTAACTTCGCCCTGCTTTGGTATCTCAAACTAAAAAAGAAATTAAAATAAAATTAGATAAGGAAATTCACTCATGAACCTAAAATTTTTGATTCCCACTATGCATACAAACATCTCCAAAGAACTTTAATATAGCTTCTTGTAGATGAGTTTGAACCAGTAACTTCGCCCTGCTTGGGATCTCAAACCAAAAAAGAAATAATAATAAAATAAGATAAGAAAATTCACTTCATCCATACAAACATCTCCAAAGAACTTTAATACAACTTCTTGTATATGAGTTTGAACCAGTAACTTCGCCTGCCCAATCTTTGACCATCTTTTGCCCTTTTTTGACATAGAGCTCGCTCTTGACCTGGCAAAAATGTTGCTTGGGTCTAAATTCTACCTTTACATGAACCAAGAAAATCGAAAATCAACAAAAACTTTTTTGTTTTGATTTCATATTTAATTTATTTAATGCTGATACCTTAAAAATTCAGCTTGTAGCGCACTTCAGTGTCTGCCAAATGCGATCCATTTGCTCGCTTCAGTTTTTGGCGCATACAATTTGCATAGAGCTCGCAACGTTTGCGAAGTTTCGGCCAAAAACTGTAGAAATATTTATAAATACCAACAGCAACAACAAAGTGAAACAAAATAAAAGACAAAAAAAAAAAAAAACACAACAAATAATAAAAAATAAAAATAAATAAATTAAAATCAAAATAAATGCGCAGAGTCGAAAAAGACAGCAACTGAAACCGAAAAAAAAAAACAGAAGTGGAGCTCAAATTAGCACAGAGCGTGGGAGCCGGTTCGCTGTCGAATACATTTTTGTTGCACGTTGCACGTTGCACGTTGCGCGTTGCATGCGTTTTGTTGTTTTGGGCTTTTGGGCAGCCCGACCCCAGCCACGGCCTACACATAAACCCGTTATTATTAGCCGCATTTGCCGAGACCATGGCGCGTAATTATTTGAGGCGTTGCCTTATCGTCAGCCTGGTCAGCCTCGTCAGCCTCGTCAGCCTGGTCAGCCTGGTCAGCCTCGTCAGCCTGGTCAGCCCCGTCAAGGCCTCCCCACACTCGATGCCAGCGATGGCCGGAAGTCAAGACCAGTTCGGGCCAGGTCCAGCAGCGGCTCCAAATGCCGCCAGTTGCAGGCCTTTTGGCGCTTTGTTTGTGTAACGGAAATTCCTCGCGGAGGCCGACTCCAAACTCTGGGGCATGATTTGGCAAGAAAGAAGCAGCACAACAACACAGCACATGAAATATGAGAAAAAGCCATAAAAACTGAAAGAAAATCAACGGCAGCCACATCGTTTCTCATGGCCAGCCCCGTCCAGTCGAGGCGTCAGCACTTGATTGTCTGTGTGTCAAGTCGATGATGGCTGCTGGTTGAGACATCCGTTCATTAACCCACAAACCTGACAGATTTGCATAGAACTTGATTACCCATCGATTCCGATAGCTATTGCAATTTTCCAGCGAATCGCTTTTCTTCTTCTTCTTTGTTTTTTTGTTTAGCTCAATCAAATATTTGTAAATATTTCGCAGAAAAAGCTTAGCCAAGTGGATCATTTATGCAGAAAAATGGCATATTCTATATGCATCAGAGTTGTTAGTTGATGAATTTAGCTATTGTACTATTCTTTCGATTTGCACTCGTCTAAAGGCTGAGTAGAAGGGCAATAAATAATAATTGCTTAAACACTTCAAGACTGGATCATTAAGAATTTCCAGTTCGTCTAATTGGCCAAAGATTATAGAATCTTTGTACATGGAACTCTTTGTGCTGACTGAATGACTAATTTGTTGAGTTCTCACCAATAAGGAAACTGAAATTTAAACTGTATTTAGTTTTTGTTACAGTAAGACCGCATTTTTGGCAAATCCACCCACAAGTGTGGAAAATTCGCGGAAATCAGTTGTATTTGTTTTATGTTTGCCATACAGCCTCTATAACTTCTTTGTCTTTAAAAATGATTGTCAGAGTTATTTTACATCTTTCGCCAAATCGTGGGTGGAAAATGAGAATCAAACCTTAGCTGGGTGAAGTAACTGGTTCAAACTTATATACAACTAGCTGCATGAAAATTCATTAGAGATGTCTGAATGGAAAGTGGGGATCAAAAGTTTTATCTGCGATGTTTCATGTTGTTTTTTCTTTATTTCTTCGATTATTAGATGTGAGATTTGCAGATTTTTTATTGCTATATTATTTAATTTTATTTGATCTTTGCAGCTGCTCAGCTCGCTGGCCAGCGATTTGGATGTGATGCTGAATGATTTGCGTTCAGCGCCCAATCATGGTACGACAACAACAACAGCGGCAACAGCAACAGCAGCAACAGCGGCAACAGCAGCAACGGCGGCAACAGCAACAGCAATGACAGCAGCAACTATTAACCAACAGCAGCAACAACAATACCAACATCATCAGCAGCAACAACAACTGCAACATTCAAGGCAATTGCAGCTACAACATTGGCAAAGCATTAGTAACAACAATAGCAACAACAACAACAACAACAAACACAACAGCAACATTAACAACTTCAACAACAACAACAATAGCTACAGCTACAACTACAACAACAATAAGTACAATAGCAGCAACAACAATATACAGCAGCCACGCCCACAATGGCTAAGTGATATCAAATTGAGGCCTGTGAAAACGGGTCGACTAACAACAACAACATCAGCAACGACAACAACTACGCAGCAGCAGCTACAACAGCACCAACAGCAGCAGCAGCAGCAGCAGCAACAACAACAACAACAAGCGAATGGCTTGCAGCGTCGCCGTTTGGCCCCAAAAACAACGCCGCCGCCGCCGCAGCGTCGTTCAACGCGACGACTGCGCAGCGAGCAGCAGCAACAGCAACAGCAACAGCAGCAGCAGCTTGAGGCTGATGCGGACACGGATGCCAGCGATTTGGCCAACATGACGTCACCGCTGAGTGCCAGTGCCGCTGCCACGCGCATCATTGGCCTCTCGCCGGACGTGAAGAAGCTGCAGAAGCTGCCGCTCTGGTGCCGCAACAACAGCAACAACAGCAACAACAACAACAACAACAACAACAATAGCAGCAGCAGCAGCGCAGTCAGTGGGCTAACGGCGCAGCGTCGACTAGCAACAACACGCCAGATCCAGCTACACAATGTGCATCATAGGTAAGTGTCGAGGCGTGCAAAAGTTCTGCCCTAGACTGTAAGCCATAAGGAAGTGGCCAATGCCAGCTGGAAGCCCTGCTACCGTGCTTGCCAATCCTTGGCCCCAGCTAATGGCCTCGTCATGCTAAATTGGCATTGGGGCAATTGTTGTGGCCAGGCAAATACTTGGAACTCGGTTGACCAATTGCCGATGCGGATGAGCATTGGCCTTGGCCCGTGCATAGACCCAGGAAGGTGTTGCGCCGTGGGTGTGCCAGCCATGACTCAGGCCTGCAAACACACACATATATATATATATATATATATATGTGTGTGTGTGTGTGTGTGTGTGTGTGCCTCAGTCACAGTCGCAGTCACAGAGTCACAGTTCGTCTGCAGAATGGTTCATGCATCGTTGAGCGCTTCATGCGAATGGCAAATGCATGAATGCCTACGAGGTGCCTACTACCTAGGCAGTCAGTCTGAAATTGCCGGAGAATTGCCGTTTGGGCGAACAGTGCATAACATAAACAAGCAAACATACAAAAGTAAGCACTAGTAGATACCCTGTAAGCAGCCAGGTCACAGTGACTATGCGCCCTCTGCCTGCTGCTTCATGTTTTAAAAGCAAAATTTTCTTCAATTACTGCAGAATTCCGTTTGCGATCGTTGTTCAACCTTGATCGTATTAGGGTTGTAGCTCGAATGTATTTCTTAATTTTGGGACGTAGATCATGAAAGGTATATGAGATATGCCCCAGTTTCAGTTTATATGGCTATAATCTTAGGAGCTCAAAATGCTAGCAACAATATTTATGCTACCAAATATAAAATCGATATCGATAACAGAAAATAAAATACAATGTACGGTCGAACGATATTTATCAACTCCCATGACGGGATCGACAAGCTTTTACGTATAAAGAATATAATCATATACCATATCTGTAATGACAGATGCTTAACGATTACTGAAACTATATAATTTCTAAGCTATTTTCCTTTACGCCTTGCATTTGGACACAAACGTTATACCCTTCCTTTTTTAAACCAATTTTAATCGGTATAGGGTATACCGACCAAAAATAAAACAATCGAGTATGAGACAATGGAGAATTCCTCATATAATTACAAGAATTACATGTATTTACTTAAATGTTTACCCAACATTGTCTATGTTCGAGTATAATGATATTTGAAGTTCTACCTTGAACTAACTTTTGAGTTCTTTGTGTTTTTTTTCGCTATGTCAAATGTGTAAACTACACACTTAATATAGAAATTAAAATCTGCGTATACTTGCCCGTTAGCTTAAGAAAAGATATGTGCCTTTAAATACCTTATAGTTAACTTACTTTCTACACAAATTTTAGTCTATTTCCGTCTGCCTGTCCGTATGTATAAACGTTTTGATCTATGAGACCTTAAAGGCCAGAGACTTCCTATTGTTCATGCCTGTCAAGTTTATTTCAAATCACCGATAGCTTATTCTCTTGTTCGGGATATCAATGAGTATCGATAATTATCGATTCGCACTTTCTGTTTATTGGATCTTACCACGGAGCCTGTAAAAGATATATATGCATCATATGTTCTGTATTATATATCTTTTACGATATCGATAAGTAACAATTTCATCGATAACTATAGATTATCACATTCTGGTTTCTGATCATCTCTCGGAGCTCAGAAGAGCTACATATGCTTTATTTGAGCTGTAGGACAGCTTACCCTCTTTTTTACGATATCTTTAAGCATCGATTATTATCGATTTTCACATTCAGGCACTTGATCATATCTCGGAGCTTCAAAGAGCTAATTCTAAGATTGTGCGTATGCATATGTCTTATAACTAAGTTGTCATTCAGCAATCATTACCACTTTTTGTAGCTATTTAAACCTAAATTGAATATCCTATTCACATTTCATTTAATTTTCCTTAAAAGCATTAAAGCACTTCGGTTTCCATTTTAGCTCGGCTTTTCAATGTGTCTATGCAAATGTAATTAAAAATTTGAAAAGGTAGCGACCTTTACATAAGTTTACTCAATTGAAACTCAATTTTGTTTTGAAAGGTCAAAGGCAACTGCATTTGACAGCCAACTAGTTCTGAACTCTCTGCCGAGCGGGTTGGGCCAATAAGGCCACAAGCAAAATCTGTGCTTGCTTAGGCCAAGCCCTGGCACACCCTCCCCTCCTACCTCCCCTCCTCCCTGCCCTCCTGTACATGCTGCGCCGCGTCAAAAACTAAACACAGAAATATTTTTGTAATCCATATAAGCGCAATATGTTTAGCATATAAATTATGAGGCCAGTCAGCGGCAGACGTTGCTCTTGCCAAACTACAAAACGGCCACCGAAATCCCAGAATTCCACCACGGTTCCCCTCTCCCTCTGGCTCTTGCTCGTTCGAACTCAAGACCCTCGTCGCGGTTAGTGGAAGCTGCTGTTGTTGTTATTTCGTAATCGTCGTAGGCGTCACATGAATTTGGCCCAAGACATTTGGCCGACAAGAAAACAACGGCCAACAAATGAGGGGCGGGGCCACGGCAAATATGTTAAAATGAAGTGTTATATATTTTATGTGGCTGGCCGCAAAAGCAAATGCGGACACACAACAACAGCAACAGCAACAACAGCAACAACAACCAATAACAATTTACAACAATATCCCTGACAAGAACAAATACAACGAGCCATAAACTTAAGTAAATATGAATATGGACATGGCCAGGATATGACGATGGCTTCTTCAGTTTCAACTGCGTCGCTGCCTTTCGGCTGTTGACAGACGCCCAACCGGGCAGAACCAACCGAAGAGCAGCCCACTCAACACCCCCGGCGGATGTGGGCGGGGGTAAGCGGGAGGGGCTGCTGCGTGGAAGTTTCCCATTACAAAGGGTTGTGACTTTTGTGTCTTTAGCTATTTATTAAATTTGTTTGCCAACACACACACACACACACATACACACGCATACGCTCGAGCTTTATGTGTGCGTGAAAAGGGACGGGGCAGGGCAGGGCAGGGGGGCGGGGCTGGCAGGAACAGCAAACAGGACCGGCAAACATGAGCTGCGTAACTAATTTGCTTAAAGTGCACGATGGCTCATCAACGACAATGATTGCACATTGGCTCGAAACTAGACGAACTTGAGGACAATTTTTCAACAGGGTTTTTAATAGCATACACAAGTTTAAAGAGCCAAGTTGAGTTGATTGAGCCAAAGATAGATTCATGCTCTAAATACGACTTGCTGCTGAAATACCCTTGCCTACATATGGCTTTAAAGGTTTTTCTTTGCTACAAATTTGATATCCCTACAAAATTTCTTGCTATATGATAGACGTGTCTGCATAGAAACAGACAGATAGACATGTCTATATCGAATCGAATATTAAAACTGATCAAACATTTATAAACTTTCTCCGTTCTTTTCTTTACTCTCTGAGTAAGATATTTTTATTATATTCCATATTGTGGGGTATATTGTGCGAGCATATTAAATACGATTTTTTGGCCATCATTTAATATATTTTAGACCACTGTAAGACTGACACACACTTTCACTCACACACACACACATACATATAAATAAATATATATATACATATACATATATTTTTATATAGAAATATGTATATATATTTATATATGCCGCAGCCGCAGAAAACTTTTTGCTTCAAAGTGTTTTGTGGTTCACATGCAATGAGCCAAAAAAAAACCCACTAAGAAAGCTTTAGATGGGTTTGTCCGACTAGAAGATGCCCTGCTCATAGAACAACCTCAACAAATGCTCTAGAAAACGTCAATTTTAGTATTTTATATATAAGAATAGAAAAATGAAACGCTTAAAGCCCAATCAGAATACAAATAATTCTAATAAACTTTATGAATAGCTTGCTACATAACTTTTCGAGTTATGCTCAAGAAACCATGTCTCAAAATCGATATTTATCGATATTAGGAAAATATGAGAAGTTATCCATGAAAAGTAAATGAATGGAGAGAAAAAATTGTAGTCTCTAGGTTTTGTAGAGCCCGATAGATACACAGTCATATAGACAGATAAAGAGACAGAGAGCGATGGAGAGAGAGAGAGAGAAAGAGATAGAGAAAGAGGGACAGACAGACAGACAGACGGGCATGGCTAGAACGATTCAGCTCGTCTTCCTGATAATAATATATATACTTTATGTGCCTGGAGATACTTCCTTCTGTCTGTTACATACCAATGCGCAAAACCATCATACCCCTCTTAAGCCAAGTGGCCTGGGTACAGGGTATAAAAAGGAGTGAGCGTTGTGTTGGAGCGTGTAGCGGGGGCCAGGCTTGTAGGGAGTTGGCTGCTGCTTGGCAACCAAATTGATGACGTCTTAGACGAGCTGACAGATACGCTCGTCTACATCATCATCATCATCACCATCATCGTAAGCATCATGGGCAGCATCATCATGATTCACGCTTGGCCCATGATTGTCAAAAACTTTGGAGCAATTTGCGCGTTTCGAGTTGTTGCCCACTTTGGCGGGTTCAACGATGCGTATGAGCAACAAATGGATGGGATGGAATCCCAATCTCGAAACCAGCAGCTCGAAAGGTGCGACAGGTGTTTGCTTTATTAACTTGAAGTGCAGCCGCCCCGCCCGACACTGCCTCTAGTTCCCCAGTTCCCCTGCCCCCAGCCAGGCAGCTCATGTGGTTTTTAGAGCTCGTTGACATGTAAACAGATTAACATAATTAATTTATTTGCATTGTTGTGGTTGTTGTTGCTGTTGTTGCTGTTGTTGTTGTTGTTGTTGTTGGGCGGGCCTAATCTAGCAGCAGTTTTTTTTTGCTCCGGCTTCTGATGACACTCTCGCATTGTTGTTGTCGCATTGTTAGCCATCTAATTTGAGCTTTTTGTCGTCGCCTAATCAAATTAATTAGCGTTGCAAGCGCCCATTAATCAAAATGCATAAATATTTAAGTAGCTCGTGCTTGGGTGTGTGTGTGTGTGTGTGTGTAAGAGAGAGCGTGTGTGAGCGTGTGCTTTATAGTATGTGTTAGTTTGTCTTGCAAATTCTGGAAACAGTTGGTTGAGTCTTCCTAGGATCTTTATACACATAAATTAAATTATATATATATTCTTTATGCAACAATTTTAAGATTATAAATAAATGTCTATAGAGAAAATATACAGAAAAATTCCGAGTATCGAGACGAAATAAATATGTTGCATAAAAAATTAATTGGAACCAAATTGCAACTGTTAAGACTTAAACTAGTAGACCTTGGCTACAATCTGTGGTTGGCTAACAAAAGTGTTTATACCTTAAACCCATTTGAAAGTGTTTTATGAGGGTATATTTGTCTTATGCATAGCTATGTAACAGGCAAGTATACAGGAATATGTTATCTCTTGGATACTTTCCCCATTTTCCCCAATATTGAAAAGTGATGGGGTTTGGGTTTGCTTTTGGAGTACACCTGTCCTGATCGGCCCTCCTAGTTGGGAATCTGACTGCGATCATGATTTAAAAATAAAGTGTTCGTTATTTTCTCGGATCAAGCGATTGCTTTGCATCTACGTAAGTTGCTTTTTGACCATTGGAATGCATTTGAAAGAACTGTAGCGCCGTATAATACCAAGGCAGGCCAAACCCTTGAAATTTCGGGCACACACAGACACGCAGACAGCCTCAGTGAACTGTAATCAATGCCAAGCTTGTTGGAGAGCTACAGACTCGAATGTTATTCAAATCCAAATGCCAATCAAAAGTCACTAGCTGGCCGGCTGCATGATGATATCGAAATTTGTGGCATTAGCGCACAATCGTATCAATCATATTTAGCATACAACTGTCAGTCAGTCAATGAGTCAGTTAGTCAATTCGTATCGAGGTTACAACTTCACGAATTCGAACAACAATACATATGTGAAATTCAAGCGAAATTGACAAACTGAATAAATGACAAGCGATTTTAATGTTTCGAAAGCTCAAATTTCGCAATTATGCAAGAGGGTTAAAAAGGGTGTGAGGGGGAGGGTGTGTGTGTGTGTGTGTGTGTGTGTGTGTGTGTGTGTGTGTGTATAGGAACTGTCCAACTGACAGCTGTAAAATGGACAGCAGCTTTTTGGTCAGCAGCAGGGGGCAGCCCCACTGAAGCGTCTCATTAGCCACAAGGTTCCGATTCGCACAGACACACACATTCATGGGCTCTCACACCTTATGCACAGCACGAAATTTCCCCTGACAATAGACCGCAAGACCAAAAGTCCAAAAGAATGACCAAAGACATATAAAAAGGAAAAACAAGTCCAGCCTTCAGAGTGTAAACATTAAAAGCCAAAGCAGAAAAAGCAGGAAATATGCAAATTGAAAGGACAACCAAGAATAGAACTGGCCGCCGAGAGCTGAGAACTGGGCATGGACTCCCCACAGACAGGGCCAAGAACTAAAAGAAAAGGAAAAAAAACCATAAAGAAAACATCAACTGCGGCTAGACGAAGTTTCAATGCACTTGCTGAAGATATTGTGCCCTATATCTGCCTGATTGTGTTCATCAGGCTGGTTTGGTTCACGGTTCACAAGAACTGGCTCTCTTTTGGTTCGGTTCATATGGTTCATGAACGCATAAGTCCAGAAGACTTTTCAAAGTTCCTTGTTTATACGTTTGCATATTCAAAAGGATAAGTGCAAAAGCGAATCCTATGTCGCTTTGGCAGCTATTTTGATTTATATAGTCAACCGATGCTGTTCAGATATCTGCTCAAAGATATGTTAAGAACACAGTGAAGCTTGTCCTTAAGCTCCAATACCCTCTGGAAGGGTATTAAAAACTTTGAGCTGACGTAAATTGCATATTAAATTTTACATTTTTCATATTTATGCAGCCGGCGATGCGGCACACTCATAAAGTGAAAGTGACTCAAAAGCCGTTTAAACAGGCCAGGGGAGGGAGGTTGGGACTGGGACTGGGTTGAATGTGACGGCAGAACAAGAACAACATTTCAATTTAGCAAAATATTCATTATGCTCAAGTGTAGACTACAGGCAAATGGCGCTAAACGGAAGCGGAAACGTGCCAAGCAAAAGTTGACCCCACAGTTACTCACGGCGCAAACAAAACTTTCGACTGCCACACACACACACACACACACACACACACATACACATAGCTAGCCGCCACTCATTTGGCCATTGTCAGGCAACGTCTTCATTGTCGCTGCTCAGCCTCATCCTTGTCAGCGGCGTTGCCGTCGTCCTCGTCGTCCTCTTCGTTGCATTGTGCAAACTTTTATAAAGTTATGAAAAGTCATTCAAGTGCGTGGCTCTAAGAGAGACAGCAAGACGGCCAGACAAAGACAGGGAGTAAAAGAGAGAAAGAGAGAATAAGAGAGAAAGAGAGAGAGAGAGAGAGAGAGCTGACTAGTTGTAGAGTGTGAGATTTTGCGAGACGACTTGGCGACATTTTGGAGCACTTTGTGCTCATTTCCAACGTTCTTTACGGTTGCAAAAACTAAAGACAGCTTCGACAAGGAGCCCGCCCAGGTGGCCAGGCTTGGGTTCTAAAACTTGGCTGACAATAAAGCCGTCAGAAACGTGCATGTCGACACAAGTATGTTGTCCTTAAATGTGCTCAATGTCCTCGATGTCGGCGCCGTTGTCGTCGTCGCAGTCATCTGAAGCGACAATCCCCAAGTAGTTAGATACCGTAAATAAATATGAAATAATGGCAACAGCATTTTGAGCTTACCTTAAATAGTATTCTATTATATTGTAAGCAAGCGAAAGACAAATGGGGCTTTATATAATTTAATGCCGGAGCAGGTTGAATAGCCAAGCAAGTTGACGTGGAAGCTGGAAAATGCTCAAATATTTAAGCATCTAGTAACAAATTTTTAACTATAATTCCCAATCGGTTCTAGCTAATAATGTATGCTATTCATTTACAGGACTTTACTATATGTATTATACTACAATTTTCCAGTAAAAAATAACATTTTAAACTATAATTCCCAAACGGTTCTAGCTTATTTTATACGTCATACACATTTATAGAATATAATAGTTAATAAAGCTTTTTTCACTCATTTTCCGGTTCATGAAGTGAAATGTCATGTAGCCTTTTTAAGGCCAGAAATGGAATTGCTTTGAATAAAAAATTTCAAGTTAAGATTGTGTATTTTCCCACAAAAGCAAAGAAGAAAAGTAACTAACTTAGATAAGTTACGATGTTTTTCTACATTTAATTATATAAATTTCGATATAACATTTTTTATAATGTTAAAAACAGTGCTTGTGGAATTGATTAAAAGTGGCATACCATGTTACTAACAGTTACTTAACTGTGCTACGCTTAACATAGCTCGGGCATATAACACAAATTGCATACACTAATTCTCAAGTGGTTCTGGCTCGAAACCAATGAAATATTTTCACGATACTCAATGCAAATTAAGTTAATCTTTTTTTCGAAATTCAATATTAGTCAATTTAACTCACGGTGTCTCAAGCTGAAAACTTGACAATAAATAATTAACATGCTTTTTTTAATCGTTTTTTATTTTATTTTTTATTTTTTATGTGATTTATGTTAGGTCTGTTAAAGTCTGAGAAATCACAACAAATGCTTCTTGTTATAATTAAATGTATGATTTTTTTTTCTCTATCGAGTTTAAAAAACAAACTCTTTGTTTTGATAAAGAAACGCTATCTCAACAAAATAAATTTCATTTCTAATCGAATTAAACTCTTCTATTAAAAATTGTTAACCAAGAAAGAAGCTAGCAAAAGTTATTTTTGCCATCTCAGCCTTGTACTTCCCATGTGAATGTTATTTCTGCAGTTTCATTTATAATCAAGTTTTTCTTTGATGTTTCAAAACAGGCAGCATAATGTGAATAATATTTAGCTTAAGGTCAGCAACCGACTCCTAAGCAGTAGATGCCGCAGCCAGGTCTCGGCCAGGTTGTCTGTTGTTCCGCAGTCGCCTTAGCCAAGCTTGGTTAGAGCATTAAGGTTGCGTTGTGAGTGGGCAAAAGTTGTGTTCTCGTCCTTTGGCTGGCAGCTTAAGTGAGCTTTGCCATTAGGTTTGGTTGCCACACAGCTGCTGTTGCCGGCTACCTGTCCGCTGGGCTGGGGCTGGGTCTGCACTTTGAGTGCTGCTGCCAAAACTCATTAACCACACGCGTTGGCCACGTTCAAAGTGGCAAGCGGCAAGCGGCAAGTGGCAAGTGGCAGGCGCAGCGATGCTGCTTGCAACATTCCAGTTGGATGTCACTCACGCTTGGGGCATGCCCCAAGCCCGGCTGGGTCCCATGCCACAGCAGGCTGTCGCATTTCATGTGCTCAGGATTGCGTGTTCGGTGCGCAGCAGTAAATAATTTTTGCCAAAAGGTTGTTGAAACATTTAATAAAACCAATATAAATCATAACAAACACTTAGCACAACACAACAACAACAGCAGCACACACACACACACACACACACGCACACACGCACACACGCACAGACAGCAGAGGCAACAAAGCGTAACTAAAATTCCAAAGCGTTGCCCATTTTGGCCGCAAAAACTTCTGCCGCAGTCGCCGTTGCCGGCGCGCCGTGCACAAAAATGCCGAGCAGGCCTCGGGACCGGCAAATGACAAACTTGTGTGTGTGTGCGTGTGTGCGTGAGTGTGTGCGTGAGTGTGTGTCTATGCCCTGGTGCGGGGCTGTGTGCTGTAAGGGGCATTAAATTCTGCATTGCAACGCGTGAACGCACCTTGCCGTGCGTCTGTCTGACTGTCGCTTTGTCTCTGTCTGACGCACACATATATATGTGCTAGGTGTGCATGTGTGTGTGTGTGTGTGTGTGTGTGTGTGTGTGTGTGTGCGTGTGTGTGCGCGTAAACTCATGCCGTTCCATGCTATGTCGCCTCTTGCATAGTTCCATGTCCATGTCGCCGTCGTTGGCCACGCCAGCTTCCCCGTGGCAACATTCAGCCGCAGTAGGAACAGCAAACGGTAAGCGTTTGTCTTAAAACCATGCACGACTAGCAAATACCCTGCACCATTTGTGTTAGTTAGCGCAGCTGTGGCATTGACAAGTTTTAATATTAAAACATATATTTTGATAAATCTGTTATGTAGGACCACACTTTAATCTGATTATCAGTTGCAATACCCTGTAAACTTAAGGCTATTACGAGTTGTTTAAGTGACTTTCATTGATTATTTCCGAAGTTATGACAGCGCCTATTAAATTATATAATAATCAAAACGTAATGCATAAACCCTCTTAACCTAAATAAATAAAAATAATAACTTTTATTCAAAATTAATAGATAATATGTGCAAATACCCTGTAGTTCATGAGAGACTATAAATAGGAGAGTCTATCTTGGAAATCTTTTGATATCACAATGAATGGCACTTAAAGTCAAGCTTTCTTTAAGTTACATTCTCGAAAATCGTATCTAAACAGTTCTATAAAAAAAAAAATTAACTTTCTCTTACCTGCCAATATACCCGCCTTGCTGCTGCTGCTCTTACAGGGTAGCAAAATGCGCAAAAAATTAATTGCTGCGCATAAATCAAAAGACTTTTGCTCTCACTGTGCTCGGTCTGCAAGCGACTCCCTCTGCTGGCACGGCCCCCACCCCTTGCCCCATACTCCAGCTGCCCCTCACCCCCTCCACCCTTCGCCGTACTCACACACATGACATTTGGCATCGCTCCGCACTTGTTACTATTTCTATTTCGGCCAACATGGTTGATTCGCTGTGTTCGCAGCACAAGCCACGATGCGATGCCAGAAAGTGCAACACTTTGTTGTTGTTATTGTTTACTTTGAAGCGCCATCAAGGCCACATTTGATGAGGTCCATGCACGCCAACTCATTAAAGCTGGCAAGATGTTGTTGACCGAATTGTCGAGCATTGTTAGCAATTGTTGCATGCTGCACAACAAACAACATAAAGGCAACGGCAACGACGGCCATTGATGACCGGAAGTTTTGCCATAAAACTGAGCCTCATTGCCCGTGACAGCTCCATAAACAAGCGCAGAGTTCAGACTGCCTGATGAATGCCTTTTTTTTTATGGCTGTTAACTTGATAAACATAAACTTGATATGTGTTAACAAATTCACTAATTACGGCCATTTATTGTTGCTTTAATAGATCAAAAGCCCATCAAATTGGCTTGGTTAATGTGAGAAAGTGAATAAGCTTTTTATGCTACTTCAATGGGTTCAAAGCCAAAACTGCAAGACGATTATTGGCAATAAAAAAGTTTTTATACCCTGTAGAGAATTAAAATTAAATTGTTATGAATTGAAGAAGACAAGTATATATATTCTCGATCAGCATCAGCCGAGTTGATATAGCTAAAGCCCTATGCAAGTCTCCATATCGCAAATGTAAGGGTATAAACTAAGAATGAGGCCCTTGAATGGGCTCTGATCTAACTATAAGTCTTCGTATTGCGATTATAGCGGGATAATTTATGCATTCAGCTATAAACACAGTCACAGAAAGTTTTCACAACTTTCTCATGCCATAAACCGTTATATTGAAGTACCTATTTTCCCTTCATTTCCCTGCGGCTGCAGTTTGTCGCACGCATAAACTGGAAATTTAAATGCATTCATAATTTACAACAATAGTTGTGGGTTTTTTTTTTTGTGTAGCATTTGCCAAGGCCATTTCACAATTGTTGACGGGGTCTCAAACAAATGTCCAAGCAGCAGACAGTTGCCTCGACTGCGACTGCGACTGCGACGGCGACTGCGGCTGCGACTGCGGCTGCGGCTGCTGGGAGCGCCACATTACGCATACGTCATGGGTGCCGGCTATAAAATGTAACCATGCATAAAATACACACGTCAAAAGCGACACAAGTAAAAAAAGCAACAGCAACAAAATGAAGAAAAACGCTCGTAAATAATGCACAAGCGATTTATCAGCAAGACAGTTGCAGTTGCAGTTGCAAGCAGTCATCAGCTGTTGGTGGGAACCCTCGACCCTCGACCCACAGAGCGCAAACCTCGCGACTATTCAAATGGCAATTTGGCAATAGTTTTACAAAATCCATGCAGAACCCACATGCAGAAACTGGTCTTTGTTTATTTTTTTTTGACTGTCGGCTTTGTGGGTTTGGGTCTGTGTCTGGGTCTCGGGTTTTAGCCCACGCGCGTTGACAGTTTGTTTAGCCCCGTTAAGCCTCACACTAATTACACTTGCGCTTTTTACAAATCCACACACAACATTTTTCTTAGTCTCGCCACAAAAATACGCAAAATGCAAAATACGAAAACCAAAAAAGAATAAGCTATGCACAACTCGAACATATTTTCATTTTCATGGTCAAAATGACAGTGTCCGTCCACTGGCCGGGCTCACAGTTACGGCAGTGTGTGTTTGCCGGCTACGGGCCTGGGTCTACAGCAGCGACAAATATGCAAATACCTCGGCTGCAATTTCCCTTTTTTCCTTTTTTTTTTTATTTTTTGCCAGCTGGCATTTCACTTTTTCCGCTTCCGTTTTTGTGTAGCACGCAAATCTTGATTTAATTTCCGACTATTAAGGCTTAAATGGCAGCCAGCCAAAAATATTTGCGGCTTTTATGCATACCAAAAAGGATTTGTGCTTTAGCATGACTTAAAGCTCATTAGTAGAATGAATGTTAAAAGTTTCCTTGAGCTGTGTTATTAGCAAATGTTGCGATAGTTTTAAAACTATTTAACTTACAAGCATTCCCTGCCCTGTTGCCTAACTTCACTACATTTGGCAGTGTTGCTAAACTGTATATTATAGTATGTAAATTTCGAGTTGAGCTTTGGATTGACATAAAGCTCATTAGTAGAATGAATGTAAGAAGTTTTCTTGAGCTGTTTTATAAGCAATTGTTGGAATACATTTAAAACTATTTCGTTTACAAGCATTCTTTGCCCTGTTGCCCAACTTCAGTTTACAAGCATTCTTTGCCCTATTGCCTAACTCTATTTTACCATCATTCTTTGCCTAGTTGCCCAACTTGACTACATTATAGCATTGTCTCAAGTTTGAAGAAAACGACAATACATATAACCCCCAAAGTTATCCAGAATGCTTTTCAGCACTAACATTGTTGCCAAACTTCACCAGATAAAGTCTCATTATCCAACATGACTCTAGAGAGGGCAAATGTCGCGCCTTAGTCAACAGTTTAAACTACACATACTCAACATAAGTAGCTGAGCACAGCTGCTCATGTTCATGGAGCTGCTCAAATTTATGGCTGCGCTGTTGCCAAACTTCAGAGGAACTTTTGCCACATCCTTTGGCAACACTGTAAATGTTCTTGTTTGTTAAACAATGTCACTTTTACTACAGTTTAGTTAGTAGCTATTAGCGTTACGTTTAGTTACGAACGTAACTCAATCTGCTAACGCACTGTGCATTGTTGCCAAACTTCAATTTGGCGCATTTACCTGACAGTTTATGAGCCACCAGTGAATACGCGCCCTGCGATAGACAAAGAGTTAACCTTTGACAGCCAAGCTGGTCACACTATTAGTTATTTATTTGAACCTTGCACTGGTGGATGACATTGGTTTTTGCCGCTCGATGTGACAAATGAATTTGGGTCAAAAGTTGTGAAAATTAAAAAGGGCCCAAGCCTGAATCGGAGGCGCCAGAGCGTACTCGAACTTCAACTCTGCGTGTGTGTCTGTTTGTGTGTGTGTTGATCAGGTCAGAGTTGCCGCAAACATTTGCACGTCTCAGATTCGGGCATGTTATCATGGACTTGCTTTTCGGTTTCGGAAAGTTGGTGTCACGGGACAAAAGGGCTGACCGGCGATTCGCTACGGTTTGCGGACTAAAATGACATTCAACTGGTCTGTCGAATTGCAATTTTATTTCCGTTTCCGCATCAACGTGCCACATATGCCGCACGTACCAGACACGGCCTGGCCCCAGCACGGGGCCATTCAATTGAACGTTCGGTTCTGTTTGTTTTTTGTTTCTGTTGGAGCTCATCTGCAGACCAACCAAACTAACCAAAACCAACAACAAAAGGGACACTAAAACGTTACAAAAGATTTACGCCGCTTTTGGCTTTGGTAGCTGCAAACCCCGTCTAAGCCCCCAACTACAACTATGTTACATCCCTCTCCGGCTGGGTACGACCATTACTTTTGCTTTTGCGGGTTTGAGTAATGGATTAGATTTTTACTCACTTGTTGGGTTCGCTGGCTGCTCCATTGGTTCACGTGACTCTTTGCCGGTTCCTTTTTTTATTTTCGCACCCGCCTTTGATAGTGGTTTTCATACCCTTCCTATCGCAGTGCATACCATGAAAATATCATGCGTATTGCCATATAATGTAGAGGAGGATATTTTTTGGGTACAGACTTTAATATCTTAAGTTTTCTAGTGTATGGCCGGGTATACTATTGTTATAAGTATTTTTTCAGTAGTAATTCGGCTTGCCGAAGATATAATATCCGTGTAGACTTTTGCCTTACGGTTTTGTATATATGTGGGAAATGATGATGAAAATATGGAAAACAAAATATTTTGATCGATTTTTTTATTAGTACTATATAATATTGTATTGTGATCTTGATATGATTTGGCTCATATGTAAGCATGATAGTTACACAAGATGTCTTGTTAAGCAAAAAGTCTTTGCTTCTTCTCTTTGACCCATCGATCCTATGAGAGGTATATGGTATAGTGGTATACTGTATACTGCCTGCAACAGAAAGGACGTACATATGCCAAGTTTCAATGCCATAGCTTCAAGACTGAGAGGCAGGTTCCTATAGAAAGAGACAGACGGACAGATGGACATGGCTATATCAACTCAAAAAATACACATATTACCAGACTATTCGATCTAAGCGATCTGGCTGCGCTAACACTGTAAATTGTAGCACTAAGTTGGCTGTGAATGGTGTAAATCGTGGCCAGATTTGTTTATTTTTCTGTTGTACCTTCAGCTAACCTCACAAATTAATGCAATTAACCTGTAATACCTGAACTCATAAAACAGTTCGTAAGCGTATTCAGGATTCGTTATCTGATCAATTTTGTTCGAATTTGGTTGGGGATTTCTTTTGGGTAGACTGGCGTGAGGCGTTGCGGTAACCCCTTTTCGACCACAATGCTGGCACATTAAAGCGCATTCCTTTTGCTCTTTACCGACTGCGTACTCCTGTGTGAACTGTCGTTTTTTTTTTTTATCAGACTATAGACCAACCTGGGGTTAACCCCAAAGCAAGTGGAATTTCCGCTTTTGTTATTCCCTGCAAAACTAAAATGGGTAAAAGTAAATGATGGAATAAAGTTGCGAAAGTGTAATTTTAGAACACAAGATTGTTTAGTATTAGTATTAGTATTTTTTCTAATATTTGCTTAAGTTGCAGCTCATGTTAAAGTTCATGGTAAAACATACCAAACTTTATCTTCAGCGCTGGTCAAAGCTACGTTAGCTGAGTTTCTTGTTTCTTTGCCATAAATTAAATTGTGAAATTTTCGAGAACTAATGCTTTGCTTTAGCTCAGAAATTAAAGCAAACCATTAGCTAAGTTTACAGTTTAGTTAACAGTTAATGTTAAGGAAATCGAACCTTTTACTTTCCACCCGAGATATCAACCTTAGCGTGTAAAAGAACTTGAATTCTGCGCTTTTTAAAGCTCAAAACTCAGGTGTTTCTTACAGGCTCAGCAACTGAGAGGCAAAATATTGCTGCTATCTAAGCCTTTTGGGATTGATTTAATAGTGGGAATAATAACTAGTTCCTGGTCTTAACTGCTGTCGTAGTGGACTTACAATATTCTAGCCTCAAGCCAAAGCCCAGTAAAAGTTCATGCTCACCCATGTTAATTGCTAATAGTAAAGGCATTAGGTGCAACCAATTTCAGTCTAAGCACAAAATCCTGCAAGCCATTAGCTAGCTAGCATACATTCCAGGGCTGCGGCAGGCCCCATGCCAAGGCCAACAACTACCTGTAGCCCAGCCGCATTTTATGAACCAACCCGACGGCCCTCCCTGTTCGAATCCAAATCTACCACCAATCTCATGCTCCATGTTGTTTGTTGTTCATTTGCCGTATCAAAATCAATCGAAGCTTAACAAAAAAAAAACGCAACAGGAAAAAAAGGGAAAAAGGTAGCCAGGGAAAGGTGGACTATGGGTAAAACCATCAAAGAAACGTTGAAATTTTATGAGCCCGCAAGGGTCACATTAAAACGCATGTTAAGGCAACAACAACTGAAAACATCGGGAATAACAACAAATAGAAAAAAAAAAGAGGATGTAGAAATACATTGAAGCAAGCGTTTGAGTAGGAAACATTTGGCAGGGTGGGTTGGGTTTGGTTTTTGGTACAGGTTACGAGAATTGGCGCATTTCTCTGTGATAAGGTCGCACGGCTTGGTACGCAATGCCTCGACTGGCATTTTAATAGACTGTCGATGTTGACGGTGTTTACAATGTGTCTGGGCTCAGCTTCGAACTGACAATGACTCGGCGCCGGAGTGTGGCCAAGTAGAGCGTGACAAAAAGTGCGACCACGTAGCAGGACCAAAAGGGGTATGTGGCAGGGGGATTTTGCGGCATCGAGTTAACAAACAACAGCCTGACAATGTCAGGTCAGACAAGTCAAAGGCACCTTAAAGCTGTCAAATCTTTATAAATCGTAAATCGCAGCTAGCTGCTCTCAAGTAAATCAAATCTAATGTCGGGCGAGAGAGTAACGGCATAAGGCAGCACTTTCTTCTTGAGACTGATCTATGCCGAAAAATCCACCTTCAAGTGGCGTAAACGAGCCTCTGTGACTTAGGTTTCCGAGCGTCGGACCCAAAAGCGCAAAAACGGCAGTTCGAACCCCGCGGCAAGCTAAACAATTTATATTTAACACAAAGTTCAAGCCCATCTTTTGCTTTTGTGCTTATTAAAAGTTAGTAGGAAGTACTTATATCATTTTGACCGTGCAACGCCGGGTAATACTTACTTGTTTAACAGAAAATAAAAAAGGTATTTTAGGATTTAAAATTAAATTATTTTATTTAAATTCTTTTATAAAAGCATGTGCTCATGAAGCTGGTTCACGAACCGAAACTGGTTCACGAAGTGTGAACTAAACTCTGAGTAAAATTTGGCTTAAGACTTGATTTAAGCTTTTTTTTGCCAGCTTTTTAAGTGCTTGCTTAGGTTTGAAAAATATTTCATCCCGTCTTTATTCCACACTCCGTTTGGGCCCTTCTCGAGGAAGACTTGCCTGCCGCTTGCCCCTTGCAAGCTAGCTACTCAGTCTGAGCTTTGAATACTTTGTTTCCCATTCATACTTTATGTGAATACTTACACATATCATTGCCTCAGCACACGAATCAAAAGTTCGCTGAGAGAGACCTGTTCCTGTGGCGCCCTTTTATGTTGCGTCCTTATACTTTTGTAGGGGGTATCATAATTTTGTCATGAAATACGTCTCTGAGCCCATAAAGTATATATAGAATTAGGTTCTTGCTTGGAAATCGTTTTTGCTTGTCAAGATATCTTGACCAAACTTTATAAGTTTCACTCTGCTTCTCATATAAACTACTTATACCCTTACCCTATATCATATGGCAGCCATAGAAATGATGAAGTTTCAACTAAACTTCGCATTTACGAGTTTCACTTTTTTCATAAATCTGCAAAACCGCAAGGCTAATGTCTGCAAGGGTATTCAATCTTCGGCGTGAAGCACAGATCTCGTTCTTATTTTATTTTCTTTTTGTACATCAAGTGTAAAATACTTTTCACTTTTGTTGTCGAAACATAATCCAAGTTGTATCTATTTACATATTTATCTGCATTTTGCGGTATTCGTTGCCGTCTAAGGGTTGGGCCTGAGCCTTTTTTTTTATTTTCTTTTTTTTTGATGGGAGCCGGGGCGGTTGTAGGAATCCTACGTGCCGCATCTTGGGGCTGACTCTTTAACTGCTTATGGGCTAGATTTATAGTCACGGCTTTTATTTATGTCACTTTTGCCGTTGTTCTACAGCAGAGACACCATTTTTCTTGTGGTTTTAGCATACTGTCTGTCCGTCCGTCCGTCCGTCCGTCCGTCTGTCTGTCTGTCTCTCGTCCGCCAGATCCTTACAGGGACAGCTTCTGCCCGTTGCATAAAATCAATTTCCTTGGCTTTTGTTTTCGCCGCACGTTGATGCTGAGGTAAAAGTGTTGCAAGTTTATGTTTTTCGCCAAAGCTCGAGACGACACGCAGTCGACGCCTGCCACAGCTGCCACAGCTGGGGGGTTGGCCACGGCGACTGGGAGCTGGGACCTGGGAGCTGCTAGCTGCTAGTTGGTAGCTGGGCATGCCCAGGAGTGGCACATTTGGCGCCCAGCCGCGCGCTGTCTTGCATATTTAAGTTGCCTCCTGCCACAGCCACTCTCTTTGCCTGCCACTGCCCCTTGCCACTGCTGCTGCCCCGTTGTACAACCACATTTCCGTTTGGCTTGTTGTCTCCACCTGCTGCTGCTGGTGCTTCATTAGATGCTCAGCTCCTTGTTGGCTGCTCGGCGTTATCTGAACCCATATTTTCATGCATTCATTTGGCTGCAGCACTCATTTCCGCTTCGCTTTTCCTGTTTTATGAACTCGACTCCTTTATTAATGAAGTGGCCCCAGCTAAACTCTCTCCCCCTATCCCCCTCTCCCTTTCTCTCCTTTGCAATTAGCCAAATGTGTGAATATATATATTTTGTGTTAATTTCCGTTTAATTGTTTAATATGTTGTTTGCATTTTCTATTAGCATCTTTCCGTTTCGCATTGTTTCAACAATTATAGCTTCATCCGTCCCTACTCTACCTCCACCTTCATCTTCACCTTCACCTGCAGCTCCTCACTTTGCTAATTGGCTGAAGTGTGCTGGTGAAGTGCGCCCTGTCAGCTTTTCCAAGGGTTGTGGCTATCCAAGCATTCTTGAATGGGCTATTTGCCGTGTGCTTAAGGGTTAGCCACTGGCATAAACACCTGGAATTAGCCGTTCACATTCGGACAGGTGGGCGAACAGCTCGTTTAGCAACTAGCCAAAGTGGTCAAGTAGCCACTTTAAGCTCAACTGACAGAACCTCAAATACACTCAACCCATATTAAGTGGACCCTGTAAAAAGGTATCAAAATGTTTGAACGCGAGAAGAAGTTCGTATTAAGTATCTATCTCTTTATATATAGATATAGGCAAACTAGATTTATATTCTTATGTACCCCATCTTAATGTCTAAAATGAGCTTGTGCAAATGTGTTCAACGGGCAGATGGAAACTCCAATCTAAACTATATATATTCTTGATCAGTAGGACGAGCTGAATTGTCGTCTGTTCCTCGGTCTCTTTCTATGCGACCTAGTCTCTCAGTTGTATATAGTTTTATATGCTACAAATTCGTATTTGTTGTGAAGAAAGTGAACGTTGTCTTGCCTGCCTGCCTGCCTGCCTGCCTGCAGGGTATTCAAAAGGTTCTCAACTAAGTCGCTTATGATTATGAATTTAAAATGGCATTAACCATGCTTTATTGGCTGGCTCGCGCTAAGCTGCTTGGCTAGTTAATTGGCTTAGCTGATTTAGATGGTGGCATGCTCGAGCGAATGCCGCAGCTGCCACATCGCTAATACGCCATGGTGCACACACGCACAAACGCGCACACACACACAGAACTGAACGCTTAACTAATTTAAATCATTTTAATGGCACCGTCACCCAACCTATGCGAACTTAACTAATTCCCGCGCAACTCTTAAGCTCCATGCAAATCCCGAATGCCATAAATGTAGCCCAGCCGTGGGCCCAACTCCTCAGTCCGCTGGGGAAAGCTGGCAACAGACAATGCCAAACCGCAGTTGGCAACTTGGCCAAGACGCAACTTTCAATTGCGCCCTGTTTGTGTTGTTCGCAAGTCGTAATAGAATAAAGTTTTGCGCCATGGGAATTTCAACTGTTGTTTTTCAAACGTTGCTCGTTGCTAAACCACCTGACCGCCACCCCCCTCTCCCCAACACCGCGCACTGCAGCGTGCGGCATTCCCTTCTGGAAAAGGCCAACTCGTGCCCAGGTTCCCAAGGACGACAACATAAAAAGCACATAGATCTCACTCGCGACATCTTTAGCTTGTTCTGTGCGTGTAATCCACTCAGCCCCCCAGTCCCCAAACAGGCTCCCATCCCCACCCTCCCCCTATCGCATTTAGCTGTGCGTACATATGACAGTTGGCCGCCATTTTGCTTGAAATCCTAGTCTAAAGCTGGCAAAAAGATGTCTATTGCCTTTTGTTGAGAGCGTTGCGAACGATATGAAAATTGTTTGTTATACACTTGACGTTTTAATATTCCTCTCTCTCAGTCCCTCTTTTTACCGATTTTGTCATGGTTCAGCTTCTAGATCAATATAGCCTCTGAATCTAGCAACACAATTTCGGAATTGGAATTCGGACTAAGCTGTGAAGTCCCAAGCGATTTTTCTATTTTTCGCTTGCAGCCCTGGTCAGATCTGCAAAAATATGCGTATCTTTAATGATAGAACATTTTAAATGAGAAAATGTATATACAAGTCGAAATTATAAGGAAATTAGATTAATTTAAGTAAGAGCCAAAAAGTACGGAGCACAAAATCTAGCAAAGTTCGGAGAAGGTATCCGAAATGAAGCTGATTGGCAATTGAAATTTCGGAATAGTTATTTTTATCTCTAAAACGACTTTAACCATTCATAAATTGTTCCGGAAATCGTAGCTTAAATTAGATTGTGCACTTGCCCAAATGATTCGTGCCGTTGGCATCTTTGAAGCTTTCATTGTACAGCTTACATTTCAAATCATATAGACGCCATATGCTTGGCCATATCATTAAGCGCTTGGTAAACTGATCCCAGTTTTATCTATAGGCAATCTGTGTCATAATACAAAAATCATATATGACTTAAATGGCAAAAGCAACTGAATTGGATCACATTATATATGCCACTTGTGTTCAGTCAAGCATTCAGAGCGTTCATTAGAAATCCTAGACGAGTGCATGACATTACTGAATGTTTGCTCATATATATATATGCATAGTATATAGACATATATATATCACAAGACAGGCATTATATCATATTGCAAAATTGGTTTGACAAACTTTCAAGGGCACATCGAGTCGAATTTTAAAGAAAAAAGCTAATTTTGCAGGTATTTTGCTCAAATTATGTAGATGACAAATATGTATAAATATATGTACATGTATGACATGCATGTGGCTATATATGTATATTTATGTATGTGTGTGAGTGTGTGTGTGTGTGTGTGTGTGTGTGGCTCAGCTACTTAAGGCGCCTGCTGCCGACTGTTGTCTGTTTATTGCTTTTATTTATTTACTAGGCATAACTGCCAAACACACACACACACACACACACATACAGAGAAACACACACACACACACCCTTCCAGTTTTTAGTCGTGCTTTTGATTTGTTGTTGCCCGGCATTTGCTGTTGACGCTGGCATCGGCGTCGCAGGTGTTGCGACGTTCCATTTTGTGGTGTTTATGTCAAAAAAGTGGAATTTTATGTGCGCGCTTAAAAGTATGCAAAATGTTTTTTGTCATTTTTGTCTTGGCTGCTGTGGCCTGCTGGCAGGTTGGGGGGTGCTTGTCTCGGCTAGGCCATAAAACAGCGCGCGCTCAAAAGCAGGCAACATAAAGTTTAATGCATGCCCGCTGTCGCGACGAGGTCCTTGCCCGCCGTGTGGTTGGGCAAGGCGCACGGCGTTTATATTCAATGAGGGGGCGTGGCAATCAATATGCCAACTGTCCATTGATTGGATTTTGATTTGCTTGGCAGGCGTCGCACGCGGCGGACAGTGATTAGGAATTGCGAAAGGAATGGCAGCCCCTGGCAGCGGGACCCATAAAACTAATCAAGTTTAAATGCGAGTTGGACATCAATGTTAAGCTGCATTAATGGTGTGCCCACACCAGGACAACAGACCAACACACACACACACACGCACACACACACACACACACACACACATAGAGAAAGAGAGAGTCACTAATTAAGTAATTACTTTTCGCTCATTAAACGCAACGCAAGAAATTCAACTTCAATTTAACTTGATGTTGTCTGCCCCAACACCCTGTCGTCTTGTCCATCAAGTGCGCACTTAGCAGATACAAAATACACATATATACCACACACACACACACACACACACATACACATACAGTTTGCAAGTTTTTGCGCACTTTATGCTGCTTTTGGTCCTTGCTCGCCTCTCATCCCCCCCCACAACTAATGCCGTTCGCCTCGTCCTCGACATCAATCGATTGAATCGACGCCAACGCTTAAATATTAATGATAAAATGAAGCAAACGGTGGCAGCTCCCTGCTCCTGCCCCATGCCCCTCAACCAATCGCATATAGTGGAGCCTGCAAACGCATTTCATAAGCAGCATCAAAAGTTTTGCGCAGTTTCCCGGATGACTCATGCGGCCAATTTGATGCTGACAACCGGCCATGGTTGCCAGCGCAATCACCTACAATTGTCAAGCTTTCAGAAAGCTTTCAAAGAGCTTTCTAGTGAAAGGCAGTCAACAAGCTTGTCCCTTGTTTAATCTTCTCTCTGTTTGATTGAAAACATTCAAAGAACTTACAAAAAGTTTCTCTTTTGAGCTTTTTCCTAAAGCTTCTTGCTTTTAATTGTGTTTGCATGAAAGCGATTGGAGAGATAGGAGAGAGCTTCAGCTTAAAACTAAAGCTCAATTTAAGTGGCTGGAAAACTTTAATATTGCCCACCCTTGTTAGCTTTTAGTTGCCCTGTTTTCTTATTTGGTAAACAAAATCATAAGTCAAACAAACTGAGTGCAGCTTCAATGCAAAAAGCCAAAGTCAAACTCAAAATGCGAAAAGTGTAAGAAAAATATCAGACGCCATAATTAACTAGCTCGGAACGCCGCCGACCCAAACAAAGGACGAAAACGATGACAAGGACAAGGACGATCGGCGGCTGGAACTGCTGCACTTGTGGCACATGCAGACGCCGCCAGCTGCCGGCTGCTGCCACAGTCTAAAAACAACAACGCCAAAAAGGCCAACTTTCGCTTCGAGCCGCATGCCGCATGCTGCATGCCTCTGGTGTGGGCGTGGCACTTACATGGAATCATTTTTTTTTGGGCAACAGACGCGTCAACGATTTTTTGTATACCCATTGAAAATAGCTGAAAAGGATAAACAGTATAAACAGGCAGAAGAAAGCTTCTTTGACCTCATGGAGTGCATATATAGATATATATATATTCTTGATCAGAACGATGAGCTAAGAGTTCTGTGTCTGTGTATGTGTGTTTTTGTATGTAGTATTTATAGGCTCAAAAGGATTTGAATGCTGGGCCCAGGGTATTTTCAGGTCGGGCACTCCCGACCAGGGCACTTTTAGCTGTTTATTTTCAAACTTATATGAGCCTCCAACTCCTGGGCGAACAGTTTTCAAAGCCGTGCACTGAAGTGCTTTAAAAAGATAAAAGCCATTTATCATGCATGTACACACTCTCTCACACACACACTCTCCCACACACTCACACTCACACACACACACATGCACTCATGCCTAGACAGGTGGAGCAGGATATGGAATCCAGAAGGCAGACACGCGTGCCGCAGCACATTTTCATTGAACTGAGTAATCCTCAGCCGAAAGTGAAGGCAAAAATATAAATTGTAATATTTCATGCTGCACCACGACGCTTGAATACCCTTAAATATGCATTTGACTAAAGCTGGATGCTATACAAAATGCCCCATGCACATAAAGAGCGTTTGCGTCGGCTCGAGAAAACTTTGAAATATTCTTGATTAATGAATAAGCTAATCTCATTCAAATGAGTGGAAAATCAGTGTAAAGCTTAGGGAAAAACTCTTGGCGCAATCAAAGTATTATCGGGATAGATGTTTTCCTAAAAAAACAGTTCAAATACCAACTTCTAAGGCCTACTCTTAGGTAAAACAAATGTTTTGTCTTGATACTTTTTTTGAGTGTATATACAACTTCCCTATGTACATCTACTTTGTGCACATGCGTATCTGAATGAATGTAGAATTTCCAGATGTTCCTCGAAGCCACTTCTATATAAAATTTCTACCTATCCAAGCGTCATAAGTTAAACAGCATAGTCAGCAGACTCCAAACTTTGTTATTACACTATCGCCACGAGGTATATATTAAGCCAAGGCGGCGCATTTTGCAGGTTCTCAAGCTTTGCCACCCACACACCCCGCCACACGCCCCACGCCCCGCCCACACACTGCTAAGCCGCTTAGGCGATCAGCTTGGCATTAGCCACAGGCCAAGTGACCACCGCACCCCAAATACACTAACCAAGCATATCAGCCCACACACACAAGGCCAAATAATCTATTCAGGCTGATAATTTTCAGCCTAAAAGCATGCAACAGTTTTTTTTGCGTTTGGATTTTCAGTGCACGTAGCCAAAGTTAGCCAAGTCATAAACCAGTTTTTCAATTTCTAATGCAAACGGCCCGAAAAAAGGCGAAAAGTTCAAGAAAAGGTTTGCGCTTGCTACAAAGTGTATTGGAAAATGTGTACATGAAGCGGCTGGTGAGGGTTGCGGGGGGCTTAGGGATCGAGCCGTGTCGTAAATAAGCAGCAGCAACAACAACAACAACAGCAGCCAGAGTTACATTTGCGCTTGCTTCCTTCTTTTGGCTCGTTGAATGCAATGGCTGCCACTAAATTTTCCACGCTGCCGCCGTCGACGTCACAGCCGGCAACAGTTTTTATCGCATTCGCGTGTCTGGCATGCATGCTTCACTTATGCCAATACCCAGAGTCTTCCCCTCACCCTGCGTCACAGCCACCCCCCCGACAATCTACAACAGTCGGCCTGCCCCTGCCACAAAGCGCCTCCCACACGCAACAAAGCTGAAAATTGCTACTTTGTTCGTCGTCACCGTCAAGCACCAGCCCCCCCCCCCTACCATCCACTACCCCTACCCCTCGTCGTGGTCGTGCCCGTTGAGCTAGAGAAATGTGGAGTACTGGGTTAATATGTCTATCACTTTTATGGCTAGTTGGCTCTGCTAAGCACATATTAATTTTGAGAGTTATTATTGTTGTTATTGCCGTTGCCAACTTGCTAATTATTGTTGCAACTTTCGCATTTATTTGTTTATACTTCTTCTTCTTCTTCTTTTTTTGTTGGGCCTTAATCGATGGGCGTGTCAGTTGCGCAATCTACAAAACTGAATGTGCTTTGATGTACACCAAAATTTGTTTACAATTCGCAACCAGTTCTAGCTTTTTTGGCATTGCTTTCAATAATCATTTAATTACAGTTTTTTTAAATATATTTTATAAATTTGTACTCAATGAACAGTTTTTGTTAATATTTGCTTTGAGCCAGTTGCTATCAAAAGAAATTCGTTTACAATTCGCAACCAGTTCTAGCTTTTTTGGCATGGCTTTCATTATAAAGCTTTTTGTTTTAATATATATTTTTTAGACTCTCTGACTATACATAACTGATAAGAGTGCCTAAAGTTTAACTTAACCATGGTTATGTCTCAGCAATGAAACCATTTGGCCTATAAATTCCGCTCTATTTCCCATATTTTTACAGCCTGAACTGTTTTTTGTCAAGAGTTTTCATAACGGTGGCAAATGACGCCAAGTTCTTGTTGCATTCAACACTTGGCACTGGGGATTTGCATTGGGATTTGGTCGCAGTCGCCAGTTCCAGTTACGCTTCAGCGCTCAGTTAAACGCTCTCGATCAATGTCTCGCTCTCTCTCGCTCTCTCGGTCTCTCTTGCTCTCGCCTAGCTGTTTGTTTCCTTGTGAGACCGCAACGGGTTTCACCTTACCACATGCACATGCCTCAGGGCTGCTGCACTTGTTGTCAACTATTTTATCAAGGCAAAAGCAACAATAGCAACAAGAAGAAGAAAACCTTTACGCCTGCTGCTTTCTGTGTTGTTGTTGCCTTTGGTTTGCTTTTATTGGATTATGCGCTTTCTCTTTCACACATTTCCGCATGCGGCTGCATTAACGGCTATTGGCAATGCCAGTCGCGGAAAAAACCAGACCGCCAGGCCCGGCCCGGCCCAGCCCGGCCCGGCCCCCTGGTGAAAAGCGCGTCAAGCCAACATCAAGAGAAAATCGCTGCCAAGCCGGTCAAGCTGGACAGGTGTGTTGGCAGCTCAGCTCCATGGCTGGAAACTGGAACTAATTCAGCTAAACATTGCGAAATTACATTTTCCATTTGTGCTGCACATGCGGCGGCTAATTAATTTGCATTTCGTTGTTGCCGCCATTTCGCTTATCGATTTGATTGCCACACAGCTAAATTGCAGTTGATTGAACCTGCCACCAGTTGCGTGAGTCAGCCAGCGTGCGGGCCGGGCCGGGCGTTTAGGCGGCAAGCAAATGGCTTCCTTCTGCTCTGGCCAAATAACGTAAATATTCCATTTTCCAATTCTTTCGACAGCCTCCTCCTTCTCGCACGCATGCGGCAATCGCTTTGCGCACACATCTTGCGCTCATTCCAGTGTGCTCTGCTCTCGCTGCTGCTTTCACGGCCTCTCTCTCTCTCTCGCGCTCTCTTTCTCTGGGTTGAGTGCGCCATTGGCTCTGGGGGCGCCGCATCAGCGTCCACGTCGCGTCGTCGCCTTCAGTCACTGCTAAACTTTCAATGTGAACGCGCGCGCGGCCTTCTTTTCGGTCTTCGGTCGTCGTCGTTAAGCGCTGCTGCGCGGCTCTTTTCTTAGTCGCCGCGTAAACGAAGTGTGTGTGTGTTTTTAAGGTGTGTGTGTGTGTGTGTGTGTGTGTGTGTGTGTGAATGTGTTTGTGTGCCTGCACCCCTGCCCAGCCCTGCCCTCAAGCGGACTCCCGCGCAGATCGTTTGTGATTCATTCGAATCAAGCGAAATTCGCCAGCCTCAAAAATCTTCCAACTCTCGTTGTTGTTGTTGTTGTCATTGCAGTTGTCTTCTTCTTTTTTCTTTTGCTCTCGTGCTGTAACCCGTAGCCTAACGGTAACGCTCAACTGCGCAAACAGCTTAAGAAACAACAACAACAAAGTAGAGATTTGTTTTTGTTTTTGATTGTATTTCTTTCTCATTCACGACTAAGTGAAGAAGCAGCAGCAATAATGACAAAAAAAAAAACGAAGCTCAGTAAATGAAATTCGCAATTTATGTAATGTTTGTTTTATTGCCGCATGTTTTTACTTCTTCTTCTTACATTTTGAGCCAGCAAAGTTCAAACCAAAAGTTCAGATCAGTTGGGAAGTTGGCACGAGTGTAGAATTATTCCTTAGTGAGCTGTGAGCGGGAGGGAGAGGGAGAGATTGAGAGAGGGAGAGAGAGAGAGAGAGAGAGAAAATAAGAGTAGTTGAGTTTTCAAAAGGATAGCAAAGGAAATAGTTTATGAAGATCAGCTTGCATAGAATCGGGCTCATCGGAGAAGTAGAAGAATCAGCATAAAAAGTAAACCCTTTTTTCCGGGATATTTTTGGTTAGTTTGTGTCAAAATTATACTCAAATAGAGATCGAAATAACTTGAAACTAGCTACAGTTTTTAATGAAATCCTAATTTGAAAACTGAAAAAAAAAACACAATTTTTAAAGAAAACTTATCACGCTCAAACTTATCTACTGGGAATTCTACTAGAACTCAGCTCTCGTAACCCTGAATCTATGCTGTTCCTGGCAAATAGTTGGGCATTCCCAACCCCAACCCATCCAAATGTATATGAGAATCTTGAAGAAGATAACTCTGTCAGTTCCTAAAGTTCGCTAAACGTATCTTTGTTTCGGATTAGTCACTCTGGAAACGGTCGCACTATATGTTTATATATGTATATGTATATGGTATATCACTCGGGTTCGGGCGAGCAAAAACACGTGCAAATCGCTAGCGAAACGCGTCGTCGGCTAACGCGATTCTCAACTATTTGTTGTTATTTATTGTTGTTTATTGTTTTTTCTTATACTTTTTTTTTCGTTGGTGAAAATTTTGCATTTAATGAAAAGTTCTTGAAAGAAGCCCATTAAAATTCATGTACAACAAAGCTTCCACAGCTGTGTGTGTCTCTCTCTCTGTGTGTGTGTGTGTGTGTGTGTGTGTGTGTGGGCGTCTGTTGTGTATTTGGTGTATATGTATATACATATATCATGGTGTATATATATAACGTCTGATTAGTTTAATTAAAGCGTATTTTCAATTGCATTGTGCGCAGTTTACAGCGAAGCGTTTCCTGCGAGGCGCGCACACACACAGATACACACACACACACAGACAGATACAGATACACACACTAATAAAGAGGCAAGGCCGAAAGTCCATAAGCAAAAGTGCAGTTAAGTGATCTTCTTGGGCGCCGCCCGCCTACAGCCCCTCCGCCCCCCCGCCCGTACACATGATGACAACGAGCAGCCTGGGACGACATTTTCTGGAAAAGTTCTTTCCATTTCGGTGAGTGGAAAAGCGCAAGCAGAAACTATCTCAAAATATGCAAAATACCAATGCCAAAAATAAATATGGGTCAGGCGATGCGCAAAAAGATCGACAATACGCAACTTGAGGCAACATGCCACATGCCACATGCCACATGCCACTTGCGACTTGCGTCAAGTGCCTGTTTGCTATTTTTGTTGCGCCTCAAGTCAAGCCGTGTCACTGACTGCAACTTGCCGCATATTGTGGCATCAACTGAGGCAACGATCGATCGTTGTTGCTGATCCCCGACAGCAGGAACTGCTACACTTTTTCTTCCAGTGCAGACTAAGATGCATGGGCTTTCATTGAGCGAACGATCGATCAAACGATGCGCCTCCAGAATGTTGCCTTTTGCCACATGCATGCAACATCATAACTATGCACGCTCGATTCCAGATTACCCGGCTTTTACCGGGCCCATTTGCGTACTCTGATCCCATTCAAAATGGGCAAATCGGGCATAATGTATTTGTGCAAATGTATGTAACAGGCAGAAGCAAGCATCTCCGACTCCATAAGGTATATTTTTCATCATCCCACATTTCCCGCCTGTGGTAAACTTTATTCGAACTCTTCAATCTTAAGGCCTAAGTCTCAAACTGGTCTTGGTCAGAAAACTTTGAGTATATATTATTATATCTTGGATCTTTGCTTTCGATGCGATTTCTTTTCAGCTGCCCAACTTGATAAATGAATTTGAAGCCGATTGAACGCAAATTTGACTATTCCATTTTTCACCAAGGAGGGTGGATTTCACGAATTTAAATACTATTCTAGAAGCTAAATGATTCTAGCTTCTAAAGCCTCAGAGATTTGCCCAAAAAACTGGGTTACGTTATTGATTCTTATTGTTTGCCTGGAAACGGGGCAAGTTATCGATTAACTGTTATCGATAATACAAACAAGCCTCTAGCTCTTGTAATTGGAATGATGATCCAATTGATGCTGATGGGCTCAGAGATGTCTTCTTCTATGCGTTGCATATTGCATGCAAACATTATCATATCTTCAAGAAGGGCACAGAAATATGAATGGCATTTGGGAGTAGCCCTGAAACTGCCCACGATCGTTGATCCTCTCTCTCACTGAGTGGTGCAGGGGTAGTGCAGGGGTGGTACTGGGGTGGTGCAGGGGCGGTGCAGGGGCGGTGCAGGGACAGCTTGTCAGCCAATTGACATTTGTCGTATGCAGTTAGATCGAATGTTTCCACACAAGAGGCTGCCCCAATGGAATGTGCCACGCTGCACGCTCCCCACACGCTGGCTCTGCTGCCTGTTAACAGCTGGTTTTTTCTTCTTCTGCCTTGCTTTTTTTTTTGTGCTGTTGGGGCAGGGGCGTGTTGCTGCGCGCAGCTGTTGGCGCCTCGTGAAGAGTCTGGGCTAAAATAAATAAATACCTCGCATCGATCGCTGCGGCTTTGATCAGAAGAGCGTGGGGCAAAACAAATGAAGAGAGATCAAGAAAAAAAGAACAAAACAAGCGCTGAAAACGGCCAAAAGGTCGCAGCTGCCACAAGTCGTTATCCTTTTTGGCTAATAAACATATTTTCTCATTTGCCCAGGAACATTATGAAAGCCCCGCCCCCTGCACAGACTCTCTCCCGCCCCAGCTGAAGCAGCAGCTAAGCATTTTTATCGCCTGCCATAATTGTCTGCATAACAATAACACTTTTGACATTAACAACCAGCAGCAACAACAACAACAGCAACAACAATCATTATGAAGAACAACAACAACAATGACAATTGTCATAATTTTGCACAATAAAAAGTGTTTTTCTTGATTAAATGGCGCATGAGGGCGACCAAGAGAGGGTGGGTGGGGGGTGTCGTCCCATCGAAGATGCAAAGCTGGAAAAGCCACCAAAAGGAAAAACAAAACTTTGGCGAAATTCGCGCATTTTCCTTTTCTCCGCTCTCAGCCACTTTTCTTGCCGACGCTTTCTCGGTGTGAAAAATACCAAAAATGGCATTGCCCATAATTTTATTGCTTTCATTTGTACAGCGAATGCGGCCTGCTGCAGAGCGGGGCAAGGCGGGGCGGCGCGGGGAGGGGCGGGGTGGTGCGGGGCTAAAGACTGCCATTAGTGGGGTGCGGAGAGGTCCATTGGCAGCTGAGCGGGTTAAAGGGCGGCGGCACGAAACTCTTTATGGATTGTGCCCACTTTCCGAAATGGGGCAACTCTGGCTGCTTTGGTTAGGCGAAAGTGTTTTGTTGCCCCCTCTCTCTCTCTCTCTCTCTCTCTCTCTCTCTCTCTCTCTCTCTCTCTCTCTCTCTCTCTGTCTACACACACACACACATGTATGCTCATGCGACCGTTATGGGAATGCAACTGCCAGGGTTGAAATCTTTATTGAATCTTTTGATTAAAAGTTTCTTTAAAACTTTCTTAGACAACGTTTTATTTCCTTTCTTTTATTATACTTTTCTTAATAATTAATTATTGTTATTGTTGCTATTTTAAACAATTTTCTAAAACAATTCAAAGTTGTCAAATAACAAAAAAGAAGAGCTAACGAAATTCCTTCGTGGATATATGTTTGCATGTATGTATGCATGTATGTATATATGCATGTATGTGTGCATGTATGTTTACATTTATGTATATGTGCATGCATGCATACATGCATGTATGTGTGCATGTTTCTGTGCGTGTATGCATATGTGTATACATTTATGAATTCATTATGAGTTCATATACATACATATTCATGCATATGTATATATGCATGTATGTGTGTATGTATGCATGCATGCATGTGAGCATGTATGTAATTATGCATGTATTTTCTGCTTAAATCAAGCGTATTTTGAAATATTGCCCTTCTATGCAATTCTCATGAATGCAAGTAAAGCCCGCAGCTTACAAGCTTTGATTGTGATATTAACAACTTGTTTTGGCAATCTAATAAAGTTTTGGATAAAGTAATCGTGTGTGAATCAAATCATCTTCAGTGCCTACACATATCTATAGATTTGAATTTCCATAACTTTGCCTTCTTGGGCAAAGCTATAATGGATTTTATTTTGGGATTTCATTTTAAGGGGCTAGCGATTCCTTGCGTTAAACTCAGACAGATTGATGATGATGATGATTTTTATTGGCCACAATCCCTGGTGCATTCCCCGTTTAATGTGCCTGTCGCATATCGTTGTCCACATGGCGAGCATTTGATTGGAGAAAGTCCAAATTGTAATTGCCATTTGCCATATTTGATAATTTCTGAGTTGCTTGCAACGCATTCGCGAGACGCTCGCAGCAAGCCAACCATAAATACACATACTTTTCGACAAACACACATACATGTACATACAAATATGTGCTACATGTGTGTGTGTGTGTGTGTGTGTGTGTGTGTGTGTGTGTGTGTGCAAACATACAATGTCGCATATGACCGGGCATAGACTCCGTCGTCATCATCATGACCATCATCGTCATCATCGCATTTGTGTCATTATGATCGCCAGGCATTCAGCATAAGTTTAATTCGCTTGGCTTTAGATAGAACGTAGCATAGGGTATGCCGATTTATGCATTCATTTTGTAAGCCTTGGCAATGCCAACTAACTGAAATGTCTAAAAGACTCTTCTCAGAAATTTTCAAAAATGATATTTTTCATACCCCGAGCCCATTGAATATGGATAAAAAGGGGTATAATGTATTTGTGCACATGTATGCAACAGGCTGCTATTTTATTTCCCTTTTTTTTTTTCATTGAGAATAAGTTGTCAGAATATCGTCTTTTTTGGTTTGTTACGGGTTCGAGTCTAATTGAGTAGCGATGAAGTGAGCTTGAAGCGTGAGCTGCGGAGGACGGTTCCAGGGTATCCACTAGTCGGTGCTTTTGTTTTATTACTCTTGTTTTTATATATGTGCGTTTTTTTGCGCTGTTAGCCACGATTATTTGTTTATTTGTTGACTCCACTCTGGCCGTCTCTTCCTCACACTCCCTGCCTTACTCCCCCCTCTCTCCACCCTCTCCCCCTCTCCACCCTCTTCCCTCTCCTCCCTCTCACCCCTCTCTCTCCCGCTCGCCTGTGGCAACTTTCGCTTGAAAATTTATTAATTTATCCTAGGGGAGCAATAGTTTGGCGTGTGTTTCCCTCCCGCTGCCCCCGCTGCCTCCCGCTGCCCCCGCTCTATTTGCCTCCTAGTTGTTTTTTTTTTTGCGCTGTCCAGACAGCAAACAGCATACGTATATATATATATATATATTTTTGTTGCTACTTCAACTTCGAATGGCGCCGCCTGCCGTTAAGATACTTTTGTATCTTTTTGTTGCTGCTGCTGCTGCTGCTGCGGCTGTTGGCCGGAAGTAGGCATGGGCATTATTTAATTACAGGCTACAGTTGTCCTGTGCTGTCCGAGTTCCACCCCCAACCCCACCTCCAACCCCCCTTCCGTCTTTCCCACGCCAGCTACCTAGCAACAATCGCCAGCCTCGGGCGCTTTGTTGTTTTTGTTGACGAGGCTTCATCGTAAAAATATATATATTTTTTTTAAGCTACAGCAGCCTTGAGGGCAGGGGTCGGTCCCTTAGAATGCCAATTTCTTGACCCCGTCAATGGCCTTTGGGAGCCTCAAAACAATTTTCAAAATGTTGCCTCAAAGTTTTTAATTATTTTCTCTCTCTCTCTCGCTCTCGCTTAATGTTATTGTTGTTTAAGCTGAAATTGCAATGCAACAAATTGAATTAATGTCATTTTCTTTTGCCTTCTTTTCTTTTGCAGGTGAGTTGTGCATTTAAACTAATTAATGCCTGAGCCATATTTGCGCGTAAGTACAAAGTTTTTTTTTTTGCACCATTTGTATCTGTATCTGCGATTGTAATTGTATCTGTATCTGCGACTGTAATTGTAGCTGTATCTGCGATTGTAATTGTATCTTAATCTGTATCTGTATTTGTATCTGTATCTGGTTGGCGATATAAAGTCGCGACATCTTTGCCCATCAAAACGCGTGTCCATGTCATGTTGCCCCCCCCCCCCCCCCCCCCCCCACCATCCCCCCAACTCAACTTCAGCTCCCCAAACTCATGTCCATATGTCGATTTTCTTGTTGTTGTTTTTCTTTCATTTGCAGCCGCATTTTTGTTTTAGTTTTCTGCTCTCTTTTTTTTTCCCCCGGCCATTTTCTTGATTTGACAGCTTGTTTACAGCATTGGGAAAATTGTTGTGCTGTCGGCTCAGATTGTCTGCCCGATATAGCATAATATTCCACTCGCGGATCGTGGGTGGCTCTTCCCAGCCGAAATGCCCGCCCAATTATGTCAGCAAGGAAGTCAAATGCAGATGCGATGACAACGCATCCAAAACTTTTCGGCAATTGGTATCAAACCTTAAAACTGTCTCTCCGCAAGTCGGACAGAATTTGTGTAAGAGGCAATGCCCTGAGATAAAGCTAGCAACAAAATTCTCAATTGAACTTCAATAGATATGTTTATGAGTGTTAAATACAGTGAAAACTCTATCAAAAAGAATATTGAGTCAATTATATAGCTGCAATACTTTGCCATAGTATATTTGTTATGGACTGACGAACTGGGCTATAACAACTGGGCTTTATGGGCAAGTCATAGAATACCCTCTACAAGGGTATAAAAATGTAAGCAACCATTTTGAGAACAATCGAAGATCTGTGATCAATTTTTGTATTATTTCATGATTCTGCCTTTTAAAAGGACCCAAAACCTCAGAAGTCCGCTCAAGAAAGCTTTCTATGCACATACATACATATGTATATGTATATAAAAGAGAGAGTATTAAATTGAAGACTCCATTTTGATGGTGTTCTCTTCCTCTTCAAGCTTTAATTGAAAGCTCGACGCGATAATGCAAAAGCTGCTCTCAAGCTTTTAAGTCACGGTTTTCATGGCACGCTTTTAGGCTTTTTAGGCTGTTGTTGGAATTTGTGCAATCTTAAAAGCTGCAAGCGCATGCAACCGAAAGCTTTAAGAGTGTGAAAAAGCATTTGACTAAAATTCCCAAAAAGTTCTAGTGCATGCAGAACAGCGTGTAGCAAAGGACAACAATGGTTGTGATTTTAAGTGCATAAAATAACAATTAAAATCATCATTTTTTTTTAAATAGTTACGAATTAAATCCGGAGTGAGGATTAAACATTATCATTTTGGCTTTTGGAACAGAGGAACTGAGAGGGGGGCACTGTCTGGGCGGGGAGGGGTAGCTGCAAGTGGCCAGCAAACGTGAATCCTTTGTCCGTCTATAAGTAAGCAATCTGTCAAGGATTCCAGGCGACTTTAAGAGTCGTCTCCTTGGCTGGGGCCATTTAAATACTTTGCGGTCGCTGTTTATTGTTTATTGCGAATTGTTGCTGTTTTAATAATTAATCATTTGGCCTTAAAAAGCAACGCAGCAGCAACCAGAAATATGCACATTATGTGGCCAACCGAGCAAGCAAACGGTATCGGAGCAGGAGCAGGGGGCGGGAGGCGGGAGTTGGGAGCCGGAGTCTGTTCACAGGATATGCGTTAGCCAATGGACCAAAAGGACTGTGGGCCAAAGCCTCCAACCCGAGACCGAGAACGAGACCGAAACCGAAACCGATATAAATTGCATTATGGGCAAATTAATTGTTTTTACCGGAGCGATGGGGTCGACATTAATGGGCCAACCACCCCAACGCCCCGGCCAGCCCGACCAGACGGCATAAGGCCCAAGGACATTAATAAGGCCCAAAGGATGTGGTGACATTAATTGCGCGACGTTCGAGACAAAAACGAAGCGACCGTAGTGCAAGAGAGAGCGAGTGAGAGGGAGAGGGGGAGAGAGGGGGGGTAGTCATTACATTTCCATATAAATATTTATCGCATGTGATAATGCCGCAGGACCCGTCGTCAGCTGCGTAGATGGGGAGAGAGGGGGTAAAGCTGGTGGCTGGGCTTGTCAATAGTTTTTCAATTTGTGTACAATATATGCTCAACGAGCGAGCGAGCGAGAGAGAGAGAGTGAGGGAATGAGTAAGAGAGTGGAACAGGGACAGCACATGCAATTGTGAGCACATGTTGTCGCTCTAAGCTGCCCCCCCCCCCTCCCCTCACGGCCAGCCTGCATGTGTGTGTGTGTGTTGCTTATCGGCTGCGGGCTTTGCATATGTAATTAAAGGCGAAATCCCTCTCGCACTGGCTGCCATTGCCAAATGGCCAAGAATTGTGAATTATAATTGGCATCCCGCCAAACTGTGAATGGCGCCCAGCTCAAAGCTTTCTAAGCGCCAGTTCCCGACGCTGGCACATTAATTACTTTAATTAATAATTGTGTGGCATTAATTTTGATTTATTTGTGAGCTACCTCACATTCTCACATTCCCTTGCGCCCTCGCTCTTGTGGACAATTTGTTATATTTGCCAGCTAAATAGCTGCCGACAATACAGTTACTCCTGCGCTCTTTCCAGCTTCGCTTTCCCTCTCTGTCTCTTTTCAACACTGCATCTCTAGTCAAAACAAAGCAACAGCTGGTCGATCGCTTGCTCGCTTGATCGGTCGAGGCCACCGCAACAACAACAACAACAACAAGAATAACAACGGCAAGAACAAAGGCCGCAACAAGAACAAAACTGTAAAGCAGCTTGGCGAAGGGCTCTCCCACGTTCAAGTTGCCAAGACAATGCTAAAAACGAACACACATACATAAGCACGTCTGCTCGCTAGCACACACATGTTTCCGTTCCTTGGCAGCCGCCTTCAGCGCCAAACAACGATCTTCATTGGCTCCCACTCTCTTGCGCGCTGCTGCTGCTCTCTCGCTGCTGCGTCTGTTAATGCTGCTGCTTCTGCTTCTGCTTCGCACGCTTCGCTAAGCTTTTTGGCCAACAGCAGCGACGTCAGCAGAATTGGGCGCGTTTTACACAGATCAACAAGTAACATAATCAAAGCGATTTCAATGCTAAATACAATTTTTTTTTTTTTTTAATGATTTGTACACTTGGATGGATTAGTATTAATTTCTTCATCTATTTAAGAATACTTTGGGAATACAAAATTATTTGAAATTAGAGAATTAACTTGTTTGTTCGTGGCTTGGCCTGTATATTTAAATTGTATGTCAGAGAATTTACAATATGTTGCTTGACAGTGTAATACTTAAATGAGCACATACTTACACTTCTTTATGCATGCACAACTATGCACATACATATGCACATTGTATATGTGCGTGTAGACATGTTTATGTGTACTTGAGTGTAGGACGCTTACGGGGGCAACGGGCCGCAACGATGTAGCCGTCTGTTTTAGGCTGTGGAGCTTCACTTGCGCACAGTGCAGTTGGTCTTTTAATAGTTGTTGTTTTTTTTTTTTTATAATTTTTTGCTCGCATGTGTTGTAAAACGCACGCGTTTTATGTGCGTCTGCAATGCGGTTGACCAAAAACAATGCGGACGCTTTGTTTGTTGTTTTGTGTTATTATTAGTTGCCTTTGTTTTATGTTGATTTCGATCGCACGACCTGCTGCAATGCGTGGCAAATTGTTTTTGCGGCTGCAGTTGCTTACGCGTACCCTTACGCATATGGCACGCATACGCAATCAACGCGCAGCGATCTGCAGCTATTGAAAAACGCATGCGATTTGCGCAATTTGCTCACATGCAGCAGCAGCGACAGCAGCAGCAACAGCAGCAGCGACAGCAGCAGCGACAGCAGCAGCGACAGCGGTAGCATCAGCAACAACAAGCTGAGCAGCAACTCTAACTCCAATGTGGGCAGCGCAGCTGCTGCCAACGCAGCGACAGCGATTGCGATGAACGCCAACGGCCAACTCGTTCCACACACGCACACTCGCTCGCTCACACAGCATCAAAAGAAGCACCAACAACAATCGCGTCCCAATGCACACTGGTCTAGAAGTCGTTTGATCGCAACTGATTATAGTCTCTTATAAGTTGTTGTTATTTTTGTTTTTTGTTAGTTAACCCATATGCACTTTATTATCGCAATATTTTGTTGACATTTCTAACTATTTTGTAACGACAAGCAAGTATGATTAATCAAATGTACATTTTCTTATTGGATTTTTGTATGTTGCCTGCTGAATTTTCCCATAAATATTGCTCAGGTAGACTATAATCTATATAGATTATATTTGCATGCATATATGTATATGTTGCCATTTGCAGCTAAAGGCTTCAAAATACAACAAATACATGGCTGGGAGCAGCCCAGTGTGCATTGAGCACTAAGGTGAGCGGGTGGCAGCGCAAAAGAGCGCACGAATATGAGCGCACGAGCACGAGCTTCGCTGGCACTGCCTCTGCCGCAGTTGCTGCCGCTGCCGCTGCCGCTGCCACTGTGACTGCTATCGGCCGGCCACAGCCGGCTTCGGTTAGCTCAGTTGTGTTTTACGTTCCACAGGCGACGGACGAAATTTTGTAAGCGCAGCGTGCGGTTAGCCTATTTTTTTTTGTTGTTGTTGTTTTGGTGTTGTTGTTTTTCTTGTTGTTGCAGTTGTTTGTGTGTGCGTGTGTTGGCGATTCCGATCAAAATTAACGTTTGTGTGCAAAGCAAACAAAAATTAAAAATAAAATAAAACAAAAACAAAACGCTAACTAAAAAGCAAACCCAAATACGATTTGTTACGTTGAGCAAAACTGTTTTAATAGCTTGTGCTTTACACATATTACATTTATTTTTTTGCTGCTCAGTTTGATTTAATTTGTGTTATTTTTTTGGCAGTTTGATAATTAGATGACAACAATCAAATGTTATATAATATTATAAAACAGTAATTAACTCAAATTATCAAAGAGACCCAAAAAGAAAACCCAAAATAAGAAGGGAACGCAAAGTGTGCGTTGTTGTCGTTGTTGTTGTTGTTGTTTTTGTTATTTTTGCTGGCAGCAGCATTTGCGTTTTGCGCTTTGCTTATGCCGCTGGCAGCGCTGCCGCCGTCGCTGCCCGATATTTGTTTTGTTTTGTGTGCTGAATTCTGTGTGTTTCGTATGTGTGTGTGTGTGTGTGTTAGTATTTTTGTTTCTCTTGCGTTTTGTTTTTCTTGCAATAAATGCAAAATTGATTGCACCAAATAAAAGTTCATGTCTTTGAATTTTATTAAAATTCCCAACTTGAAATTTTTCTGTTTTTGGTGCTCTGAAGCTCGCCTAGTTTTAAAATGTGTGTGCAGCGCGCAGTGAAGCGGATCAGCAGCAGGCATGGCATGGTGAGGGGAAGTGGTGGAAGGGGAAGGGGGGGGGCGGGAGGGGTACTCTACTGACAATGCCAACTCTGTGAGTCACGTTATTTAACTCGTTTGCGCCATGCCGCGTCGTGGTATCTCCCCGCGACTCTCTGACTCAGTTAAGATTTGCTTTTAACAATATCACACAGCAGATGCACAGATTGGCCACAGCAGCAAATTCTGGGCCTGAATACCCTATAAAGCGCCTCTTTCTTTCAAGTTCAATTGATAAATTTAAACGTAGTCAGCTTCTCGAGCCAAATGAATTCCGTGGCTGATATCTTAAGATCTTCAGAAATGAATTTCCAGGTGTTGAATCTATTACCTCATAAAAAACTCTATTTCAAGTGAAAACTTTGTCGATCTTAACAGTTGGGATTACTTGTAGTGTCTTAGACATATACCTTTAAAGATCGTATCAGTATTATTGGGGAAAATGTGAGATATAAGAAAGGTTAGAAATTCTTTTAGAAATATGTTTATTTTCATTGAGGCTTTTGGCATTTAAGATTACTTATTTAAATATATACAACACATATTCGAAGATTCATTTATATAAATAGCTTAATAAAAGAAGTCTTTTAATATTGCCTCAAAGATAATTCAAAGCTTGACATTCTAAAGTTTTCTTAACGAGAACTTTCGAACTAATCTATTTATCTTTTATAGATTTGCCAAAATATACATATATGTTAAAATGCCGATTAAAGTATTTCAAACAAAACCAATTTCAAGCTATAATCACTCCAATAGATAACTTATAGATAACATTTAGTTTAATAACTCAATCAGGTAGCAAGATAACGATTTGCAGCTCATGTGAAAGAATTGTGTTAACTTTTTTTTGATTTCAAAGACTTTTGAGCACAACCCAGAGACACGCCCATAAAGAAAAAGCTGTGCCGGAAGTGTACGATGTGTGTGTGTGTGCGTGTGTGTGTGCGTATTAGGACAGACAATTATCTAAATTTGTTAATGATTCTATTAAGTAAACTACCTGAAAGTTGTTTCTAAAGTGCGTGCCACGCACTCAAGATCTTAACGAATGCCCAGAAACTGTCCCATGGGGGGGGACGGCGAAGTGTTCGGCATGTGATTAACTTTCTAAAAATAAAAATAAATGAAATGCCCAATACACACATGCATAGAGGGGCGTGTGTGTGTGAGTGTTGGCTAAGGAAATTATCTGTATTGGGCATCAGATACATGTTTTGAATTTGTTCTACATTTTCCAACACTTTCGGCGCATAATTAACGTCATCTAAAATCATTAGCGAATCAATTTTACAACACATGCGACAGCACAGCTTAAGCAGAGGGGGTTGCCAAGAGGAAGAGGAGGAGGGGGGGTGGGGGAATCTCTCGACACTTGCAACAGAGTTGAAAGGCACCGTTAAAGGGGGCCAGCAGGGCCCCATCGGGCCACTTGCGGTTAACGTTTATTAACTGTAAAATGAAGAGAACAAACCAAAGTCATAAGCAAATGCAGTTAGTGGCGCTGCTGACTGCGACGCCGACGGCGACGGCGACGCCGACTGCGCTTCGCTTGCTTTCGGTGCCAATGCAAAAAAAAAGGCGCTGCAAAAGTCGCGAGCAAAACGCGCATAAAATACCGCAAGATAAGCAAGCATGCACTAGTATGTGCACGACTAGGCGATGCCCTGTAAACGGGACTTGAATGTGCTAATGAGAGGATGTACTCGATCGTGTGTATGTATATATGTATAAAGAAATTCAAGTTCCGAATCGAATCGCAATAGAAATATCCTTACACTAGTTCTGGAACTTGAGTTGTCTGGCCGCATCTATAGACTTGGGAAGAGAGTTATCAAAAGTAAAAAATTTAATGATTTTCGAGTGAGATCGTGTGGGAAATATGGGGAATGTTTTTGAGGATCCCAAAGAGACGCTCAAGCTGGGCATGGTCTAAGGCCTAACGAAATACAGGGTATAAAGCAAATAAGAAGGCAGAAATTTCAAAAATGTTCTGCTATTATTAATATTCTTTTTTACTTCTTTTTTTTTTCCTTTAAGTTTTTCAATTTGTTTTGCGTTGTGCGCTCGGGTGAATTTCATGTTATTTACATGAATACCGAAAAGCGAGTATGTGCGAGGGGGGGAGGGGGTGTGTGTGGGGTGTGTGGGGCAGCTGTCATGACAACAGCTTGAGCGAGTTGTTAAATGAATGAATGAATGCCTGAACGAGTGCACGAATGATTGAGTGAGTGCCCGAGTGCATTATGCAAATGCCAGTGCCGAAAACAACAACAACAACAACGACGACAACGACAACAACAAATGAAAAGAGTTTTAATTTAAATGATATTTGTTTTTAAAACGAATTCGCATATTTAAAACGCCAGCGCTATGAAAATGCAACTGCAACATTGCAAAATTGTGCAGCAAGCTGCAATTTAAATAATTCACGCAAAACGTCAACGAACTGTCCCAAAAACAAAATCAATTTAATAACAAACAGAGACAGAGCAAGCGAGAGAGAGAGAGAGAGAGAGAGAGAGAGAGACAGAGAATTTGCCGAGCTCTGCAATAAGAAAACAATAAAAGAAAAGAAACGTTTTTTTTTCTACTCACGTAAGTATAAAAAATGAAAATTAAAAAAAGCTTACCAAGTGGAAAATTTGATGCTACCAAAAAAAATGAAGAAAAAAAGAAGAAAAAAGAAGAAAATCCAACAACAATAATTTCTTGCAAACTGCGCTGAAAACAAAAGAATTCGTCTCTATATAAGTATAAAAATTTTTTGGTGAGTTGTAAATTCACAACGAAAAGTGAAATCAAATGGAAGTCAAGAGCGCGTAATTATTGTTAAATGATGGCACTCTTTGGCTTTGCATTCAGGCAATTGAATTCTCCATTTAAATGCGTAATTACATAAGTTCGCGTCAATTCACTCGCAATGACGGGATTCACAAACATTTCCACCCGCAAGCGTGAAAAACAGGCTGGAAAACGCTTGCCTAAAATATTTTTATCTTATTCACAATTGTAACGAGCACAAAACTCATTTCATATAACCTTGTGAAAGCTCATGGGAGCCTTTGCGCTAAATCCACGGCACTGCGTGGAAAATGGGCGTTTATTTTGCGTAGGCTCAAGTTAAGCTCGTTCGGCTTGGAGTATAAGAATTTTCTAGACTCTGCCGGAACTTAGTTTAAAACTGAATTACATTCTTATCCACAGAAATGAAACTTCAAAATAGATAGAGAACTTAATTGTAGAGCTTAAACAGACAGAACTCTGTATGGCTTTTGCTGTAGTATGCAAATGAGCTTAAGCTCTTTGCTATTTGACTGCAAGTCTTATGCAAGTCATTCGTTTTTGTTGTTGCATGCAACACATGGCGTTGCAAGTGCGCCGGTGACTAGTATAATGGCAATAGCCCAGTTCAGATACAGAATCTCGCCCGCAGCTCAACTGAACTCTGGTCTAGACAGTCGCATCTGGGGTCAACTTGTGCCGCACACCCAAACACACCCAAGCACACCCAAACACATGCACACACACCCAAACACACATATATACACACGCAGTGTCGTCATCCTTATCAGCACCTTTGCATTGTCGATAACTCAGAACTCCGAGCTCGCAACTACACTGAGCGAAAATAAACCAAGAGTTTGATGCTCAGAAATAAAAAAGAAAGAAAGCAGAAACTTGAAAAGTGAATGAAAATCCAGTTTTAGGAAAACTTCTTTTTCAATCCAAAACATGGAAATGTTCGGGAATGTTTTCTTCCAATTGTCCAAAAATCTTCCATGTTGTAGGCATAAAACAAAGCTTGGAAGGTTTTTGGATAACTCAAAGAAAACCTTCTCAAAAGCGATTTTTATACCCTATTAAAAAAATAAATATATACTCATCTAATTGAGGAACATTTAAGAAAAAAGCGAATTGCCCACAAAAGGAATATATTCAAATCCGCTCTCTTTTCTCTCAGTGTAGCCTTTGTGGCGGCGTCCATTTGGCCAGTGACCCATGCCTGCCACCTGCCAATGAATGTCGCCCAAGTCTCCAATGATAAGCGCGGCGAAGAGAAGCGAAGGGAAGCGAAGCGACTCGAAAGTTTTCCCGCAAAGTGAGAGGGGGGTGAAGTGGAGATAGGGGAGGGGAGGGAGCCAATCGACAATGACAATTTGTTTGTAATTTGTTTGTCCATAGACCGAACGCCCGTCCGCCCGTCCGTCCGTCCGAGTGCCTGTTTATCTGTGCGATGTACCGAATTGTATCTACACAAATCGCTGAGCAAACAGCGGACAGTCGCTTGAGGGGGGTTGCGCGGTAGAGGGGGAGGAGGGAGGGAGGGGGCGGGGGGTGGTTGCGGCAAGCGACGCAGCAAAAGTCAAATGAAATCGGTCGCCGCGGGCGCAAAATGTAAACAACAAACAACACGCAGCAGCAACTAGACTGGAGGCAACAACAAATTGCCAGCAAATGCAATCCAAATAGGTGCCCCAATCTCTCCCCCCTCCCCCCTCATCCCATCCCTCCCCCTTCTCCGCTTGAGCACTGCGTGGCCAACTCTTTGTGCCGCCTGTTAAAGTTTTATCAGGCCCGCAGGCAACGTTGACTTTCGTTTTCGTTATTTCCCAGCGCTTCGCAGCACCTGTCTTATCAATGACCCCCCCTCTCCCCCTTCTCTCTCTCCCCCCCTCTCTCTATGAAACCCACTCGAACCTATTTGGTAAACGATTTGGTGGCGCGTCGCCGATTACAAAACTTTTTTGGCCTGTGTTGTGGCTCAACACAATGTCAATTGCGTCGTTTATCATCAGAGGGGTAATTGGTTGGAGGGGGGCATAGGGGGGTAGGGGGATAGAAGAGCTGTCGCTTGAGTTAAATGTTTTTTTCGATTCGAGCTTAAAATACGTGTAACATGTGATATTTATTGACCCATTGATTAGGTTGCAACATTGCGGCAACGAAATTGTTGCAACAATCGTTTGAAATAAATAAATATCAATTGACGATGAAAGTGAGGATATCTGCGGCAAGCCGAATACTCAATACCCTTTGGCAAACTATGTGAGAAAAGTGAGGCTCGTAAATGCTGAGAGACAAGTTCGCATGGAAACCTCAATCCCACAATATATATCTATATAAATTCGATAATTATATCGATATATATCGATCTGCCCAACTAGCGCAAAAGAAACTGAACTTTCGATGTGCGCTTGATAAAATGCAAAGTCAATTGTATTTTATGAAATGGTGGCACAGACTTGTGGCAAATATATCACGAGTGGCAAATCCAACAGACGTTGGGGCAATTTACGGCGAGGTGGCAACGCTCGCAGCAGCTGCGGATGAGCTGGGGGCGGAGCTGAGGCCGTGCGGCAGCTTCTCAATTTTTGGCAGCACTTCCGGCCGCGAACTTCGCTTTTATTTTTCGTACGTTTTGTTTAAAAATCTCGAGACTTTGACGACGACGACGGCAGAGCAATTGTGGTTGCCACGGGGCAAGGGGCAAGGTGCGGGGCAGACGCGACGCGACGCGACGCGACGTTCTTTCATATATTTAAACTTGCAGACAGAAACTGATTGAGCTTCAAGTTCGTCGTCGTCGTTGGCAACATTTAATCAAGCCAAGAAGCCAAGTGGAAGACGCCGCCTACAAGCGATAGCAAGAGGGGCAAAGGCGGGGGGTTGGGGTGTTGAAGTGGGCAGCGGGGGGCGGGGGTACATTGGGAAACAAAGCGAACCTCTTGTTGCGATGCTAATGTTAGTTCATGGCAAGCAGATATCGTAGACGTGCGTGCGTGCGAGCGTATCTATAAGATACTCAGATACGATTCACAATCTCGACCGCCATTTGGCGGGGGCGCCACAGTCGCTGTCTCAGTCGCAGTCGCAGTCGCCGTCGCAGTCGCCGTCGCAGTCGCCAAAAGATATATCACAACGAGGCAGCATTGTCTCTTCTTTTTATATGCTATTGATTCTGCCTAAAAAGGGTATCATAGTTTCGTGCATATGTATGTAAAAGGCCAAACAGATCACATAGGGTATACTATATATTCTTGATCGTCAAAGAAGTTCAAGTTTGTCTCAAATGATCGTTAGCTCAATCGATAAATATCGATTTGCAGCTTATTCAAATCTTATGATATGTCCCCCGGTTTCTTCTGCAAAGTGAAACAAGCTCATTTTGCGAGCTATAGATACACTTCAATATGATATGGATAAGGTTGATTTTAATACAAATGTAGAGCGAGTCCCATTAAGATTATGTGTGCGGGAAGTACCACGACCGAGACGATCTATTGTGCTTGGGGATTCCTAAGGAAGCCCTGCCCCGATCTGAGCTGCGAAGCCAAACTCCTTATCCAGATGCTTTCTCCTTCTGCCAGGGTCTGGATGAGGGCATCTCTTATAAGCACCCCAGCTTATCGGAGTCGCTTGCTAGCTATAGCTCAAGCTATAGACTATGTGGCCCTCGGTATATACACACTTTTGTACGCCATAGTTAGGGACTAAAAATTTCGAATAGATCGGTCTTCAAGCACCGAAGTTATGTTAGGATACATTATCCAGCGAGTGGGAGAAGAAAAAGGAGAAGAAGAAGGAGATGAAGAAGGAGAAGAAGATGGCGAAGAAGAAGAAGAAGAAGAAGAAAAGGAAGAGGAAGAAGAAGAAGAAGGAGAAAAAGGAGAAGAAGGAGAAGAAGGAGAAGAAAAAGCAAAAGAAGTAGGAGAAAAAAAACAAGAAAACCAATAAGAAGAAGAAGGAGAGGGAGCAGAAGAAGAAGAAGAAGGAGAATAAGAAGGAGTAGGAGAAGAAGAAGTGTTGTATATGCTTAAACATTTATGCACGGCAGCTCGGACCCGGGTGCAGAGTATCTCTCAGTCGGCTACTTGCCACCAGAGCACACTAGCTTGTTGTTGCGTTGGCGCTGTGCTCCCAATGGAACAACAACAGCAACGACAACAACAACAACAACAACAACAATGCACCTGCATCGGTCGCAGATGCTGCTGCTCGACTCCAGTTTGTGGCCCTGACAGCGAATGGCCGCGCCCACGCGAACAGGTGTCTATATATAGGTATATATATAACTGACTGGTTTGCCATTACAAGCGATCTCTTCTCTTCGCTCTTGGGCCAGCTAATGGCTTTTACAGTGCCAACGCGTCTGTGGGCCAGGCCTGCGGGACGGTGTCGAGTGGGCCGCTGGGCTGTAGATGTGTGAAAATATTCAAAGTTTGCACAAGCAGAGTTCATGTTTGGCGACAGATTTAAAGGAGTGCGGAATGTGGTTAAGCCATAACCTCACAAGTGGGCGCAGTGTTGAGCAATTGCTGAATAAGTGTTGAGCTATGCAAATAGTTGCAACGAGACAAATCGAGGCAATCAAAAGCTATTGCAGCTGAATGTTGCAGCAACATGTTGTCTGCGAATGGGCGGCGCAGCAAAGGGGCGTGTCAGCTGCAAGGGACACTTCGCCTGGTTTAAAGACAGCTTGAATTTGTTAAAGATTTCGTGTGGGCTTGTTGCTGAAGTTAGGTGTGCAGCGGATGTTGCAACAGTTGAGCTTTTGGCACGTTCCATGTTGCAAGGGATGCTACAAACAATAAAAACTAATTATCTTTCATATGCTACAAACAAATAAATTTTGGAGTTTCCCATGATTCGAATGTCCAAAAACGGACAAAAAAGTCTTCATTTAAAATATGAGTAAAAATTAAATTAAACAATTGGAATTTCAAAGAGGTTCTCTTTCTCGGGCGCACACTGTACTTGAAAGTGCAAATTCTCTAATATTCTCAAATATTTCTCCACTTTTCCTTGGTTATTGTATTAGAAAATGTGCTCAAACTTTTTTTTTATTTTATTTCATTTTAATCTATTTTATTTTATTATATTTTTTCATTTTGCAAAATCTGTAAATTTTCAAATGTTAAGTGCTGTGTAATTTTACAAATTGCAGCGAAACAGCTTAACACTAATTTTTGGTTTATTTCTTTTCGACTGACATTCACGAATGGGGCGTGTGGGCGTGGCAGCTCGATTAACAGCCGCAACGGCAACATAAAAATGGGAAATAAATATAAAAATTGATTATGTCGCGGGCTGGCAGTCAAATTGAAAATGAAACAGTGTGGGGAAACGTGAAGAAAACTGAAAGAAAACTCAAAGAAAAACAAAACAGAAATGTCAACGAGCGTGAAAGTGATGCACGCGGTGGCATGGGACGCCGGTGGGCGTGGCAGCTGCGGGCTGTGCCCGCAATCAAAGTTGAAAATTAGGCAATAAAATTAAACGAACAGCAACGAAACGAGGCATGCGGCACGGTGGCAGGGCGAGGCAAGCTGGCGTAAAAGGAAACGCAGGCGGGCGCTGTGGCACGTTGAGGCAGCAGGGTAGTAGGTGGGGGGGTGTTGTGTTAACCTTTTGGCCATACAATAAACAACAAACAAAAGAGCAAAAGAAATTGCCACAAATGGTGGCAGCAGCGGCAATTGTGGCAGCCACACGCATTGTTGCCACACTTCAGCGGGCATCAAATCAAATCGACTCGATTCGCGCGGAGCCATGAATTATGCCGCGATGCGAAACAAACGAAAGTCCCATTTGGGTCATTACAGCGATTGATTTGCTGCAAGTTGGCGCTCCGGCCTGCCACACGGTGTGGCAAGTAACCTGGCAACAGTTGGTTTTGGCCACACAACTTCATGTGAAAGTCGCGTGCGCGCCAAGTCAATAGACATAGCCCAAGCAGTTGTGTGTGCGTGTGTGTGCTTTATGCCTAAATATGCTCTATTACAAGGCAAGTTAACGTAAAGTTCAGCGCGTACTTCCTCAAATCTTCCGATAACCAAACATTTACCAGCACTCAATGTCAGTCAGTCATGAGGACAGTGTTGCAAAGCGATTGCCATGCAAAGATGTGAAAGAAATACTTTGATTACAGTGTTGCTTGACAGTTCAGTCAGTGTTGTAAAGCGCAGTTGCAATCCTTAAGCTATCTAATCGCTCGAACTAAGCGAAGACGTTGCTCTGTGCCTCAAAGCATTATAAGTTATCTTCATGGAGTTGCAGCTGCACAAAAAATGCTTTTAATCCTTTTGCCAGTGTTGTAAAACAGCGTCAAGCTCGTTAAAACTTTGTCAACCAACTGAATTGTAAAATGTGCGCTCAAAGAATTTACGCTGGGTTTTCAATTGGATTTGCGTTAAAGGCTCAGGAACACGCTTTAAACATTAACCACGCCCACAAATCCAACGCTGCGCTCTAAATGACCACAAAAGTTGCACGTTGCAAGTTGCCGGTTGCAAGTTGTGCTGCTCTAGTTTGGCATTCGCAAATTGCAGCCGCAACAACAACAACTCGAGGTTTGCGCCTCATAATCAGCTAAATGCATCATTAAGGCTCTGTTGAGTTGGGGCGCAACGTGGGGCAAGGGGTAGGGGGGGGTTGGCGTGTGCCTAAAGAGAAATTTTGATGGAACGCAGTTTTGTTGCAATTGCAATATGGTACATGCCACAGTTGCAGCCACAGCGGCGGGACGAGGGTGTTGCTCATTAAATTTCCGCTCTCTTTGCAAAATGAAGTGGCCGCTGTCGACGTCGACGTCGACTGCATTGGTTATGCTCTGCAAACTCATAAAATAACTGTAATTGTCGTAGTTTTTGCTTTGCGGCGCTGTTGCCGCACTTCAGCCATCAGGAGCTGATGCCCAGCCGTGCCGGGCCGAGCCGGACCGGGCCTGGCCTCGGCTTTTACTTGTTGCCAGTCACGTTTTCATCGGCTGCTCTCGTTGTTGTTATTGTTGTTGTTGTTGTTGTTGGCTATCGCAAATCTTTGCCAGCTCTTGCACATTTTTTGTTGCTGCAGACAAAGCCAAGTGGATGACAAAGACAAAGACAGAGAGCGAGAGACACAGGGCACAAGGAAGTCGGGTGGGCGGGTGAGCTGCAGTCAAAACCTCAGTGGCTGAGCACCTGTTTCGTACCGTTCCGCTGTCCGTTGTCCGTTGTCCATACAAAGCATCCACCTGGTCTGGACTGCGGCCATTTGATGCGGCCGCAGCACGAACGAAACGGGGCACAGAGCAAATTTTCTGGTTCATTGCAAGCATTCAAACTGTAATCAGATACGAGCATCGGCAGGCTCCCAACCCGCTAACCCCCCCGCTTGCCCACTAACTAAAGCTTTAACTGTAACTGGCCCTGGGCTTGAGCTTGAGCGCCTGTGTAACGTGTGGATGCTATGTGGATTCCATTCTGCAAACAATGCAGGTTGCCAGCTCAGCTCAGCTAGGTGTGCGTGTGTGTGTGTGTGTGTGTGCGTCTGTGTGGGTGACGGAGTTAATAAAGCTGCTCTTACTGATGTTGAATGGTTCCGCTTCCAGGAAATTGTTCCAATTGCAGCATGTAATTTACTGGGAATTAAAAGAACATATTTTTGTGGAAGCTTAAAGATATTCCGAGAATCAAATCCATGAGTAATCAAATTAATGTTGCAGAGCTCAGGTAAATTGTTATCGAAATCGGATGATAAGCTTTTGAAAACTATTTGGAATATTACCAAAAATAAGCTGTTCAATTGTGTTATCGCACAGTTAAATCATGCAACATGCAACATACGTTGATTACAGCTGATTTTCATTTCATGCTTATTCTCTATGCTCAAATATGTCTCAGCTGCTGCTGCTGCTTCTTCTTCTGCTGCTTCAACATTGATCCGCTGAACTGTACAATTAACGGTTAACCACTGATCAGCAGCTGATCTATGCAACTGTTGCAGCTCCACGCAACCGCAGCTTGCCACATGGGGGGCAGCTGACCCAACGACACCCTTTTTTGAAATGCAAAATGTGGGCAGAGAGGCAAGCGAATGAACGTGCCAACAAAAGAGAGCGAGGCAGAGCAGAGAGAGAGAGAGAGAGAGAGAGAGAGAGAGAGAGTGAGTGAGCGTGCGGCGCTCTCGCACATTCCACACGCAGCATTGGCATTGCAAATGAATAACTTGTGGCGTCGGCGTCGACGTCGACGTCAACGTCATCCTCAGATATTTGAGTTGAACTTTTACAGTTTGCGTTGGGCTAAGCAAAAGAAGAAGAGGAAGAGGAAGAGACAGAGAACGAAACAGTGTGGGGAGCGACGGGGTGACAGTGGGAGAGAAACAGGGGGGGGGGGGGGGGCAGCTATAGCTGGGTCTTGATAATTATTGCAACATTGCCCGGCCACAGCATTAAGAAGCAGCAGCTGTTGTTGTTGTTGTTGTTGTTTAAGTGGACTCTATCTATGTGTGGGTCTATGTGTAATGTGCGTGCGTGTGCGTGTGCGTGCGTGTGTGTGTGTGCATCATATTTCTTTCAAATTGCTTTTTATGCTCTGTTGTCGATGATTCAACAAGTCCAAGGCGTAAAAATAACAACAAACATAAAAACACGAACAGCAACATAAACCACTAAGTTTTTTTTTTTTTTTTTTTGGTTTTTCTTGTTGTAAGCTCTGTAAAAACACTTAAAAATATTGTAATAAAAATATTTTCGGTAAACGTTGCCAACCGATCGAAATGAAAAGTTTTCATGGCGCACGCGATCTACAAAATGTCTACAACAAATTTTTATTGTTATTATCATATTTTCTTTTATTTTAGTTTTTTGTTTATATTTCGATATTGTTGTTGTTGTTGTTGTTGTTGTTTCGGGCTTGTTTTGGCTGGCGGGACGGCAAATTGAAAGCATTTAAATGCCTATCCACAAGGTAGAGTGCTTAATTAATGCGCTATAGATAGCGTGCATGGGAGAGGGAGAGAGAGGGGGGATATTCTTAACGGTACTGCAAGTTGACCCAGTGAAAAATAGCTTGGGGAGAGTTAGTCGACTTTCAGATGATCTGCTCTTGTGATAGTTATTGGAGAGTTATAAACTTTTCCAATGAGGAAAAAAGAAAAACAGAACTGGAATAGATATGCAAAGAGCGAAGTTACAAGAGTATTTTGAGTACTTCAGGTTTTAGTCTATTATCACAATCAAATGTATATAGCATTTGTATAGAGTATCTGGTTCATATTAACCCTATCTTAACTTCAGTTATGTGGTAACTAATATGCCCGCCCATCGACTCGATTGTAGTGTACAAGCAAACAAATCTCAATCGTAGCGACTTTTTATGTTAATTTGTCTCTCCGATAGAATGTTATACGGCATTTCATTTGTGTGTTTGCCTGTTGAATGCAATTCATATGCAAATCGAAACGGCGCGAAAGTGTCAATTTTGTTGTTTGTTGCTTTGGATCATAAATAATACTTGGCTTAGTTCTAGCTGACAAACTGCGTACACGATCGGACAGCATAAGCAACAGATTACCATAGAAATGTTAATCGCTGTTAAAGATCGCCCATTTCTGTAGAAATTCTGGCAACTCTGCGCCGTGCTGTTGATTGATATCTTTGAAATGATTAACAGCGCAAATTAAACCGTTGCCGCAGCTCCCACTTTTGCCTACTTCTATTTTTCATTAGTTTTTTTACTTTATGTCCATTACTATTGCTTCTTCTTCTTCTTCTTGTCTTGGCTTCGGCTCTAATTAGAACTAGTTGCCATATTGAGATCTTAGCTTGAAATTCACACAACATTCCCCTACCCCTTCCCCGCTCCCTCCACACTCCGTCGCCAAGCTGTGCGTTGTGCTTTGGGCTCTGCTTAATGACGTCAGCTTTGCTTTGCTGCTGCTGCTTCTTCTTACAAGTCTTATTGGTCTATTAATTGACCGCTGCAAATGAGTGAGAAACTGCGTCGGGAGACAGCTGGCTCTTCGCTCTCTTTCCCACACACATGCTTATCTGGCTGTTGCAGTCGCAGCTGACGTCGCAGCTTTTGCAATGGGCTGCTGCATTTTTTTGTTGTCGTTGTGCTTTGGGTGGGTACCGTTTGTCTGTCGCCGTCAAAATGGCATCCACAATGCGTTCCACGTAAAAGTTGTTCAGCAGGTTTTTTGTTTTTGAGTTGTTGCGCTTTTGATTTGTTGTTGTTGTTGTTGTTGCTGCTGCTGCACTTTCATATTTTGTTTTTGTTGCAGTTTTTTGTTTTTCATTGTATGCAACGCTTTGTTGCAACAGCAACAACAACAACAGCAGCAAATGCGCCTGCGTTTTGTAGCTGAGTTTTATCATAAATATTTCAACGCCTCTGATTAGTTGCTGCTGCAGCAGCATTTTCTGGCAGCGCCTTTCACCAATCGGCGAAATGGCCAAAATGTATCTGTTAGATACATAGAATTGTGTAAGCAGCAGCCGCGCGCCGCGCCATGAGGCAACACAATTAGTCACACACACACACACGCACACACACACACACATGCACAAAAAGCCGCTCCGGCAAACGCCCTGCCGCCCACTGGGCCACTTCTGCGCTAAAAACAAACGTTATACGGTTTAGAAAACCATAAAAAAAAAAACGTATCTTATAGCTACACGCCCAAATGTATCTCGCACAGCGCTCAGTTCACAAATCATACGAATTGCAGTCGCCGCCGGCAAAAGCGGACAAATTAAAAATTCATAAAAAACTAAAATCAAAATTCTACAAAAAGCATAACAATAAAAAAAAAAATCAAAATAGAAAAAAAAAGAAATACCCAAATAATAAAATACCAAAATCCGATTTACATTTACACAATTTATGAACGCATGTCGCAGGCCATATATTTATTTAGATAACTTTGCTTATCGCCGATGTCGCAGTTGTTCTTGTTGTTGTTGTCGCAGTTGTTGTTGTTGTTGTTGTCGCAGTTGTTGAACGCCGCGCCGTCTGGCATTTTAATGTGGGCGCTGCGCGTTGGCGTGGGCGTGCCATAGAGCGCAAGGCCTTGAGTTATTTAGTGGAAGTCGTCGCATAGATGCGGGATGTTAGGCCTGCGGCACGGCACGGCGATGCTGCCTCAATGCCAACAACAACAACTACAACAACAACAACAACAACTACAACAGCAACTACAACAACCAGCTCAGATGGAATGGGCATTGAAAGTCTGTCGAAATCAATTTGCTAATGTTGTCACCAGGCGGCCAGCTTGGCCGGATGGATCTGCAAATATGCCGCAGCCACACCTTGCGACGCCTTGCCCCGCCCCCTTTGTGCCGCTTGGCGGCCAACTACAAAAGCCAAAGAGCAAAAACTCGAAGACGTTAAGCGTGGCACGCAGCAATCGCATTCATTGCACAGCAACAACAATACGAAATCAATTACAGTAGAGCCCCGTGTGGGTGGCTGCCCCGCCGGGGTGAGCGTCGCGCACGTGCCACGCGCAACGCCAATAATTTGTAGTAACAAGCAGCAACCACCAAAAAGGTCACAATGCCAGCGCCCCACCTTGCCACAAGCTCACTCACTAAACGGACGCACACATTGAACACACGAGAGAATTGAAAAATTACTAAACACATAACGGCACAGCATACAGTGTGCTACCCCTAAAAAGAATGAAAATGATTTTTAAAATGCGAAAAAAAAATGTTGTACCAACAAATAATAACTTAGCCTTGGGGTGTGCCCGAATGTGCGATACTCTCTTATCAGAGAAAGGGCTGAAATCTGTTAGCAAAAATAACCTTCTTATCGTTTTAAGGGACTCGGTGACTCTAAAACTGTGTCTGTAGCCGTGTGACTCTAAAACTGTTCCCCATTTAGACTCGAAATTCAACTAATTAACTCTAAATCTGTGACTATGGCTCTGAAACTGTTTTCATTTAGACATGACCTCATCCTTTTTGGACTGCGATCTAGAGGAATACAATCAAGCTTTATTTAGTGACTCTAAAACTGTGACCATACATGTGCGTCTCGAACTTTTACCCTGTGGCTCTGAAACTGTTTTCATTAAGACTGAAGCCTCAAGTACTTTAGATTGAGTCGTGAAATGAATCAATTAATAATTAAACAATTAAATTTTTTGGGTCTAATCTGTGACGTTTTTAAAGAGAGTCTCAAACTGTGACTTAAACGCTGTGCCTCTAAAACTGTGGATTTCTAGCTTCAAGAGTCTCGAAAAGAAACCCGAAAACCAATACACCCCATTTACCATTAGAAACAGTAAAAAGTAAAAATAAGAAAAGAAAATGTGAAAATGGAAAATGTGAAAATATTTTGTATTGCAAGCTTCGAGCGCATAACTTTGGCTCTTTCGACTAAGCGAAACTCGAAAGTTTATTGCATTCCACTTATGCGGCGCTAAGCTCCACGGAGGGGGGGGGGGGGGGGGGCGAGGGGCAAACAGTCAATGGGGAATATCCCCCAGTGTGTGTAAGTGAGTGTGTGTGTGTGTGTGTGTGTGTGTGTGTGTGTGTGTGTGTGTGCCTTGTGAATATGTGCATACATTTGTGTAAATTGAAGCGATAATCATTCATTAATCATTCATACGCATATGAATCACATTCATAGATGTGTAAATGCGATTGCGAGTGCTTCGATTCATCACAGCTGCGCTGAATGCACTCACAGATCTTAGCCTTAAAGTGTACAAAAGTCAGCACTCACAGTGCTCATGATTCACTTCAAATGAATAAATGCATTCATGAACAGCAGCCATTTGAATATGTGTCCCTTCGCATAGAACGAATCACTTATGTGCAGCCAACTTCATGCTCAAACTTTAGATGCGAATGCATTGTGACTAACAGATACCCCGTAATACAAGTGTTTAATAAATCAGCTTGTTGTTAATTATATAAAATTCCATATATCAAAGTTGTTGTCCATATCACAATACTTTGTCGGACAGGAGACAGAGATTGAAGGTAAGCGTCTGTCCTTCTTCTATGCGTTACGTGTTTCATGACAAAATTATAATACCCTCTACAAGGGCATAAAAATGGTTCGTTCCAACTGCTCGCTTCTACTGAAAATATTGCAAGCCGTAGATAATTTCATATTGAAACTGCGGGCAAAATTTTGCCATCTAACCAGAATTGGCATCTATTCAATTGATAAATCCAATTGCTGGGACCCAAGTAATCTAAAACCAAAGAGATTTGCTCTAAGGACAGGCTTTCGATATTGATACTTATCGTTTGTTTGGAAACGGGGCAAGTTATCGATTATCAGTTATCGATAATACAAGTCCCTAGCTCTTATATGTATGTATATATATATATATCGGCTAAGCTATTGATGCTGATCGAGAATGTATATATATATATGCTTTTTGGTATCAAAGATGCTCTCTTTCGCCTGTTACATACAAAATCTCCTTTTAGCCCATTTTCAGTAGACTTAGACTAATGTATATCAAGAATGTATGTAGTGTAGATCAAGAATGTATATAGACTTTTGTATATGCATGTTATTCAGCTTCTGGATATTGGCCCACTTCTGCCAGTTGCCGCAGGGCATGCTCAATAAAGAGTTAAATACAAAAAAAATAACTATTCACAACGGATCAGTTAATTGAGCCAATTTATGGCGCCCATTAGGCTCCCCAATTGGGGCTGACTCTGACTATTCTGCCATAAGCGTGCGGCAATTGTCGGCATTCTCATTTAACGCTCCAAATATGCAAACACCGACCGCAGTGTCGCCCACTTCTGCCCACTTGGCCTTGAAATCGAACACTATCCGACAACAACAACAACGAAAACAACGACAACAACAACTTGGGGCAACTACTGCGGAGCTGCTGTCCCTCAAATGGGTATCATAAGCGATATGCAAACTGGCCCCAAATGAAATGCGTATACGCTATTTGCAACCCACCCCCTTCTTGTTGCCCGCCCCTCATCGTCGATTGTAGAAATTGTGCTCAACTAGCCCAAGTTTGGTTGACAATTTGTTGACAATTGCGTTTCACACTTTGCATAATAATCAGGCGTGCCGGCAAACAGAAATCTCAACTCTTCGGCCTTTCATATACTATATTCTTACACTGCGTATGAGCGATATACAGTGAGTGCCGTATGTCTACGCACGCCTGCCAGTTTTGCAAAAAGAAAGCTGACACTACTCGACTGACAGACACCCTTGAATAGTATTTCGCAACAAAAAGAGGGAATGTCCAGCTGGCGGAAAATGGGAATGCCAGACAGTGGGTATTGTATGTATACGCACATGCTTAATAGTATCAGAGCTAATGCCAATAGACATGGCCTGCTGCGGGCATAACCTACTACCAGGAAATTAGATATATTAAATAGTTCATTGAATACCCTGTACTTGGGTCTAAAGCGCTTTTGAAGCCTTTTGATTCCAGCCACGATATGTGTATTCGTGAATGTGTTTCTTTTCACTTTTATTCATTCTTCAGAACAGTTTCTAAACATAAGGTGTATAATATTGTTTTAATATTATTATATATTTCTCAATTTAGTTTATATTTACCTCAAATATAAATCACATGTTGACAATGCTCACAATATCCACCGTGAACAAATATAGTTAGTTCTCAGAGTTGTCTATATCGTATATCGTCTCATATCGTATATCGTCTCATATCGTATACCCTCTTCATGTTATAGGATACACAAAGTATCGATTATTGTTCTTCCGCCTGTCACAACTTTATGCTACCCATTTGTCGCCTCACTTTGGTTTACAGGGTATTACAAGTTGTCACGGCTTGCAGTTATTGGAAGAAGAGCTAGGCGATGTTTGATGCCGAACTGCCAACTGGGCTGAAAAAAAAAGAAAAGAAAAAGAGAACAGAAAATGAAAATAATATTTATGCGGAATTCTGCTCCACGAATCGAATCGAACAGAGCGAGCGGCGAAATGAATCATGTTGTGAATGCGAATGAATGTTTCGAAATCGATTCGAATGAAATGTCTAAAACACACCTCCGCATAGATTCACACTCACACACACACACACACACACACACACACACGCGCGCAATAATATACATAAGTAGTATGTGTAATGTATACTGCATATATCGGGGCACGAACATTGCATTTGATTACAAATTGCAATTGTAATTGGATTTGGAATTGTTGTAATTGGCATTCGTTGTTGTTATTCCCGTTGTTGTTGCTATTGTTGTTGTGGTTACGATTCGAGTTACAACAAAAATGCGACATTAATTGCGAAATGCTCGCGATGTTTTCATGTCGCGTCTCAATTTACCACCACCCCCCCCACAACACACCCAACCCCGCCCTGCTGCGACTCTGCGAACCCGTAACAGGCAACTGATAAATTGCCAGTGCACGACAAAGAACAACAACAGCGACAACAACAAACACACCGAAAAGTCGTGAAAGTTACGAAACTGCAAAATGATAAGGAATGAAAACTGAGCACGTGCGGGGAGAGAGTCGGAGTGGGTGAGGGAAAGGGAGAGGGAGAGGGAGTGGGAGAGGGAGAGGGAGAGAGGGTGTGTGGGAAGAACTGAAACATCGCATGCATTTAGCCGATTGAATCACAAAATCGAGAACTGACCTTAAAATGAATAATGCCTGTGAAATGTCAAATAAGCAGCGCAAAGGCAACAACAAAAAAGAAAACATCGAATGAAACAACGCAAAAACATAGAACACAATGAATTTAACAAATGCAAATTCCTAGAAACAGAAGACACTTGATACTAATCAAAAAGTATAATAAAACTATTTAAATAGAACTTGAATAAACATAGAATGAATCTGAATAATAAGAAAAAACAGAATGCACTGGCCTACATCTAGAGCATATGCACGAAATCACTCGGATCAACTTAAACATAGAATGCAATTGATTAACATCTGGGAACACATGAAACATAGAACCAGGAGAAACATAGACTTTTTTCAAGTAGAACATAGAATAACATAGAAAGCAATTGTTTTATAGAAGACGGAAAAGCGTCAAACATACAAAATATAGAACCGGGAAAAACATCGAATATTTTAAGTTATAACACAGAAAAACATAGAAAGTAACTTAAATAGTTTCTTTGTGCTTGCAAATATAGAATAAGGGAAATCTTGGAACATATAAAACATAGCATCAGGAAAAACATAGAACATATCATTTAGTCAGAACATAGAGAAACATGGAAATCTTGAATCACAACTCAAAGAATTTTGAAAAAACATAGAAACATGGTAGGGCAGACTTAAAGCAAATAAAAAACTAAATGCAAAAAGCAAAAGATGGAAATTGTTATTCCCTTTTATAGATAATTATTATTATATATGTATGTATATCCATCTCTGATCCGTTAAACGATTCGATTAACAACAATCAACAAACTGTGACACAATTCGCACAGCGTATTGTAATAGAAACAATGTATAGTAGGAAACGAACTCGTTTTGCCAGTGAATATTATTCGAATGCTATTCGAATTTATTCACATTTATTCACAATTACGAATATGCATTTCGATTTATTGCTTATGAATGGGCCTTAACGATAAGCGGAAGCAAGGCCGCAAAAAAATCTACGAACAGCATTTGGACAGCTTGTGACGAAACATGTGTGTGTGTGTGTGTGGTGTGTGTGGTGTGTGTGGTGTGTGTGGTATGTGGTGTGTGTGTGTGTGTCGTATAAATAAATTAAAAATTCAGTGAAGCATAACGACGCAAAATGAAACCAACTTCGGTCTTGGCCTTAGAGATGACGCGACTCGACCCAGCGCTCCATCATATTTTATTTATTATTTTTTTCTTTTTTTGCTGGGGTTTCTTTTCAATTTCTTTTGATGTCAAAACATGGCAAGAAGCAGAAATGAGAGATGGAGAAAACAAAAAACAGTAGCAAATGTTTATAATTGCTTATCACTAGAAAATTGTTCTTGTACTTGCGAGTGTGTGTGCGAGTGCGTGTGTGCGTGTGTGTGTGCGTGTGTGTTTGTGGAATCATAAGTAGGGCACTCGCTGAGAGCTGACACATACATACATACATACATACATACCTAAGTCAAGCGAGTGGACTTCCTTTCGGGTGATTCAAATGATGTCCATGCCTATAAAATGAAAGAATAGGCAACAAAAACGTAAATAAATAAAAATGAAACACTTTTTCATATACATATTTTTGTATAAATTTTCAAGAAAATGAAATGGATACCCCACACACACACACGCACACACACAGACAAGCAAAATTATTGTTAAAAGTTCGTAAAGCCGAACATAGAATATAAAAAACAATCATATTATAATGCCACACAACGAATTTTAAATGCCCTTACAAATGTTTCTAGTATTAAAACTCTATTCAAGCATTACAATCTGAGTCTTAGAGCTCTTGGGGAATTATATTATAAACGTTAGAAGTTTTCTATAAACCCATATCTAATATGATTTATTTGTCTCATTAACTCCAGCTTGGAATAATTTGACAGCAAATTGTGCTGTCAAAGTTTAGCATGAACATGCTAAAGTGCTTGTTAGTTTCAAACGAAAGCACCGAAGCTCACTTTAAAAGTTTGAAGTATTTTTTAAATGCTTTCAAACCATTTGCCTCGATTGCGTACATTTCCCAAGAAATTCCACACGCAAGCGTGGAAAATTCGTGGAATTTGTTTGCTTAACGAACTGAACATTTTTGTAGAAATGCAACGTTCGTGGGTGTAAAATGCGAATCAAAGCTTTTCATTGATAAGAATGTAAATATATTTGTCAATTGGATCTGAGTTTCTTATGTGATATACACAAAAGTTGGGTTTATTAAACTGTAAGCTCTTTGCAATGAACTTAAGTGCCTGACAAAGTTGTTAAGCCCCACCAATGCCAACAGAGAGAGAGAGAGGGAGAGCCAGTTTCAAACCCCCTTAAATCCAACCACCCGATGGACGAGTGCTTGACAGGCATTCGACTTGGGGCGGGCAGTTTGGCAGGTGTTGCCGCGCCGGGCTGGGAATCTATAAAAGCGTGTTGCATGCTGCGTCACATAATACGGTGCGACAGAGCCCGGTCCCAACATTGTTTCGGCGCTGCCGTTTTTATTAGTAATAACATTTTGAAAGCCTCAACATGCTCGTTAAATTAAAATTCATGCTTTGAGTGCTGCGAGTGGTCGGATATGCGATATGCGATACCTAAACCCGGCACACACACACAGCCCACACACTCGGATGGCAACGACCGCCCGCAGGGGGCGGTGGGGGAGGGGCGTAAATGCTGGGAGTGGGACAAATGATACCGACACGTTGGTGCGAGTATTAAATATCGAATTCAATAAAACTGATTGACACATGTCTCGAGTGCTGAGCGTTGCGCGTCAGTTCCGTCAATTGAGTTGCAAGTGGCAAGCAGCAAGCAGCAAGTTGCAAGTTGTTGTTGTTGTTGGTCTTCTTTTTGGTAGCATCATAAAAGTTTTGTCCCGCATACCAATCATGATAACTTTACAGCATGTCGCAGGAGCTAACGAGCACAGGGCTGACCAGCAGCGCCATGGAGGACACCTCCAAAGTGGAGGTCATTGTGTACACCAAGTCGGACAAGACGCTCAAACAGAACATGAATGCCAAGGACGAGACGCTGCGCAAGCGTACCTCGTTAATTATAGTGCCACAACAGGTGGACGACATGCTGGACACCGCCGAGTCACAGCAGCAGGAGCAGCAGCAGCAGCAGCAACAAGAGCCGGAGAACGGCAACCGCAATTCGATAGCCAGCATGGATAGCTGCGTCTCGACCAACACCAGCCAGAGCAATCAGTCGAGCGGCAGCTCCAGCGCCAGCTCCAGCAGCAGCAGCAGCTCTGAGGATGCACATGCCGCCTATCAGGATCTACAGAATGGCAATGCTGGCGAAGATCTGGCTGCCATGCACTCGCCCAGCTGCTCCAGCACATCGGAGTCGACATCCTGCTGCAGCTCGGTGGACTATTCGCTGCGCGAGCAGCTACACAATTTTGCCAATCGCTCGGATGAGGAGCAACTTAAGTGTCTCAACGATCTGCCAACTGCCGCACAGCTGCTCAAGGGCATCGGCCTGCCAATGGACCAGAGGGCCAACAGTGTATCCGCCCACTGTGATGCTCTGCTCAGTCCCCAGGAGGCGCCGCTGGGCCGGCGTTATGCCGAGGTCGCGCAGTTCAAGGCGCACGGCAAGGCGAGGTGAGTCCGGTGACCGGCAGCTGTTCAAAGGAATCTGTCAAATTGCAAAATACATTTTCTTTTTGTTTTATTAAACATTATAAGGTATCTGTTAGTCGGTGCCAGGTTCGACTCTAGTATGTTTATTAACTGGAAACAAAATTCATTAAAAGTTTTCCCTTTGGGAAACTGCTTCATCAAATTCCTGTGAGAACACTTTCAGTGAATTATGCTTTTAATAAATCAAATTTTACCTCGCCTGAGCTCTACCTTTTTTTTTTAATTATTGCCTCTTTCTAATTTCTGTTACATCACATAAGAGCAACCCTCGCAGAGGATTCGCTCTTCCTCCTCTTGTGCTTTCTCCACACCTTCATTGGCTTCGGTCGTGACATACCAAGGAAGTTCAGAGTTAGATCCTAGGTCGTTTAGTTGAGCCCATACTCACTTTTTACTCACTACACACTCTGGCCTAGAATCTTCCGGTCTACACTCTTTAAAATGAATTAAGTTTCTTAAGTTTTTCCGAAAGTTTTAAAGCCCAATCAACTTATTCGACTTTGTTCTTTATGCCCTATTAAACTACTTTGATAGTGTGGGGACTACTTTTAGTCCCTTTCCTATTACTCTTTTTATTTAATATTATTCCATTAGGAACCCTGTAATATTCCAAAGTGGGTTTTAGTGTCCTGTGCCTTGACTCGATCCTAGTCCACAAAATATCTGCCGAAGGTTAGGCGGGTTCCCATTGCTTGGCGAACAATCTTCGGCGACCTCATTGCCCTTAATGGAGAGCTGGTTGGTCTGTTGATCTAGACATCGTTGTCCTTAGCAAGCTCCACTTATTTCCTGTCTTCCTGCCATTTACTTTATTTTATAAGCCTAGTCCGCTGCCATGTCCTGTACCTGTAGCTCATTAGTAAGTCCTTTCCTTAGACAACTTCCTAGCACTTAATGCCACAGTTCCTTGGCTCAGTTTTATAGCTTGGTATCTTTTAAATCAGTCTGCGCTGTGGTTTATTTCCCAGCCAGGTCTTGCACCCCAGCCTGTATCCTTTGACCTGTCTCCCTCTCTCTTCCCCTCCCTCACGCTCGGGCTTCGAGCACTTTGCTGCCAACGCACTGCATTGTTTCCGATACACTCGACGCGCTTGAACTAAACGATGTCAAATGCTCACTCAACTTGAGCACTGCCAGCCACAAGCAGCGGCCCTTTTAAATAACTACACACGCACACACACACAAACTTGCCACGCCTCTCCGGCGTGTGTGTGTGTGTGTTGTCTGTCAACTCTTTCCTGCGGCCTGCTGGCTGGCTTCTTCGTCTTGCTGCACATGCATAATACACAACTTAATTAGTATTTCTACTTTATAGCACTCTCGAGGAAGCAGCTGTTGAGCGACACACCCGACTTCTGCTGCTTCTTCTTTATCTACTGCTTGTGTTAACCCTTCCAGTGAGAGGCTGGGGCCACACTAAGCCCGAAATCTAATAATGGCACATTCCATACACGCATTGCCATTGCCACATTACCATATCAAAAACGACTACGGCTTGTGCATGCCCCACGGGCACAGACGGGCGCCCAGACTCCAATGTCCCGCCCCACAGCCCGCCCAGGCATAGCTCAAAAATGCAACGAGCTGGTATATATGTATATGAATACATATGCATATACATATATATATACTATATACATACGTGGAGTGTGTTGTTTATGAACTTTGAACATTTGTGTGGTCGCATTCTGTCAAAGCTCGCTCGACAGCAGGCGCTGCAGGAGCGGCAGGAGCTGCAGAAGGAGTCCTGTCAATGCAAGGGTACTCTATGGATTAGTGCGGCACTCGAGCTGCCACGTTCGGGCCCTGCCACACCTTTTTGCAGCGTCCCAGCCTGGCCATTGACAACTATGTTGAACTTTTTGAAAGCTGTCACAACTAATTTGCATAGAACCCGCAATCCCCCCAATCGAGGCTTTGTTGTTGCCCCTCTGGCAGACCCGCATAACTTCTCTAAAAACTCTCAGATCTGCCCTGCTCCCGCACACATTGTTCCATATTTGTTTTTGCTGTTGTGCTTTTGGGCTTTGATTTGCGCCCAGCTCCCACTATTTTTGTTTGCTCTTCGTTTTTTGGCCAACAAATATTCATGGCAACAAAAAAGTTTTTTGCCACACGACTTTTTTTCCTTGCAGCAAGTCTGATTGGCTTGGCCGCATGCCGCATGCCGCATAAGTGTGAGAGTTTCGAGGTCTGTTCGGCAAATCCCGGAGATGCCATTTAAGCCATAACACGCCTCAACTTGTGCATGTACCATAACTATGTATTAACCAATAAGAGTGAGGAAATTGCGCGACTAGCAGCTACCCTGTGCCCAGTTACATGCGGAAGTGCTCGCCTAGCTGCACACACATTCCTTCATAACAATTGGGCTATGCTGCCTGTAATTTTGCTTATGATCAAGAATATATATATGTATAGAATATAACTTAGGCATGTGGGAGCTGTCTCCATATTTTGTATGCATACAGAACCTGCTCAGCATTTAACATTGAATCTCGTGTTTATATTTATTCCCATCTGGCTTCATCTGGTTCTCTCATTTATCATTTGCACAGTGCCCAAATGTCTAGACTCTCGCGGCACTTGTTCTCTATGCCATCCGTCTTATCCTGAAGACCATATAACCATATAATCTGCTTGCTTTCTATTCGCTTGTCGCTCGCCTAACTTGACCCAGGCCCTGGCCCCAATTGCCCTAGTCCCAGCTTTACGAAAGTCGCCTCGATTCGCGCACACCTTCAGCCCCTCGCACACCCCCGCAAGCTGCAGCACTTTTGCCACATTTTATCTTAATTGCCATGCGTTGGCAATTTACATGCGGCGCCACAAAGTATTCTCCGCTCTTGGCAAACAGTTGCCACGCCATATCCTTCAACTTGATATACCCTGTAATCACATGATTGTTCATTGGCTTGCTTTTCCGATGCAGCCTGTCTGTTTATATGCGAGCCCAGATCGTGGCTGCTAAACAAAATATATGACACACACATATCTGCAAATAATTTATTGCCTTTTACCTCATTTTCATTTTAATTCTTTACTTAAATCCAATTTTATTTGATCAAAAACTTACCAAATTAGTTTAGTATAGGGTATTTCCAAGTCGTGCGGTCTAATTCGCAACGTTTTTCCCCATTGTTTACTCGCATATTTTATTAGGCTTTCAAAACTGCCTCGCAATTTATGCGTGCTTCAGTTTCTGATGTTGTATCTTATGGGTTTTTTTTTTGTATACCCTTCTTTAGGGTATTAGGAAAATTTCAAATCAGATTTCCTTTTCATTGAAGGAGTTTTGAAAGGGGTTTCCGCTTGCAAGCGTGAAAAACAGGTGGAAAAGGGTTGTCTAACACTATTCGGCTTGCGATCAAATACGACTCAAGCTCATTTCGAAAGATTTCAATGTAAATTCGGCATTATAGATCGAGGGATATGATCCGATTAGCTTTTAACTTATTTTTGCTTAAAATTGTATTCATTTAATATTATCTTCGTGGAATTTAAAATAGAAGTAAAATAACTTAGCACGAGCAAGGCCGGGTAATACTTGCTAGTATATTCATTTATCTGTTATTTTTGATCCAAGGCAATAAAAAATAACTGAAATTTATATTATATACATGTGATTCTTCACAAAGCCTGGCTCCACGCGTTATCTAGTCGCATATCATATAAGGGAAAAGACAAAAGAGTATTTAAATTTCGTGCTTATTTTTGTTTTTTTTCTATTGTGTCCTTGGGCCTGCATACATTCACGGCGACCCGACTAATTTCTCTAAGTGTTTTATTATCCGTTGCGTGTTTTGTTGCTCCCGATGTTTTTGTTGTTGTTGTTGTTGCTGCTTGTTTGTGTTAATTTGACATGATTATGTCAGAATGTTTGACAACTTGTCATATGGCGCAAAAATGCCTTGGCACAAGTATGGCTCGGCAACTTTCTTGCCAGCTGTGACGGCCACCCGGCGAAGACGTCCTGCGTCTAGTCGTCCCTTTGGCTGCGTCATTGGGCGCGTCCTTGAAGCGGGGCGTCCTGCAAGCGGAAGCGGAAGCACATGCCAGGCCAAAGTTTCACTTGCCATTCGTTTTTGTTCTTTTTCTCCATCCGTTTTTTTTTTTTTGTTCTTTCTTTCTTTTGCGCCATTCTTGTGGCAAATTCATTAATAACATTTTGCCGCCCCTTGGCCGTGTCTAGAAATATTGTTAAAATGGCGTAAAATTGCCAGCTTTTTGGGCGTCAGTTTGTGACACGCATCCTGCCAGACACCCAGACACTTTGGCGGCACACAGCGCCTGTTTATGTGTAAGTAAATAAAGAATGAAAAAAAAATAGAAGGAGGGCAGAAAAAAATGTGTCGCAAATTAACCTTTTGACAGCTGAGCCTCGAGACGGCAAGCGCTGACAAATGGCACGGGATCTCGGGGTCTCGGTTGCAAGGACCGCATCTTATATGAAGTGTGCGCCTAAAGAATATATATTTAAAGCAGTTACCAATTTCCTTACCCACTTTTTCATCTCTCTTATTGCAGAACAAGTGAACAGCTGACGCCTGCTGCTGCTGCTGCTGCTGGCGCTGGCGCTGCAGTTGGCGCTGCCACGCCCCAAGCAGAGAAATCGGAGGCTGTTGTGAGTGCAGTCAAGAGCAACAACAACAACAACAACAAGAACAACAACAATGGCAGCGGCAACAATGCGCAACAGTCACAAAAATCTCAGCAACAATCGAACAACAACAACAACAGCAAACTGAATGGCCAATCAAATGTCAGCCCGAACAACAACATCAACAACAACAACAACAACAACATGACGCCCAGCAGCCAAGTGGATGCCAAACACGGCGACTGTCGACGCAGCAGCAGCCTCGAGCCGGACGCCGAAGATGTTGTCGACCTGGCACATGGCGGCGCCTTTGAGGACGACACACAGGCTCTGCTGCCCAAATGCACGCGCCGCTCAAGAGATGAGCTCAGTCAGGTGAGTCCAGATACCAATACCCTGCTAGACATATAGCCCAAAGGTGCTGAAAGCCTGATATCCGACCGATTGCGCTAATGCGTGCCATATAATAGAACAGTTTAAAATGAAGGGATCTCGCAGACAAGTTGGGAGCAAAGTCAAGATCTTGTATGCAAAGTTTGCTTAAGATATCTTAAAAACCAAATAAGCTTACCCTACAAAAACTTTTTTTTCGAGCGATTCTTATGATATATAGTAGTCAGATCTTGTGAGGAGCTTCAAAAGTCCTGCAAATATCAAGTTTGATTTGGATACCTTGAAGAGTTCCTTCCTCTGACAGACCTGGGCAAAGTTAAATGAAGATAGCTTGCAAGCTGAGAGACGAGCTGGAATATATATATCAGCTTGAATCTTGATACTGATCAAGAATGGGGTTGAAAATGTCATCTTTCCAAGATATCTTTATGATTACAGAGTATACAAATAAAAACCATGTTCAAATGGACTTTACTTTATAAATTATATAAAATTTGTTATGCATAGTTGATACTAAAGAATTGTTTTTCTTGCATGCTAAGCCTTATGTCTGTGATTTTATATGATTGGAAATCACTTGGCAAATGTGCCACAAAGAGGGGGAGAGAGAGGGGCAAGAGAGTGGGGCAATTGTGTGTGGGCAACTGTTGAGCATATTGATGAGTTGGGTTGAGTTTTGTATTTGTCGCACTATTCATATGGGCTTTCCCCGGCCCAGTAGGCAGCCTTTGTGGTGGCCGCCAGTCTGTGCCACAGTAAGTGGCAATTACGCAAGCTGCCAATGGGCCATCAGCAGCGGCAGCCAGCGCCAGTTGCCACTCCTTTTGTCCTGTTGTCGTGTTGTCCTGTTGTATGTGGCACTCATTCATTCATTATTTGCTACGTGTTGCCATGCCAGCCATAATAATCATAATGCTGCTGTTGCTGCCGTTGGTCCTGCCATAAACTGTGCATCAAATGATGCCCATTTCGAGAGAAATAAAAATTACAATACACGTTCGCTGGTCTCACGTGATTCCCTTTGACATGTTTGAGACCCAACACTCGATGCTCAGTCTCGAATACCCTTGCCCCATTATGGCTTCATTATTTACATGCATTCGTGCGTGCTGTGTGCTGTTTTTCATTAATAATCCTGCGAATCCTTTTACCATCAACAAAAGCATCATCATCATCATCGTTATCATTAAAAGCGACGCCTCTTTTCTAATGTCTGACAGGAAATTACAGCCAAGGCGCCGCCTAATATGAATAATGAAGCACTCTACGCTCCACACAAAACTCTTTTTGACAAGTCAATTTACTAGTTAATTTGATATGCCAGCCCCGCCCATACCAGACCAGACCGAACCAAACCGAACCGTTCCACCTTCCACAATCCAGAGCTTGCTCATGCGTTAAGCATGCAGCTGCATGCTGTCTATAATTGCTTAATAATGCGTTAGATTGCAAGCATATTGAAGCTGAGGCGTTGTTGCCAAACTTCGGCAACTATTCACACGTTGCAAGGTTGCCAGACTGCAGAAAGCAACTACTTAAACAGCTGGAAAATCTGCTAGCATAGGTTTAGGCGCTGCTTTCCACATTGCCCAAGCCGGCATCGTTGCCAAACTTCTGACTCCACTTAACCGATCGCATTAAAATTTCATTCAATTTGTGCTGTAGTTTATGGGCGTTGTTGCCAAACTTCCCAAACTGCAAGTACGTAGCAGCAATGTTAACAAACGTGCTTAATTGCAAGAATATTAAATATATATTAAAACAGTGTTGAGCGTTGTTGTCAGACTTCGTCTGTAATATCTGTGATATTCTTTTTAAAGGCACCATAATGTCAATGTATATGTTAAATATCATGATGTGTTGTTTGAAATCTTCATAAAGAACTTAAACCGCAACGTTGCCAAACTTCAAATATGTGCTTAACAAATAGAAAAAACCAATTGCGACTTAGTTGGCAAACTTCGTAAACTGCATTTGCTGTGTTGCCAAACTTCAAACGCTGCAAAGTAGGCAATATATTTGCACTCTAGAGCATGTTGCAAGTAATTTAGCTCTGTCAATTTTGTCTCTGTGCTCGCTCGAGTGTCGTTGGCCAGGTTCAAAGTCAAAAACCAAATGAGAACTTACACGCTTTTAAGTTTCTATGTACTGAATAGTCGAGATGGGCAACCACAAACGTGTGGACTGTCTGGACCGCTTTGAATACAAACCGAAGGCAGACACATGTTCACATTTTAATTTGTGTTGCATTTCCTGTTGCATTTGCCAAACGGCAACACACACAGAGAGAGAGAGAGAGAGAGAGAGAGAGAGGGGGAGAGGACCAAGGACAAACATCTTCGTTGTCTCGACTGCCGCATAAAATATTGATTTCAATGGGCTTCAGTTGACCAGTCGGGAGACAGGAAAAGCAGCAGCAGCAGCAGCAGCAGCTGTGGCAGCTCTAACCATGCCACAAGCGGCAGCCAGCCAACAATTTTGCTCTGCGTTTTTCGGCCATTTATGAATATTCAATAAAAACAACAACAGCAAAGGCAACGGCAACGGCAACAAGCGTTGCCGATAAAAGTGTCTGCTGCGCGTTGCCATAACCACAGACAGCTTCAGTGCAACAACAACAACAACTTGCAACACATGAGCCGCATGCCGCCGCCGCTGCTGCTGCTGCTGCTGCTGCTGCTGCTGCTGCTGCACGTTGTGTCTGCCTGTGGAAAGTTTTTATCGCCAGCCTGTGGCACTTGGAGGCTGTTGGGGAGGACTGCTCAACTTTATTACTTTCATTATGCTTCAACCCTGCTGCTGGCATGTTGCCCATGCCCCAACCTGCCCACCCAGCTAACCCCTCCAGGCAAAGTCCATAAACAAGTTTCGAGTCTAATCTGCAGCTGCGGGCCATGTCCAGGTGCACGTGTACTAATTGCAGCGGTATTAGTGGCGCTTTGTCAGGCGGCTTACAGCCACGCCCCCTGCCACAAAAGGCGTCCCTTTTGGTCAGCTTTATGTTGAGCTTGTCATGTCAGTCGTTGTCCTGGCTTTGACTGTGACTCTTGACATTCCTTTCTCTCGCTGGCTTTTTTTTTTTACCTTTTTTTTCCTGTTGTCCAGGCGACATGTTTACTGATGCCAGCCGTAGGATATGAAAGCCAGCAGCAGACAGGCAGAGGCAGGACTGCAGCCAGCTCGGACGCAGCTTTAAAGCAGCCTCTAATGAAGTGCGGCCCACCCAAAAAAAAAAAAAAAAGAAAAGAAGACGCAAAGCAAAGCGGTTCATATTTGGTTTTTCGGTACAACTCCGGCTCCATTTCCATTGCTGCCCAACTCCCATTTCGATACACGCGTCTGGCTAGCTGGAAGTTTGTCACTCCATTTGATGCGATGTGCTGTGGCCTTGTGGTGGGTCGCACAGCTCGGGTGTCATGTGGCAGACTACTCGACTCCTTGACTCCTTGACTGCTTGATGCCTTCAGCCTTGGTGCGCCTAATGGCACTGACTTTTTGACAGCCACTCTCGGCCAAGTTTCCTGTGTCGAGAGTCGCCCATGTCCGGTTTCTTGTGTCCTTTTCGCACCTACCCTTACACTTGACGGTCGCTGCAAAAACATTTGTCTGTGTCTCGCCGGTGGCCACTTTTATGGCCATAGATTTTATGTGCAGCTTATTACTTGGCTTCAATTTTGATTGTATTTGACTTTGGCTAAGGGATAAATCTTCTTATTGCCGAATTACGAATAGTTTTTGTGCTTTTACATGCCTATTTAAATTGTAGACGCTCTTGTTAAAGTTTTTCAGCTTCCGCTGTTGCCAAATTTCAATATTCTACGATTCAAGCTGCAATTTAGTGATCCGTTGCCAAATTTCATTTGACGTCTCTTTTATTATGTTTTCAGGTTGTATTTCACATAAGTTGCTCTTCCTTAAGTACGTATACAACGTCAGTTGCATCCAAGCTTTACACTGTTGCCAAACTTCATGCGGCAATGTTGCCAAACTTTAGCAAAACGTTAATTGTTATGCCTAAAATTCAGAACGAACTGCCTACGCTTGAGTACTTTGTCTTTTCACAAAAGCATATAAAAACATTTTACATTTTTGTCAAATTTTAAGCAGCAGCGTTGCCAAATTTCGCGTCATTCGCCATTTTCCGCAGTAGACAAATATCATGAAACAGCGTTGCCAGACTTCACAAAGACGCTCTTTAATGTGCTTCCCTAATTTTGAACAGTTGCCCAACTACAGACCGCAGCGTTGCCAGACTTCACAAAAACGCCGTTAATTATGCATTCATAGTGCGGCTGTCCAACAAATCGACAACATGTCAACATCGCGCTTCAATTAGCCAGCATCAGCATCGCATTTAGGCTGCTCTCTAAAACACAAACACACACACACACACAGATACGCTGACAGACATGGAACAGGACATTGGCAGTCCTTCTGCCTGCTTTGATCCGTCGACAAAACTAAACACGCAGACAGGACCCAATGGCAAAGGCAAAGGCACAGGAAAAGGCACATATGTCACCCAGCTAGCAAATGTTGCACTGTCTGTTCCCAAGGCTCAAATGCTGCTCCTGATGTTGCTGATGTTGTTGTTGTTATTGTTGTTGTTGTTGTTGTCGCTGCTGCTGCTTTTGGCGCAGTTGTTGCCATTGCGGTTTTTGGCCGCCGCTGTTGCTGCCATTAAATGTAATTCTCTGTGGTTTTTATGGTTTTTTAAAACATTCAACAACATTTTACGTGGCTGCTATTTATCTTTTATTTCGGCACTCACTTCAGCTGCTCCCCCCAACCCCCCGTTGGCTGCCGGCAGCTTCAGCTTCAGCTTTTGCTGCTGCTGCTGCTGCTGTCATGTCCCTTGCCGTGTCGCCCAGCACGTTCTATTTGCTGTTTTTGTTGCTAGTTGTGTGTTGTGTGTGTTGCCGCTGCGCTGCGTCAGGCAATAATTCAGTCTCGAGTGCAATTTGGCGGCTGCATACACACACACGAACACACACACACGCACACACACTCACGTGCGCTGCTTTTGTGCTTATCTCGCTCACCTTTTGTCAAACTATTAGCAAAGCGTCTGCACAAAGCCCACAATGCACAGTGGGTTGCAAATGTGAACTGAACTCATATAGTAAGTATGCTTTTTAAACAGCTTGATAAAGAAATACACAGCCCTAATAATAAAACATATCAAATATCTACTTTTTTGATAGTCACACCAAATTCTAAAACTTGAAGCCTTTAAACTATTTGCAATCGATCGATTTAGATCCCTAAAAATAACTATTTGAAATTACTTTATGAGACTCTGAAAATAACTCAAGATCCAATTTAGATAAATGTCCGAATGCTTTCCAAACAACAACACTCCTGCTTAAAAAAGTTACTTTTCCTAATTCAAGACCTGCTGCAAATCGAAAATAAGTTATATACTTTCATGATTTGCTTTCGAAAATGCAATTCGGAATATCTTTTACTCGAAGATCTGCTGCATCTCGATACGAAAGTTTAATTGTTTTAGCTTGAGTTATATAAGTTAATGATTTGCTGTCGAAAATGGATTCCGGAACATCATTTCTTTTACTTTAGGACTTGCTGCAAATCGTACCAAACTTTGACTTATATCATTTTGTGATTTGCCATCGAAAATGCAATTCAGAATACCATTTAATTTACCCCAAGACCTGCTGAAACACAAAACCAAAATTTAATCACATTCGCTTATGTATAAGTTTATGAGTTGCTCAACAGAATTGAATTTGGATATTAATTTCTGCAACTCCGAAATCGAAACCAAAGTTTAATTAGATAAACTTGGATCATCTTATCCTGCCAGACATGATGGAAGTGGAGACCAAGGTTTAATTACGTTGACTTATATAAATTAATTATTTGCTGGCAAGCGAAAATGGCAACAAGCTTGAGTTTAATCAGCCGCAGCAGCTGCTGCTCTTCCATCGTCCTCTATCTCTGCACTCTACCCTATCAATTTCTATTGTCTTTTTCGTTTGCGCTTGCTTTTTCGACATTTGTCGCATTGCAAATATTTCATTGCATACTTTTGTGCGGTCGCCATGTTGTGTGCGCAATTTATTAGAGCGTGTCCTCAACCCCCTCCCCTCCCCGCCGCACAGGTAAATGCATTGCAGTTACGCTGGCTAGAGTGTTGAGATATTATTATTTGTCGTATGGCTGGGAATTTTTATATTGGCATTGAATTTCGTTTTGTCGAAATTGTTGCCAATATTGGAAAACTAAATATTAGCAGGCAGCCCAATATTTAACAAAAGGTGCGCCAGCCAGGAGGCAAGGGGGGGCAGGTGGGGCTGACTGCGAGGCCAGCTGCAACAGCATGCGATTGGCGATTTTCATTTTCAGCCGCCGGCAACGGAAGTCAACTTACTTTCGTTGTCTGCCGGCAGCAACAAAAACAACGACGACGACGTCTGCGTCTCTGTCTGCTGCTTTCTGACCCTGAAATGTCTGCTTTGGAGATACACTGCTGCACAGCTTCAGCTGCTCCAGCTGCTGTGTCTGCTCCAGCTCCGGCTCCGTCTTCGTCTCCGGCTCTGGCTGTTTGTCTGGCCGCGCCGCTTGGCTGGCCATTGTGTTGCAGTCGCTGTTGCAGACGAGCTTGAAGCGCCAAAAGCAGCGCCCAAATTTAAAGCCGCGACTGTTTGCTTAACATTACGCGTAGACAGACTGAGCCGTGCCCCCAACCAAGCCAACCAACCGCCCCCCTTTTTTGGCCCAAAATCAAACACATTCTGCTGGCACACATGCGACCAGGCAGCAACCCCCAGTGCCACTTGAAAATGCAGTCGGGCTACTTAGAGAGCTATTTTTTTTAGCTTCCTTTTTTTTTTTTTTTTTGATTCCAGGGGTTGCTGCCAGCAGCAGGCACTCTTAGCTGCGTGTGTGTGTGTGTGTGTGTGGCAAAGCTGTAAACAAATGAGAGCCTGGGCTAACTTAATAACTAACGCATTATTTGCTGACTGCCTGCAAGAGGAAGAAGTCCTACTACCAAATAGTTTTTTGGCCAGCCTGCAGACGTGCATGCATACATATAGACACACAGATATGTACGCAAACAAAAAAGGACTCGTCTCCTTAATAAGCAATACTTAAGACCTAATGCAGAGCATAAAATATGCGCAGCATTTACCTCACCGAGCATCGCCTGGTGGGCTGGGTTGGAGCAGCCCCATAAGGGTTGTGCCGTCGCAACCGCAGCGCGGGCTCCCTTTTTTTTATTTTTTATTTTGTCAGTTTTCGTCGTGATTTTTGATTTAAGCATAATTTTGCAACATTCTCGTCGCTTGGCGGGACGTCCTGCTGTGTGCGCTCTTTGAAATATTTCCAAACATTTCTTCAAGGGATTTGCGCAATTTTCCCTTTTTTTTCCCCACCGTTTTTTTTTCATCTGTCTGTCTCGCATTTAAATGCTTGGCAAATAAACAGGCAACATTTTGCAGCATTTCCATTGCCATTTTCCATTTCCATTTCCATTTCCATTTCAATGCGTTTCGTTGTCTTGAGATTCTTGTTACGCTTCGTTTCGCTCTCATCTCATTTCCGACTCTTGGCAACGCTGCGTATGATTAATGCCACGAAAAGGTCAACGGAGGCAGGAAAAAACAGAGTAAGCTGCAAAAAAAAAAAACCCCGTTTAATAAATGACATCAAAAATTAAAACTCGCTGCTGGCGCGTAAATCAAATTTCTATTTGCACACAGATACCAATGAACACATCTATCCAGATACAGATACATATATATATATATATATATACACTCACACACACACAAGCAGATGCTCAAGGTGTGTGTGTGTGTGTGTGCGCCAGGCCAACCTAATTTGACAGTCGGCCAGAAATAACTCAATTAGTGACGCGACCTTTTTGCGACCCTGCTACAAGTTTTCACAAGGCCCAAACACAAACTGAGGGAACAAATATATGTACATATAGAAAGATATGTATATATATATATAGGTATTTATAAAAAAGGGCAACCCTATCCGTGACGTTGTTAGCGGTAACGAATGCGTGGGTTGAGGCCTCTAGACCTTGGCTTGAGCAAGCCGCCAAGGCCACTTGACTTTTTTTTAATACGCCATCTGAAGTAGCAGTACATGTAGATACCCTGCCCAAAAGCTTATAGAGTTGCTTGTTATCACATAATTTCATTAACATTCAGTTTGAATTGCGTTCAGATTCAATTTCATCGCAAATTGAATTGAAATTTTGTACAAATTTCAAAGTATTTTTTTGCCTAAATAAACATATTTGTTATATGTTAACTAAAAACCGAACTTTCTAATTCTTGGAAACTATTTTATATAAATTTGATGCCTAACTGAAATGTGATCTAGCCAAGATGGTAATGATTGAGGTCCTAGTTATTAATCCTTTAGTGCTGGATTAAACTCCAAAGTTGGATTTTGAGCAAAAATTTTGCTTTGTAACAATTGATTTCGATTAAAGTTCGGTTCATGATCAAGTTTGTTATACTAATAACAGTTTTGGTTGTACATTGGGAATCAATAATCAGTGCAATTTATATATATTATTAAGACAGCTAACGAAATGAAAATGATATTCCCCTCGCGCACAAATCGTGAGGGTAGAACGCGAGTTGATTGAGTTAGCTGCTGCTGTGCGCCGAAGCCCCATATAGTAGATAAACATGGACTCTCCGCTTTGTAGGCATGAACTTGTTTTTGTGTACTTAAAATTTGCATTTGCATAAGCTGCAGCCCTGTTGCCTTGGCATCAATTTGGCATCGCTTACGGTTGGCAAACATTCGCAGCACTGCCATCATAATGCTCGACACACACACTCACACACACACACACGCACACTGACAGAGAAATGGGGGTGCACACTTCAAATCCCCCTGGCCGAGCTCCTCACTCTGCAGCTACACTCCCCGGCTCGAGCTGCATTTTCAGACCGGGGCGCACAAAAGTGTGCTATGGCAATGTAAGAGGCCTCGACATGAGCGTTGCCCGGAATAAAAACTCAACTTCAAAAGACCGCCCACGGCAATTTTCAATTAAAAACGCCTACGCGAGTGCTATAGAAATTTTTCGGTTTAATTTTGGGTGAATTGTGTAAGAATGCCGCAGGATGCTGCGTTGGATGTTTGGCGGAATGCTTTTGCTTGGCCAGACGGCCGCGGGCTCTTTTCAAGTTGTGCCCGAACAATTTTTGATGGCACGACATGAGATTGCACTCAAGATTTGACAGTGCCGGTGTAAATGCGTGTGTGTGTGTGTGTGTATGTGTGTGTAGTTGGGTGTACTCTTACAAGAGTGGAGCTCTAAATATGGCCATCAGCTATATGTCAAGCAGACTGCGTATGTCAAGCGTAGCACAAAACAAGCGAATGTCCTGGCCCTGGTTTTGGCGTGCCAGCCAGCTTGAATAGTGCTCGAAAACGCAGCTTAATGCGGTCGAGTATGCTGTTAACTCTATGTGGAAAGTTTGAACATAAAGGCAGCTCTTGCAGCCCTGGCTTTGCACGCTATGCTGTTGTCTAATCTCTTGTTAGCTCTGCTTTAGCTAAAAAGTGGCTGCTGTAGCCCTGGCGTTGCCCTAAAAATAGCTGCAATAGTCCATTTTGACTGTTTACTACGATTTTTTAACAGTGAAACATATGTTCGCCCTGGTTTTGTATGGTAGCCTAGACTATAGGTATACGTTTCAGCTAGGTTAGAGCTCATTGCAGCCCTGGCGTTGCATGACAGCCCAGGGCTGAAGTACAGCTTAATGTACTTAACTATTCTAGCTTGTATTTATATACATATTTCAACACAAGCAATACAAGCAGTCCTGGGCTTGCATAACAGCTCTGTACTACTTTTGGCTGCTGTTTTAAGCTGATTGCAGCCCTGGTTTTGTATGACAGCCATGCCCATAGCTAAAGCTATGCTAGTTTTTTCTGTTTCAAATATCACCAAACAGCTCAGCAGCTGTTGTGTGAATGCCTTGGTCTATATCTTCAGGCATGTCAGCTCCACATTTACAAAAATATATCATTGAGTGTGCCCAGATGTCAAATACGCATGTTAAGTTACATGTTTTTACTATTAGTTAAGGTAAAAGACGCTTTTGATAACACTTGAACTTACTGTCATTTCCATCCTTTACAGTCACGCACATCTCTAGTCTCCAGCTCGGAGGGCGGCATTTTGGCCGAGGGCGAAACATCTAGCGAGGAGAGCTCCCGTGATTCCAGCGACAATTCGCCGCCCTGTGATTTGGGATTGATGGAAAGATTGCTGCTAACGCATCCCATGTGGTTTCTGCCCGGCATACAGCGTTCCGGTGCCGTGCACTTGCTCCAGGGCAAAGAGGAGGGGGTGAGTGCCAGCTAACGATAATTATCCATTTTATTGATTTCGTTTAATGAGACAATTGCCGGCGTATGCAAAATATGTAAATAAACAAATTGCGGGCTCTCGTCGGGCAGCGGGTGAATAAATCAGCAAACACATGTGACCACAAAATTTGCACACAATTTGCAAACCAAAGATAAAAACCAGTAAAACAAAAAAAAAAAAAGACATTGCATACAAACAGGCGCATTTACATACACAAATTGCAATCAATTAACGTGTATCTGAAGAGAGTGGGCGTGGCAAAAGTGTGGGATTGGGAAATTGGGATTCGTGGTGCGTGGTGCGTGTCCTGTACAAATACACACAGATTCATTAATATTACGACAGCGACAACAATGCGAAGCCCTTTTAATTGTAAATGTATAAAGATAAACAAAGAAATGTTGCCAGGACTCGACCAGGACTCGGGCTGCGGCTGCTGCGCTTGCAAATTCATTGAAATTTATCCTGGCTACCAGCAAAAGGCAGACTACGCTGGTGCGGGCCCCCCCCCAAAGAGTGGGGCCACATGACAAAGGCGACGAGAGACAATAGCCAACCAATGGGATTTGCAGAGCGTCGTCTAGGTGGGAGCTCTTCCCGAGCGGCTGGGCGCTGGGTGCTGGTCATTTTGTGATTCAAGGCGCTTTGCATAGACAATTGAAATGACGACGACATGGACGAGGACGAGGACGAGGCAGAGAACAGGAGAAACGCCCAACAAATTGTACAGATTCAATAAGTTGCCAGGACAAGTCGCTGTGTCCTGCCCAGCAATTATCACGTGTACAGCAGACAGCCTGGCTGGCAGGATAACGGGCAAATGGATTCAACCGAATGCTTCATCGAATCGCCCGAATGCCAGCTAAATTGCTTGCCATTTGTTACCCCAAGCCGGCGCACTACACTCAAGTGCCACGGCTCGTAAGGGGGCGTGGCAAATGCATCACAAATTGAAAATTATATGCCAACATTTATATAAACGAGCGGACATCTCCCGTGGCACGGGCACGGCTAAAGCATGTGGAGACTAGGGCTTACTCTTAGGCAAAAGAAATCGTAAAAACATAATAATAATATTAAAGAATTCTATAAGAGTTTTTATGCATACAACGAATATATGCACAATTGGGGAATCTTTTTCAAATTCAATTTTAAATCATTTACGAACATTTCTTGCCTTGCTTTTTTTGTCATCAGAAGGATTTCTGGAACATTCAGGCAGTTAATATCTTTAAGCCAGGGCTGCACACTCCAAGCCATAACATATTTTGTTCCCACTTAAATTATGCACCCTTAAAAGGCAGGTTTTGACAATATCATAGTTAAATTATTCACTTAACTAATTGAATTGATATTGTTTTCATTATTTTATTATTTATTTTACATAAATGAAAAGCAATTAATGCGGCTTTTTGTAATGCAAAAACACAGCGTAACAATTCGTATTTATTTTATAATGAAACTTAAATAACTCATTTTCAATTTAAAGCATATTAAAAAATATGTTAATCAATCAGTAAATAATTGTTAATTATAGTTAAATAGTATTTAAAGTCATTTTTTGTAGCAGATCTGGACTAAAGCACAGCGCAGTCATAAATATTAGGTAAAAGGGCATAACGCAACGAAAATACCCTGTAGAGTAGGGCTAGGTAGGAAGTTTATGCCAATATTAGGTAAAAGGGCATAACGCAACGTAAATACCCTGTAGAGTAGGACTAGGTAGGAAGTTTATGCCACGCTTGCCCACTTGAGGCTAAAATTTAGTGCGCCGCCTAAAAGCATGCAACGGAAATTTCAATTGCAAACTTATTCTGCGCCAACTTTGGTTTTGCATTTCGCCGAGTTTTGCACGCATTGTGAATGCAAAACTTGAAACTGCCGAGCACTGAATATTGAGCACGGCACGCGACGACCAGCTCCTGCAGTCCTTAGGAACAAAAAAAAGAAAAAAGAGAGAGGGAAAGAGGAAAAGTGAAAAGCGTTTTTCAGCTTGGCAATTTTCAATTGTCGAACGCGTCGCAACAATGGCGCATTGATTGCAGCATATTCGACGGACGGGCGGGCGGGACGGAGAGTTTGGGGCTGTCAGATCGTGGCTTGGAAGGGGCAAAAACTTTTCACTTTTTGCCAACTGCTGCACATTCAGTCCTGCAGTCCGTCTCTCGCTCTCCCTCTCTCTCTCTCTCTCACTCTCTCACTCTCTCACTCTCTTAACCGCCCTAGCTAGCTCTCTTTCTGGCTCTTCTCTATTTGCCTATTGAAACGCTAATTGCATGCGTCGGCGTCGGCGTCGCCGCCGGCAATTACACGCGCCGTCACTCTACCGCCCTAGGAACACCCCCCATGCACAGCCCCCCCTCCCGCCGCTAAGCCCTCGACCGCTTTGCGGCAGGCCCATTAGGCGACTCCTGTTCGCAACTCTCTCTTCTCCATTGCAGCAGTTGCCACGCATTTGTTTATGCGTTTAATAAAAAAGTATTTGCATAATTGAAATTGAAATTGAAGCAGCCGCTGCAAGTGGCCGCCCCCACCCTCCCTATCGTCTCCCCCCTCCATCTCCCTGATAGTCAATTGGATTTGACCCTCTGTGTAAACTGCATTGGTAAATGTTTGTAATTAAAAATCAATCAATATGTTTGAGCTGCGAATGCGGCTGCGGCAATGAGCATGGCTATGGCTGCCCATTTGTGGCAACACATGTGGCTGCAACAACAGCAACAGCAACAACAACAAAAAGAAGAGCAGCAACAACAACAACCGTCGTCGTTTGCTTTGGTCCATTTGCCTGCCTGGTATTTTAATTACTTGTTTTGCCTGTTGTCCGGCATTTCCATCTGTGCGTTTTCTTCTATTTTCTTTTTCACTTTTCTCTCCCCCTCTCCTTCTCTCACTCTTCCTCACTCTCTCTCTCTGCTGCCAGCTCCATCAATCATAAACAGTTCGAAGCTGGAGCTGAATCTGAAACCTGAAGTTGCCTGCCTGGTCACATGTGCGTGCAGCCCTGTTGTTGTTATTTCCTGTTCTGTTTTACACCCTGTAAAGTAGGCAGCGAATAGGGCATGTTGAAGGCATTTTGCGCTATTAATATATTGTTGGAAGTAAGTTCTTATATATCATTGCCTTAGTTAATCTATTTGAAAGGTCTCGAAAGTCTTCTACAAATAAGTTGCAAATATATTTTTCCGCTTTGTATATTCTAATTTCCATAAAGTTGTCAAATCAAGCAAATGTTTTTTCTTTATATTATACAAGGTAACTTCTAGTCCTGCTTGCTAGCTGGGATACTTTTTTCTGTTTATTTTGCTCAGCATTTGGCGTCAGGGATTTGTTATGCCGACCACAAAATGTAATTAGCAGCAAATGGCGACTGATGAAGGTCTTCACGTGTGCAGCGGATTGGAATGTTGTTTTGGGTGTTGCCACGGGCAGCGGCAACATCATTAGCCACGTTGCAAGTGGCGCTGTGCCCAAAAGGTATGCAGCACAGCTTTGTCCAACTATCAGGCAGACTCTTGAATCGTTGGCTGGCGTATGCGCAATATTTGAATATGTGGCTGCAGTTTATACTCAATTTTTCGTTAAATTTTTTTGAAATTTAGAGGTCCTATTTTATTTTTGGGCTCGTTTAAATTGTTCGACTCGCATTCCCTTTGAGTGCATTTGATTTATGCGTCGGATTCATTGCATAGCCACAGGCGCCAGCCCAAAATGAACTTGTTAAGCTGCAGCTAGCGCCAAATGCATGACCAGCCCCTCCCTCACCCGTTCCCCTCCGATACTACACCCACCATACAGCGCTTTGGCTGCTTAAATGGCCAATAGACAAGCGAACAAAGCAATCAAATTGAATTTTTTCGACCATGGCTATGGAATTTTTCGGCTTTGTCGCTTGGCATGTGTTCCAATGTCATGGGGGGCAGGTAGAGGGTGCAGCGGGGGTCGTCAGCTTACATGGCAAAAAGTCAGTATTGCCCCCCAAAAACAAAAAATAAAATAAAATAAAACACAGCAGCCCAAAAGAAAGCAACTGTAGCAGCCACATAGGCGCAGACAGTTTTTATTTATCACCCGCAGTGCAGGGCTAAGCGAGAGGAGAGCATTTCTAAGGGGTATAGGGGGTGTGTGCTGCAAAGGGGTTTGGGCATGCCATCAACAACAGGCGTTGGAACAGTAGCCGCCGTCGCAGCCGCAGCCACAGCTGATGAGCGATAAGGCCGCAGACAGCTGCAGTGTGGGGGGTCACATGTGTGTGCGTGTGTGTGTGTGTGTGTGTGTAAGCAGAGACATTCACACATTTGGGGGTAAGTCCAGATGACAACCAAAGCCAAAGCCAAAGGGTTGCTAGCGACACCATATAACATAAAACAGCCAGACCCGCACAAGTTAGTAGGCAGTTCCATTGAGCAGCACTCATAAGTTGGATAGTTAACATACCATAAACACAGCTGGAGAGCTGCCAATTTATGCGAATATCCTGCATCAGAGCTGGCCAGGCTTCCATATAAAGTCCTGTCGTTGTCTTCACATTTATTGTTCAACACATTTAACTGCTTATTTGAAGGGGGTTTACCATGGATTGAGCTCAGTTTTGAGCTTGAAGTTAGTTTGGAAAAGTTAGACATACGAACGGGGAATACTTGGTGCTAATCTATTTGCTTTATTGCTCTGAGAAATGCGCTCAAATTGAACCTATTCAAAGGGCTCTGCCAGCGAAAAAGCCAGGACCCCATCTGGAATTGCAATTATCAGCTAGATTTTGGGATGAGTTAGTTGCTTAGGAAATTCGGATGACTTCCTTTGGACTGTTGCTCTTCTCTTGAGCATAGCGAATCTTTCAATCAAGTCAGCTAGAGCTACCTATCTACACTTAGACCACAATTGGACTGATGCTCCAATCCCAGCTACAAAATGAGCAATAAAAGGAGCATTTAGTTGCCTGCCGCAGAATGGATTTTGTTTTGAATGCATTTGGGTCTTTGCTTGGCTAATGAATTAGGTTGCAAGGCACTGGAATCTAGCTTAGTGAGATGTGACACTGTCTCTTCCCCTTCCACAGGGCAGCAAGTTGTCACAGAAGGCTAAGAGTCTAGCGGCATGCATGTCTAACCAATTATCTTTGCTAAAAGTCATCTTTGAATCCAGCTAAGGCACAATACAGTCAGGATGTTTCTCGTGTACCTCAAAATCAAACAATTTCATGGCTCTAATTCTCCGATTCTCGACTCCTAACTGTGGGTTCGTTCTAACATCGAACACTTTAAATAAAATTTGCATTTTCCATTTGCCGCATTTAAAATTCAAATTTCGTTTCTATCACATTTGGGCGCTGGATTTAAGCCTTGTCACACGTGGCGTATGCGCAACGTGACGCTAGCTGCCGCAAGGGTAAAGAGGAAGCTGTCTGAATGCATTTTGGCCATACTCGTTACACAAGAGCAACAACAACAACAAGGACACACGAACAGCGGCGACACATTGTGCTAATGAATTATTAACAAAAATTATAATTGAAAGCCGTTTGGCAAATGAGTTTAATGCACTTGCACAGCACCCACAACAAAGCAGCAGCAGCAGCTGTGCATGTGTGTGTGTGTGTGTGTGCGTGTGTGTGTGTGTGTGCATGTGTGCAACAGACGTAGCCAATGATGAAAAGGCGAAATTGAAAACCAAAGCCCCAAACGGAACCAACGGAAATCAAGGGAAATCAGCTTAAGGCAGAGCCAGGGCGGGAACAAAACAAAGGGGGGTGGCTGGGGTACGGGCGGGGGCTGACTCTTGAACTGCAGAACGAAAGCCGCTTAGTAGCCAATGCAACGAGTAGATTGTGGATGGGGGCTGGAAGGGGATGTGGTGCGAGTGTTGTGACAGAGGGGTCAGCCAAGTGGACAGCGAAAAGCAAATGAAAAGGCAGCGGTTCAGCTCAAGAGAGAGAGAGAGAGAGAGAGAGGGAGAGAAAGAGTGGAGCGCGGAGAGGGGCGTCGACTAGATGAGGGGGTCAAAAGTAGTGCAAGGGACGGCAAGCCGTGGTTGTCTATTGTTGGACTTTGGCTTCAAATTCAATTTGCTATGCAAAGAAAGCGAATCGCAAGTAAAACAAAAGAAAATGAAAAAAATAGAAGGAAATAGCCAAATGAATGTCAATGAAATGCAAATGGTGAAAAGCGGGCAAACACGGCCAGCGGGAGGGGGATGGTGCATGCAATAGGGGTTGATAACCCACAGCCACAGTCGGAGTTGGAGTCGGAGTCCAAGCATCTGGGACATTTGCATTGGCCGCTCACATTACCAATTTGAATAAAATATGAGATTTTTATGATCTACACGTAAGCGAGAAGTCCGAGGGTTCGAATCCTCCTAATGCTCTGCATCTCGGCGTGCTGGTCGCCTTTCCTTCCTTCCTTCGTTCCTTCCTTCCTTTTTAATAGCTGGCCAATGACTAGATAATGGAGCTCCAGTTCCTACTCAGCGGCACAGTTGGAGACGCTGCTTGGCATAATTTCATTATTTTATGCAGTTTATATGTTTTCCCTTCTTTCTATATTTCAATCCCGCTGCTCCCAATTGTCCGCAGTTGTCGCCCGTGCTTCCTCTTGCCAGTTGCCTAACCACACAAACCGCCGACACTCATTAGGCGGCGGCGCATCTCCCTTGGGCTGGACTGTTCTGTCTGGTGTTAAATTGCTGCGCATAGCCCCCCTTTAGTGGCAGGGGCGTGGGTTTCGATTTCAAGTTCTGAAAGGATATGCAAATTTGTTGGCCTGGACATAAGAGCACGCTGCAAAGTGCGCAACACTTTCCCAAAGTGTTATTTTTTTTTAGCATAGCGCCCAAAAGCAGGCAACACGATTGTTTAGAGTCTCTATTCTATTTCCATAACTCGGTTCAAACTAAGACGAAGCTCAAGTAAAGCCTAGGCTAATAAATAGGATTTATATTCCAGCTGCAAACTATTCAAGCTATATTTAGCTATAAATAGCTTTAGAATTGTAGGCCTTGGCTAAGATGTTACAGCCTTATTTATACGCTGAGACCCGAAACGTGCCCTTTGATACCTATTTTATCTAAAACTAGTTTGAGATAGTTATTTTCCGCTTTCCACAAAAGTTTCAAATGTTTCCATTCCTTACGTTTCGATTCGTTATTCAGCTTTAATCCAGTTTCTAAGGTTAACAAATTAAAGCTAAAAGATTGGCTACCTCAGAGTCTTCTCTTTTGTTTAGTTTCTGCAAGTGGCATATTGCATGTGGCAAGTGCCACAGAAATCTGGCCAACTTCTAAGCTTTGCTCATGGGCAGCTCTCCACACTTCGATTGAAACATTTTACTTGGCCGCTTCAGTGCAACCGGAGGCCATTAAGTTGTCAAGATTTGATGTCAAGCATTTTGATGTGCCGCAGCAGCAACACGATTGATACGACAGCCGGAGGACAGGGAGCGAGGAAGAGGGGATGGGATTGGGCTTGCGAGTAGGAATGGGTGAGTGCAAGGGGCACATTTATATAAAATACAAGTTGAAGCATGATTTGATGATTATAGACTAGACTTGGCGCTCGAGCGAGCGCAAAGAGTCTATTTGCGGGCCAAAACCTGATTACGACATCCCAATAGCAGCAGCTGGCCAAAAGGCGGGGTATGGGCGCGACGTTTTGATTGGGAAGCCTGCACTTTCGATTCCTGGCCAGGGACCGCAAAACGGACAGACACAGAGACAGCCAGACTGACAGACAGTGGAGCAGCAGCGCATAGTGAAGGACGACAGCAGCAAAAACATTTGGGCCCAGAGCCAACGAACAGAAGGAAAGGGTTGACGGGCTGCGGACATTTTTCAGCGTATGCGGCCCAAGGGCGAACGCGGCAAATAGTCGAGAAATGGAAACCGGAAATGTAGTTACACGCCCTGCCACCCTCCGCCCTGGCCCAAACACAGCTGTAGAAAAGTGCAGTTGCCTCACAAGCTTTGCCGGAAATGGGCGCAAATGCGACAACGACAAGGACGTGGACGTGGATGGGGCGGGGATGTGGTGTGGTGTGTGTGTGTGTGTGTGTGTGTGTGTGTGTGTGTGTTGAGTGCTGTGTGATTTGTGCGCTATGCAATAATTTACATGCAATCAAATGCCCAACCAAATGCAATGAAAAAGCCACAAACGGCCGCAAATCACTTTCGCCCGCATTTCGCCATTTGAGGCAAGTGTGAAAATTGTAAAAATGGGTAAAAAGGGTATAATGTATTTGTGCAAATGTATGTAACAGGCAGAAAGTATATATATATTCTTGATCAGCATCAACAGCCGAGTCGATCGCATAAGAGGAAACATTAACGTATCTATAAGCTATGTATAAGGTTATATTTCCTGGATCTCCGCGTCTGTCTGTCTCCATGCGAACTAATCTCTAAGTTTCAAAGCTTTCTTCATTAAACTCTGCACAGTCCCGTCTTTTTGTCGCAGACAGCTCGAATGTTTCGAACCAGCTGGTTCGAAACACTATATAGAAACTATAAATCGTAGCTTAAGTTCTTCTTGTTCAAGATATCTTGACCCAGCCGTGATTCCACAGAAGGAAGTAGAAACTGTTTAATGGAACACAAAGCCACGCAAATGTTTACTGGCAAATATATGTACTTTAGCCTTTCGAGCGCCTGTTTGTTTGTCGCTGTCACCAGCACAACATTTAAATTTACGAGACACGGCCACGCCCACTGGCCACTTTGACCAATAAACGCCCTCTACTAGAGGGGTCGCATGTGCCGTGCAAAAGTGCAAGTGATATTTTGTGGAATGTAAGATTTTTTGGCTGCTGCAGCTTGATGTGAGGCGTTGCCTCACTCGGTGGCAGCTGTTGACCGCAGCTGCTGGCTGCACACGGCGGAGAGTTAGGGCAGTAGGAGGGGGTGGGGGGGTTGGTGGCACAACAGGCGACAGTCAACGAACTGTTAAGTGAAAATGCATTTGGAATTGCAATGCGAGTCAAATGCATTTCTAGGGCTTCCTTTTTCGTCTGAGCGCTTAAAAGCTGCCTATGCGCACAATGTGCCACCTGTGCGCCTGTGTATGTGTGTGTGTGTGTGTGTGTGTGTGTGCGTGAGTGTTATGCATGGTGATGCAATGACCTGGGCGTGTCCGAACGCCCACATGTCGAAGCACCCGTAGGGGCAACTGATTGCAACTATTGTTTGAGCTGCAAACAATGCGATAGATTTACATGCATGTATATGCCGTATATACTACACACACACACACACACTCTCACACACAGACGCATAGATTGTTACTTATATAAATGTATTGAACTGCGTCTGCTGCTGGTTGGCTTTAAATTGCGTTACGCCTTTTTATTGTAAGCCACATTCGCTTAAAATTGTCAAGGCATCCATAAAATGCAGACACGTTTGCTCCCTCTCTCTCTCTCTCTCTCTCTCTCTCTCTCTCTCTCTATCTTGCGCTCTCTCTCTCTAGCCTGAGCACGCCTGGACTATCCTTTGTGCATTATCCTTGCCCTGACGCTTGTTAAGACATTTTTACGCTCGTTTTTGTCCTTCGCAAATTGCATTTCCGTGACGGGTCAGCACAAACAGCCCCCCTGCCCGCCCCTTCAGGCAGCTGACCACATTATTGAATCAGTGTATAATGCTCTTTTGTGCTCGGCAGCTTGCAGCATGCTTTAAACGTTGCCACTCGCCCCGGCCCGCCCCTCCACACGCCCTTCCCTTGCGCTCCCTGTCTATCGTCTGCGTGTAATAAAATCAACAGCCAAAAAGTATGCTTTAAAAAAACGTTGCAATGCAGCCAAATCAAATAAAGATATCAAGCCCCTTGGCCTCGGCTACTGCTGCCCCTGCCCCTGCCCCCCTTCTGCTCTACACCCCTCCAAATCATCTACGAGTTTTCTCTTCTCCTTTTTTTCGCTGTTATCTTCTTGATGGCTCTGCTGCTGCGTTTCGCTTTCAGCTGCTTATTGAAAACTCGCACAGAAATCATAAACAACGCCGTGGGGCGTCCATATTCGTTTTCAAAAAACCCCTCCCTCTCCAGGCCGCCCCCTTGCTTCAGACTCGCCATTCTAAATCTAGCTGCGGCCCCCCGCTACAGTTGGCATTTATTGAAATCTGAAAAAATATAATTGCATGCTTTTAGGGTTGCTGAGCAAAATTGAAAAGCACACGCACACAAACACAGCCACACACATACATGCACACACCCACACACACACACACACAATTGCTTAGCAAATCAGAATATACACTCGCACAATGGCATAAAGAAAACGCTCATGTTCCTTAAATCTCTTTCGCCTGCCTGCTTGAACTGAAAATAAACAACAAATAAAATAGAAGATTCTAAGTGGAAGATCTTGAGAGCAGCTCCTACTTTAAAAACATAACTGAAATATCAACAATTTGATTTGGAACTTTTGCTAAAACAGCTTTAAAAACAAGTCTAGAAGTCATTCAAGTCAAGAATTAGCACAAGATATTTCAATACCCTAACCACATGCTTAACAAGAATATCTAGTATATCTGGTATATATTAAATGTTAGGGACATCTAATGCAGATCTATTACACTATATCTTGTATATTTAACATATCCCAAATACAGAGTTAGTTTACTTAGTCTTGAACATTTAGTACATTCTGGCAACTCTGGTATAGCTGGTACATCTGGGAAAAGGATTACATTAAGTCTAATCTAGATATTCGACAATCGGTTGACCTACATACTTACGTTTATTCGAGTCCAATTTTATAAGTGTATACTTGGTGTATAAAGCGGGGCGAAAAAACCCAAGAATAAACTGTCACTGGTTCGGTTCACGGTTTGAACCAGCCACCAGCTGCCTTTAGTTTCGTTTTGTGCACCCGCGTTTTTACATCCACATACCTTGGTTTTAAAATCAATCTAATCCAGCTCTGTTGGAACACTCAGAACTATTCCAAGCTTTTTCTCTAAGACCTTGCATGTTGGCGATTTGCTGGCGAAAAGGTTTTGCAGTTGGGAACTGCGTCTCGGACAAGTAATTTGTTGTGCGTGACTTTAAGTAAAAGGCTCATTATGAAAACTTTTTGCAGGCGATTAACAAAAACGGCAAGCTCCTGGCTCAGGCGGTTTCGGGCCGCAGCAGCCTCTGCTCCTTCTGGACAGCGCGGCTGACGCGTCTTGACCAGGTCGGAGTCTGAGTGGTAGATGCCAGCTTCAAGCAGTTGCCACACGACTTGGCTGCTTTGTCGCAGCGTCTGCAAAGTTTTCTTTGGCCGCCAGGACAAAAGCGCACAAGTAGACTAACGGAGGGAGGGCGGAGGGGTGGAGTCTAGCGAGGCGTTGCATACTTGCAGGCGTCGCGGCGTATGGAATACCAATTTATCATTTATCATTGTTTTTTGCCCCCCCCTGGAAAATGAAGAAGGGAAATTTATGTGCGCACATTTTTAACGCAACATTTAACGCGAAAAACAGACAAGAGGCAGGGGAGGGGAGGGGCGGTCGGTCGGTGTTAACAAGTCGGAAGTCGCAGTGAACGGGAATGGCATCAGGCGCTGATTTACGTGGCGGAATTATGACAACAGCTCACTTAGCCCCAGCTGCTTACTTAACCTCCACCTCTCTCTCTGTTCCTCTTTCTCTTGCAGACATTCATTGTGCGTGGCTCCAGCCAGCCGAATACGATGGCCGTGTCGGTGCGTCTGCCCCAGGATACGGGTCCATATATCGAGCACTATCTGATCCAATCGCAGGACAACATACTCAGCCTGGAGAGCTCACGGTTCAAGTTCGGCTCGATTCCAGCCCTGATTGCGCACTATGCCCAGTGCTGCGATGAGCTGCCCGTGCAGCTGATGCTGCCACGCGTTCTCCGCGAGGCGAACAACCGCAAGAAGCTCTCGTCGCTGGCCCTGCTTGGCCAGGAGTTCTGGCGGTATGCCAGCAGTCCGGCGGTGCTGGGTCCGCCTGTTGCCGCCAAGACGATTACAGCTGCGATCACAACTGCAACATGCACCGAGCAGCAGCAGCAGCTGCAGCAGCAGCAGCTCTTGGATGCCAAGTCGCCGCTCTCACTGACCGAGACCAGCGGCCTGGGCACAGCCACATTCTTCAGCGATGCTCTGGCCGGCAAGCCAGCGGCTGTGGCGCCACCGCAGTCGATGTTCAGCCCCACGGGCAGCGGTCAGCTGTTGGGCTTCTTCAGCCAGGCAGGCACACCCTCGGATACCAACTCGAGCATGAGCTCTTTCTCGACCAGTGGCGGCCAACATATGCAGCTGCTTAGTCCCAACTCAGTGGATTCGGTCATACTAACCATGTCGCCGGTGGATGCGCAGGGCTATTTGCCGGGCGGAGCTGCCTTGGAGCCGCCAATGCAGCCAATGCAGCCGCATGGCAGCAACAATTTGAGCACCTTTAAGACAACATCAGCGGCTGTGGCAAGCATTACAGAGCTGGAGCAGGTGCGTCCGCAGCGGCCCAAGCCGCCGAACACATTGAATCTCAAGCCGCCGGCACCGCCCATGCGCTGGTCCAAGCCGCATTCGCCCGATCAACTGGGCAACAATTTTACGGTGACCACCACGGTTACATTTTCCATGGAGAACAATAATGGCAGCAACAATGTAGCCAACAATGGCGGTTCCAAGCCGAATCCCGCACAATTTGTGGAGGTAACAACGCCCGCCTCGAGCAATCCCTTCAATGCGCTCCTCAATTCTCAGCCTAGCACCAGCACGTTCCAGACCTTCGCCAAGCGTCTGTCGCCCGAAGGCGAATGCAAAGATACACTCTCCTCGCAGGGCTCCTCCTCCAATGACAGTCGCTGGCAGTCACAATCACAGTCGCAATCGCACTCCCAGTCCAGTCGCGACTCCAGCCAGAGCCAGCGCAAGATGCTCTCTCCAATGACACCGAACGGCGCTGGCCTCCTGCCCGGCGGCGGCGGCGGCAGCAGCAGCAAGTCACGCAAATCGCGCAACCGCAAGGAATCCAAACACTATCAGGAATCGGACATACTGGAGAGTCCGCCCGCGCAGTATTGCGCCAGCGCGCTGAGCGACAAGATCAGCGACTACGAGGACGTCTGGACGCACGATCCCAGCGATCGGGCCAGTCTGCTGACTAGCTTCAAGCCCGGTCTGGATAATCCTGGCGTTCTCAACCGACGACCCGATCTTCTAGCCGAGACACGTAAGTAGACAACCTAACTAAGGGTAGCTAGATGTTCGTCTTATGAATACTTATTTTAAGTTTTCCATTCGATTTCCCGATTCGAGATTCATGCACCCAAAACTTGCCGGAACTCAAACGAAAACCCTATCGTTTGTTTTTTATACCCAATAAGCTTTTAAAAGCCGATCGGACGAAACTTAGGATGCACCTCTCAGAACAATTTAGACAAAGATATTTGAAAAAGAGCCTGAGGCCGATCGAGCTTGAGTCGATCGTAATTTTTCCACAGTTTTTCGATAAGGGAACGTTTACTTGAATGTCTCGACTTGGTTCTACTTTAGATTCGGTAGCTGTTGAGATTTCGTAGGAATCGATGCATCAGTCGAGCCGCACTTAACTCTTTCCCCTTTGCCCTTTATTCCTGCAGCCAGCACACCCACACAGCAGCTGCTGTCGCCCTGTGAGGAGGGCAGCGCCAATCATGACACAAGCCAGCAGCTGTTGCAGTTCTCCGGCGATGCACAGCCACGGTCCCGAGCCGGTCTGCTGTTGCCGAATCTGGCCAACGCTGGCGCGGCGCCAGTCATGACACAGTCGCTCACGGAGCAGAGCGGTGGCGATGATGGCGGGGATACCACGCCCACTGCCGCCCAGACACCTGGATCGCGCAGCAAGCAGGGCAGTCCGTTCTATGCTGAGCCGGCAGATGCACTGCGTCAGGCTGGCTTCACCAGCGCTGCGGCGGCCATATTGCGGCGACAACAGCGCAGTCAGCTGCTGCCCGCCAACCAGCGGCACTCGGAACCGCTCAAGGGCGGCCTGGCGACGACGGCGGCGCCTCTGCTGCTGCCCGCCGAGCTGGAGAAGCTGGCCGGCAGCCTGGACGAGCTGAAGCAGAAGCCGAAGCCAATGGCAATGGCTCAACAGCCCGCCAAGCGCGGACGCAATCGCATCGAGCACTGGCAGCTGGACAGCAGCTGGGAGTTTATGGCCAAGCAAGAGACTAACGGTGGCGACTACGACACTGCCGCCGATTGGCAGGAGAAGGAGAACTCGTTGGGGCGCGACAAGGACGCGGCGGGCTCAAAGAAGCGTCCACTCACCGTACACCAGATAATTGCCAAGCGTCTGCCCGACTTGAATCTGCCGGAGTTGGTGCGCTGCTCGACGCCGCCCCAGACACAGGCGACGCAGACGACGACGGCGCCGCTGCAGGAGAAGGCGAACGTCGATGGCAGCCAAAAGTCATTCCAGAGCCAAAACGGCTGTCGGCTCTCCGCGTACGACAACGTGGAACGCAACTGTGCCGCCTTCTGTCAGACTTACTATGCCGGCATCGATTCGGCGCAGTCGGACGACGGCACCGTCTTCTCGGAGCCGTGGGACTCGTCCCAATGGGACTCCTTCATGCCCATGCAGGATGGTAAATGCCAGACTCCCATTCAACATAATGTTTACAGCTTGATCTGACGAATTGTTTCTGTTCTTCTTCCAGATGCCACGATCAACTCGGACTCCATTCATTTGTCCAAGTGCCGACCGGCGCTCTCGGAAGACGACACCATCATCGAGGAGTTCAGCAGCACCAAAGACGGCAGCAACAGCAGCTGCAACCAGGATACGCTCAAGGCCAATAAAAATGCCACCAGCGCCGGCGCTGGCACCAACAACAACAACAACAAGGCAATACGACCCAAAGTGGCCACCATTTTAAGAAATCCAAGCATGCGGGATCGGGAGATACTATGTAAGTATTCCAGAAGTAGACTAAATACGAAACCTATATCAAACATGTTTTGGGATCTGCGATCCCAGCTAAATATATCTAAATACAAATAATCCTGCGATAGCAGAGATGAATGCATTAAGTTAGGTTTGGGTAAGATCACACAGTTGGATCATACGGAATTATAAAGATTTCACTGAAGAAGATTTGCGCTAATTCTAATATAATCCAATCTATTGGGAAAATTGGGTTCGTACAGATCCAGGTATACAAGGCTTCGCACAACGATCGCATGGAATCTAAAATCTTTGATTACGGAAAAATGTTATGCAGTCTAGCTATTTCTTCTTGCCAAGATCTAATGAAAATATGTACAAAGGAAACATAGATCAAACTAAACTGGCAAATTCTTTGAGAAAGGGTTCGACTTCAGATGTCCGTTAACTTCCGAAGAAAACAGAGGTCAAGGAAGCTTTACTGGCTGGAAGATCGCAGGATAATGATCATAAGATCAATAAACTAACGATCGGTTCAGCTACTTATGATCAGAAGACATCAAGTAGGAATGTAGTCACACAGAGAAAACGGAGATGAATCGCAGGATAAGATCAGTAGCTAATGCGCACCAAAAGGAATAACTCATTTACGATCGGCTCAACTATATGTAAAGGGAACAATCCAAATGGATATGGAGATAAGCTAAATGCAAAGCTAAATATCACCAGCCTATTACGGTTCAAAAGGAATTATTTATATGCGTGGAACAAGGAAATCTTCCATTTGAGCTACATCAGATCTACGCACGGCTTGGATCTCGACGGTCACACTGCACAGTCGGTCGTCATCATCAGCATTATCATCCTCATCATCATCCTCATCCTCATCCTCATCGTATGCTCAATTGCAATCGCTTGTTATTGTTGCATCATACTACGCACCGTGGCCTCCATGGGGCGGCAGACAAAAGCAAATACAAATAAAGCGATTATCGTCGTCATCGTGCGCTTATTGACTGACTGACTCATTGATTGATTAATTGATTGATTGATTGAGCGCACGGGTGAATTGCCCGTCTTCCAAATCAAAGCTAACGCAGCAGCCGCAATTGTACTCGACAAACTGGCACGAACTGGAAAACCTAACCCAAGCGGATTATCAGCTGGCTGCGTCAGCTGCTGCTGCTGCTGCTGTTCTTTTGTAGGCCTATGCGGTCTGCAGTCTGCAGTCTGCGGTCTGGAGTCTGCCATCTGCAGACTACAAAGCCTTTGCCGAAACTTATCTGCCGCGCAATGCATTCGCCATTTGCCCCACCGATTCCCGATCCCCGATCCCCGCACTGCAGCATTAAATGGCGTCGCAGTTGGCCAGCTAAACAAATTTGATAAGTTTCAAGCGATCAACATAGAAAGATTCTCTCCCGCTCCCGCTCTCACTCTCTCGCTCTCTCGCTCTCACTCTTTATATATAAATATTGGAGCTGTCGACTCTGGCGGCGGCGGCGGCGCGTCGTGCACTTTGGAATGTAAACTCAACGGAGCTGGCTGCGTTTTTATCAGCGCGCGTTTTAAAACGCGCCGTGTGTCTCGCCGCTCAATGGGATGCGTAATTTGCCAAGCTCAAGACCGATTAGAATTTCCAACTCAGACGATTCGAATCTCTTTGGCTATTTTGGGTCAGCGTTGGACAAACATAGCCTATGGCTGGTGCTGATGAAATGCCCACACAATGGGCGCGATTTTATTTTTAGACTTGGGTCCACCCCAAACTACACGTGTTTTTACTGCTCTCCGGCCAACTCAACTGTTTGCTCGCCAACCATCTCATATAAACAAATCTAATTAGCAACATTTTCAGTTGTCAAGCGTTAGCGTTTCGGCGATAAGCAAAACTCTGGATAAGCAAACGGCTGTAGAAGACGGTTCGCTGAACTTGTCTAAAAAATAAAATTAAAATAAAACAAAGTAAATAAAATTAGGCCCAAGGGCACCTTGAATACCCTTCAGTTGGAAAATTGCCGCTCATTTAGATAAAAGATCACCAATCAAACTAACTGCAAAACGAGGTTGTGTGCTCAGATCTTACAATAGCTAGCCAAACGTTGTAATAGGCCTATTCGGAGGCAACGAGAAAGAGCTAAGTAGGGCTTGTGTGGACAGAAAACAGCCCAAGGCTCACTTTCAAGGCCCAAGTCTTGGGTAGTTTTGCAGTCCCTACGATATATGTATATAGAATAGTCAGTAGTTCAACCAACTCCCGCCCTAATTTGTGTTCGGTGCTTTACAACACTGCTCCTGGCTTTTGAAATCGGGGCAAGGTTCGCATCCCACGCCCAAGTCTTGTGTAGTTCTAACAGAAAGCTAACGCAACCCGTACGAAACAATAGTATTCAGCTAGTTGAGATTTGTCCGGTGTCTTACAACACAACTTACAACAGCTGCTGCGCTTACAGCTATAAAATGTGTCCGATGCTTAACAACACTGTCTATGGTTTTTATGGAAAAAATATCAAGCCAAGTTTCGTATCTCAGGCACAAGTCGTGTGTTGCTCTAGCAAAAAGCCAAGCCAGACGGTATGATTAAGCACATTCAGTAGTTGTTGCAGCTATGAGATAGGCCCGGTGCTTTACAACACTACTCATCGTCGTGATTTTCTTTGTATAATCAATGTTGGATAGTTTTCAAACATTGCCAGTTTGTATTTTTATCGAAATGAGTAACCCGCTACGCTAGATTATGTTCCCCCAACGATTCTTCTGTACCTAATCATGTATTGGCTTCTATCAGGTTTGTTATTTACTTAGCAATTACTGGTGCCCCGATATTATATGATTATATTTATAACAGGAAATGGGGACTTGAAAAATATGACATCAAGATAGAAAGTTCGATTCGCGGCCAGTTTCGTATATATATATATATATATATGTATTTCTTATACGAAACTGGAGACAAGGCCTCCCCTTGGAAGCTTTAACTTCTTGAGAATTACAAGCGTCCAGCAATAAAAAAAAGTAACAGTACAGAGCAAGCCATAGTCCATATACTGTGTATTTTACCCTGGCCATTGCCAATCATAAATAAGTATAAGAGATAATGAAATAACTTTATGTAGACTCTCAGGGCGCACTTCCTGCACACAAGCACCTTCAAATAAGACTCTGCTCCAAAGGTTCTTCCGAATTGCGCAGCAGTAAAAATATAGAAAAAAATACGTTTCAAACCAATTCCTCAAGTTGAGTTTAGGCTTTAAAATGCTGATGCAATCACGAGGTGCAATTGCATTAGACGGGAATCTCTCGGTGCGCTCATTGTTGCCCGCATAGATCATGGCACGAGGAGTCTTTCGTTGTTGTCTTCGAGTCTCAGTCGGACGTAAACCTAAGACTGACTGTCTTAAAGCTAGCAACGGGCGGAGAGAACCTCTCTCGCTCTCTCTCTCTCTCTCGATTGTGTGTAATTCAATGCAATTTTCCAGCTGAGCTCTCGACTCTCAGCTATGAATCAACTCTTTATCTGAACAGAATTGCGTACCGCGCCGCTCTCGAGCCCAAATGGAAACCCAGCTCTCAGAAGCAACCCTGCTGAAATACTAGCTACCTGGTCGGGCCTTTTTGCACACGTGCTAGTGTCGTCTTGAATGATTTGTGTTTTCTATCCTAGTTTATAGATTTGACGCCTCAAGCCTGAGTCTTGGCTTTGCCGTCCCTCTGCCTCTGCCTGTCACTGCCCAGCCCACTTTTCCCACTTGCCGCTGACTCAGTGGCAATTTCCTCTTGACACAGTTTTTGCTTGCGCCCGAGCTCAGCCTGATAAAGTTATGACTGGCTTAGCTTGGGACTTGCGCAAAGATCGGACGCAGGTAAAGCCGACGCCGGCGCAATCCCGGAAATTCCCGGAGCCCTGATCAACTGCAACCCACTAAAACCAACAACCTGTGCAGGTAGGCGGTAACGGGCGGGTCGGACGGGGGTTTAGGCAAATTGAGGTCGCTGCGCCTCGCAATTTAGGCCGCAGCTGCGCAGTTGACGTCGCGCTAGTTGCTATCTTTTTGTCACTGTCGACGGCGACGTCAACATCGACGTCAGCGTCGGTGCAGCGCAGTCGTCGTTATCGTTGTTGCAGTCTTATAAACTAATGCGTATGAAGTTCAGCATTAGTTTTGCATTGGCCGCGTTTAGAGCAACAACACGCAACGGCAACGTCCATTTTACATCCGCCAATCAGTCAGCGATAAAAAATATAAAAATATCGATCGACGATAACGTTTTATCGATCGATAACAGCCGCAGCAGCAGCAAGAAGAACAGCCCAGCCCATCCGCAGCGTGTGCCGATGAGAAACTTGCGTTTTCGCCAATTCGTTTTAGCTGGCAAAAATCGCTACAGAATTTATCATGAGCTGGTTCAGAAGATCGTCGCGCGCACACCCCGCGAACCGCCCGCAGCGAGGCGTGGCCGTTCCCAATAATGCGAACAGTTGCCCAACACAAACGGATATGTCGAAATCGCTGAGCAGCCTGGACGAGCAGCGCATCGAGCGCCTCGAGCCAGAGGAGTTCTTTCACGATCCGGTTCACGTGCAGCACTACAAGGAGGAGGCCATGTTCCTTAGCTTTATGGCCGAATGGGAGATTGTCGAGCATCCGCAGCAGGAGAATTACTTTTCGGCCGACTTCGAGGAGGAACTGCTCCAGCAGCGCACTCACACCATCACCATCAGCAGCAGCAGCACGGATAAGCTGGCCAACTGCTCGGCAAGATCTCCGCCTGCGGTGCGTCGTAAACGCAAGTTTCTGGAACTGCTCTTCGTGGACAACATACAGACGGGCATTGTGCCGCCCAGCGCCGAGGGCGAGGGCGAGAACAGCCAGCTGCTGCAGAGCTCGGTGCTGTGCAAGAAGTCCAAATACGCCAGCAGCAGCCTCTCGAGCATTGGCTCCGTTTCGACAACGACGACTGCAACTGGAACCACAACGGCAACAATACGGGTAACAACGACGGCCACCTGTCCGCAACAGGTGCTCAAAGACTGCCGCATCAATCGCAAGCAACTGAAGACTGAAGCACTCGCCGGCTCCATAATGGGCGCCATCGGTAAATGCCCCAATCCGGAGCTGAGCACCATTGGATCGAGCAGCCTGGATGCGTGCCATCCCGGCGAGCGTAATACCTGTGATCATTACGATATTAAGCAGTTCTTTCACCTCGACGATCAGGGCAACATACTGCTCAATATGACGCACATTGTCGAGTGTCAGGCATTGGGCTTGGCTCTCCAGGCGCAAAGCCGTCGTCTCTATCGACGCTATCGCCGTGGCTGCGAGTGTGCCGATGAGAAGCGCACCCAAGCGCATCCCGGCTGCTGCATGCCATTTATCTGTTTGCTCCGACTGCTCTGTAGGCTATTAATCGGTAAGAAGCTGGATAGAATTAGCTGGAGATTGGCTGTCATCGGGCAGCTGTTGCAGATCCCGAAGCACCATATATAACTTTCTCGCCTATCCTATCCGTATTTAATCCATTCCCATTCCCATTCTTTCTTTGCAGGCCATCCCCGCAACAAGATCAACGTACAGAGCGTGGGACCTGGCGACTCGCTGCGTGCATATACATTGCAGCTGGCCCAAGATCCGAGCTCTACATTTGCCCGCAACATCGAGAACTTCATCAGCTGCACTAAAGAGTCCAGGGAAGCGGCGCCCCAGGTGGTGATGCGCAACATGCGCCAGTTCATGAGCGGCATGAAAAACTATCTGGTCAAGCATGGCGAGGGCAAGTTCCATGCCGAGCTGGAGTCGGCGCGAGCGCGCCTCAAGTCCGATGAGTTTCTCAATCTGGATGCCATGCTGGAGACGGTGATGCATCAGCTGGTGGTGCTGCCGCTGCGCGAGCATCTCTATGGCATCTTCGTGGACCACTACAAGCGCAGCGAGGACATCCAGCTGCTGGCCCAGAATGTGCGCTATGCCTGCGAACGGGATGCCACCGATTTCGGCATACGTGCCACAGTGACGCCGCCATCGCAGACGGCACTGCGTCTCATTGCCAATCTGCTGTGGAAGCTGCAGGAGGCGGAGCTGCCACTGGACAAGCTGGAGCTCTTTCTGTGCGTCATCTCGACCGTGTTCGATGCGACGGGCTGTCCGCGCGGCCAGCAACTGGGCGCCGATGATTTTCTGCCCGTGCTGGTCTATGTGGTGGCCAAGTGCGGCTTTGTCGGTGCCGAAATCGAGGCCGAGTTCATGTGGGGACTGCTCCAGCCGACTCTGCTCAACGGTGAGCCCGGCTACTATCTAACCGCACTCTGCAGCGCCGTACAGGTGCTCAAGACGTTCATGGCCTCTGAGGGTGAAAGCGGCAGCGGCTCCTTGGATGTAAGTGCTCCACCCACCCAACCTAACAGCAACAAATGCAACACTCACTCTAATCTCTCTCTCTCGCTCTCTCTGGCTCGTTTTTAGTGGCGCTCCAGCTGCTTGCCGGCCTGCTCGAGCGTGCTGCGGGTCATCATACCGGACGAGTGCAATGGATCGCTGCAGACGCGAACTCTGCCGGTGCGGCCGCACACGACGACGCGCGAGGTGTGCCGCATTATAGCGCACAAGGCGCGCATTACCAATCCGCAGGACTATGCGCTCTTCAAGCTAGTCGATGGCGAGGAGACGCTGCTCACCGATGCCGAGTGCCCGCAGGATGCCCGACTCGCTGCCAAGGGCAAGCACTGCATGCTCGCCTATAAGCGTATCGATGCCAAGATTGCCTGGCCGACAGCCGCACAGCCGGGCACTCATTGATGGTGTTTGCGCTCACGACCCCGCCCTCGCACTCGCCCCCGCTCCCGCCCCTGTCCGTGCCCAACGGCCCCATCTTGCTCACTAACAAGCATATTTGATTAATAATTTATTATTATTACATTAAAATATACTTAGTAGCCTGTAAGTAAAGCTAATTAACGCTAATACATCTAATGTGTACTAAACAAAAACAGTATTCAGTTAAGAGCGGTTTTTTTTTCTCATCCATCGCCAACAACACCAACAACACCATCATCATCACCATCATCATGAATATCATTATGAGAACACACACTCACGCAATCAATTTTTTTTTTTGCTAATAAATATACGAATATAAACATATATAAACTATGTATACAACTATATATAACATATAGATATGCATATATGTAGTGCGTAGTGGGCCAAAGTTATAGCACAAGGCCAATTATACTAGAGGAAACACCTACACAAACACAAACACACACACACACACACACAAACACACACACCTATACGTGTATTGCACTCTTGAAAAGTAGTTTGCAATTTCAGCTACAAATACATCTACGATCTATAAGCCATATATCAATCCTACGACCAATTACTGCAACAACAAAACAATCACAATTTTAATAGAGCACACACACATACATACCTACACACACACACACACATGCACACACTCACACACGAAGGCATTTATAGCTGTTTTTTTACTTGGGAGGGTTAAAAAATACAACACAACATCTAACACATTTATTTACATATAAATATAACGTATTAATATTAACGTTTAACTTTAATATTTATGTACAACTAAAACCAACAACTGCTATTGGAAATCGTACTTTTTTTTTGTTTTTTTTTTTATGTATACTTTGTAAAATATAGCAAACAACAAGGCAATTATTTAATGAATAATAAAACAATATTAATGGAAGTTGTACAATTTGTTCCTTTTTAATTCATTTCAATTTTATCGAAGAAAAACTGTAGCATACTTTGCGGAGCCAGGTACAATATTTACATTGCCAACAGTTGAAGTTGCCATTCACAATGGTTTCTATTTGCTGTAGCATACTTTTGGGCAAATTTATCGCGCAGCTTTTAATCATCGCTTTAAGGTTGGCGAAGCCCGCAAAATTAAGATATTCATGTTTCATGGCCATTGACGGTCGTGATCCGTACGAATCCAAAGAGATATATTTATTGATAATCTGACTTTATTTTCCCGAGATATTCAAATTTTAACAAATGTTTCAAAATTTTAAATGTTCATAACTCTGTTAGTTGAAGTCCGATCTTGGAAAGATATGGCATTCTGGACTCGGGAAACCTTAAAGAACAGTTTAGAATCAACAATTTTTGATTTCAGAACTAATCCGATTTATGCGTAAATTGTGATGTTACCCCTTGCCATTTTTCTTGAATTTCATACAACTCTAGAATTGGATTTTTTGAATGCTAATCGATAATCGTGATCCGCACGAGTTCGAAGAGGTATTTCATTGCGAAGTCTGTCTTTATTTACAAGAGATATTCAAGTTTTAAAAAATTTTCAAAAATTTCCATAACTCGGGTAATTGAAGTTCGATCTTGAAGAGATTGTGCATTCTGGACTCGTGAAACTTTATAGTTTGACAAATTGTAAATGTTACTCCTTGCAAATTTTAGAATACGACTTTTGAATACCAATTAATAAAAGTTATGCGTACGAGTCCAAATTGGAAGTTTAAAAACGGCCCCGATTGACGCTTTAAATTGCAAGTATACAATATAAAAACCTAATATGCCTAACTCGATTAAAAGAAGATCCGGGCAACCACCGCCAAGATTTGAAGAACAAGATCCTGAGCCGGATAAAGCCGGACAGTAGTCGCTTACATAAGTCGCCAGATGAAATCACATATCATTTAAATAAGATTGGAAGCAGTGTCATAGAAGAAATAGCTCTAACCACAAAGTTAATATGAACATTGATTTTGCAAGACAGACAGATCTTGGACCAACTACAGCTCAGCATATATACATATATATTGAACATGAACTTGATTTTCTTGAGGTAAATAGACTATAGACTAGTTCGAGGGCTATCGCGATTGTGGCGCCCGTCTAAAGACGTGTCCCGACTTTCAGCTGAATGGGCTCAGCGGCAAATGGAAGACGACGCGACAGATAGATGATAATAGATTTGCCAAATTGATTATTTAACCAGGTTCGAAAGCAACGCAGCTCGGATGCACACATAAGCACATTTAGTATATAAAGTATTGGAAAACTAATTATCAACATGTGCCTCGACCCTTTGTGCCTGTGTGTGTGTGTGTTTGTGTGTGTGCTTTTGTTTTTTTTTTTTCCCCGTATGCAGCAATTTCACAAGACAACGACTAAATTGTCCCGTCGCTGTTTTAATCGTTAGCTCAGCTATTGTTGTTGTTGTTGCTATTTATATATGGAATTTTTAATTTTGATGGCACATTTATTTAGGTGTGATAAGGACCACACACAGCCATACACACACACACGCACAAGCGCACACGCACACGCACAAGCGCACACAACTGACGGGGCAGCTCGGGCATAAATTATACGAAAATACGTGCGCAAAAAACGCGCGCGACTTTAAACGCGCGCAGCAAACAATTGGCAATTGCCACCCCAATGACAGAGACAAACGGCCGCCACTGGCCCTGGTGCTTGGTACATGGTACTTGGAAAGCCAGCTGCCCATAAATTGCAACAATTCCATCTGATAATTCTATTGATATAGCTCAAAATCAGTCTGTATGTATTTGGTTTGTATGTATGTATGTATAAATCGCCAACTGATCGCTGGCAAAGTCGCGTAGATCGCGTTTGCGCGTATTTGTGTATTTGTGTATTTTTGGTTTGTTGCTTATCAGCAAACGTCGCCGACAGAGACAACAACAAAACAATAATAATAATAGCCACGGCAACAGAAAAAACAACAACAACAGCAACAACAAGAGCAAATATAATAATAATATAAAAATATGTATATATAAAAAAAAAAAAAAAAGGTCCAATGACGCGATAATAAACAATTTTGCACCCCAGATGTGTCCAGCTGCCCGGCCCAGAGACGCAGAAGTAGACCCCGCCAGCCAGGGGACAACCAGACCAGCGGAGGGGGTGCGGCTCCTTTGATTAGACGCACTTAAGTACAAAGCAACAACAACAAAAACAACAACCATATCAGCTGCTAACAGTCAGCGCTGCCAGCTAGGTTCAGCTAGTTTCCAGCCAAGTTTGGCGGTGGTCAACTGAATACGGTTGAAATATGACACGGCCTGCAGCGTTGCAACTTATTTATTATTCATCGTCTATCGATAACAAAATGTCAGGTTTTTGTCATCACTAGCTGAACGTATACATAATTTGTTCGAAATCTGTTTGTTCCTTGAAGTAGTGCCAGAAGTAAAAGCAGAAACTTCGACTGCATGGAATAATGTAACATGACCTTACTTGGGCACAAAAGAACATAACTGAGATTTTGGATGCAGCCGAACCTTTCCAAGCGCGTGAAGTGCAGCTGCAATGGAGGCTGCTCTGTGCCTTGCCATGCCCACCTATTTAGCTACTTTTGGCTATTTTCAGCGGAAGTTGGCAGCACTGGTGACAGTGGTGTGTGAGTGTGTGTGTGTGTGTGCTCGCCAATTAAACAGCGCCTCGCCTCAAGTGGGCCGTTTGATAACTTCCTCGCTGGCATTTGGAGTGCTCCAAATGGGGCGTTGATAACTTGGGATCATAAATGATGGCTTCACACAACCAACCAACCAACTAGCCAACTAACGAAGTAACCTTCCAGCCAACAAGTGGCCTGATCTGTGAATCACACAATGGTCAACATGGCAAAGGATGATATCATTCTTGCATTCCATTTGCACCCTTTTCCGTGCACTTCACGGCAAATGCGATCGATTATTAATTAAATCGGGCTGGTTTGAAACTGACCTACGAAAATATTTATAAAAATAATATAAACACTTATTTTTTATTGGTAACCATAATTTAATAATCTTATATTTATATGGGTATTAAGATTGTTTTTCTCTCGATTGTTGTTCATAAATTTATATTTTGATTTTAATTTGCAAGTTGATTTTCTTATAATAAAAAATACTTATTCTTTAAACGTTTTTATTGGCACTTGAAAGACCAACTTATAATAAAACATTTCCAATTTGTAGTTTCTTCAATTTACAATTTTCGGTGCTTCGCTTCACGGTTCGAACCAATGCCCTACCTTTTTTACTCGATTATTTATGTTCCTTAATGAATCAGAAAATTAATCTTTCCATTTTCAAACCATATTCTAAAAATATTTTTATTTTCACCTTGCAATAAACTTAAGAGTTTTCAACTCCTTTAATTGGCAGACATTTCCAAGTACTTACAAGTGCATTTAGAAGCTTATTGTATTTACACTCTAAAGTTAAATGCAAAATCCAAATAACTTTAGAATGTTGCAAATGTTTTGAATGTCTCGCTGCAAACTTGACTGTGGCTTAGAGAAGTAAGGCACGCCTCTCCCATGCTTAAAGCCTAAACATTTGTATTATGCCTCAATTACCTGAGTTATGGGTAGCTCTTGAAATATGTGCACATTCGGATACTTGTTGCTAACAAATGTATTCAAATAACTTTCGAATGTTGCAATGTTTTGTGAATGTCTTGCTGAACGCTTGACTGTAGCTTAGAGAAATAAGTGGTGCCTCTCAGTTGCGTAAAGCCCGAACACTTGTATTATACCCCAATTAATTGAGTTGTAATAAGCGTGCAACCAAGTACTTGATGCTTTCAAATGTATTCATTTCATTTGATTGACGCAAATGCACACAGTATGCGTAGAGTTCTTAGAAAGACTTGTGAATTTTGAATGCTCAACAGCAGGTACTCAACTAGGACAACCCGTGGGCTTATCTGGTTGATTGCTGACGTCAGGGTTCAGAGGTCATTTAGTGAATCAACTGCAGCTTAGACAGAGGTAGGTTTGGGAAACTGATCGATTGACCCACGTCATTCGGGCGCTTAACTTTGGCCGCGCGTGGGTCCCGAATACCAGCCGGAGTCCGTGTTCCAGCTCGTGCTTAGCCGTGTGTGCGCGTGTGTTTGTGCGTGCGGTGTGTGTGTGTGTGTGTATATTACGCATACGCCTGTTGCGCCTCGTGCGCAACGAAGTCCGCAATCGGCATCGCGACGGCTGATCAGTCGAGGCGCCGAACTGGAAGCGGGTGCCAGTTCTCAGTCATCGCTTGGCTCTGGTGCTGGTGGCAGACGCGCGTCTCGTTCGACTCTTCCAATTGATATAGTTAATTTCACAATTGTTATTGCTGTTATTGTTATTGTTATTGTTATTTTTTTTGTTGCCGTTCGATTTGATTTCATTCGATTTGCGCCGCAGTCCCCGGCTGGCTAAACAAAAAGCGATGCGATCGCGCGCACCCACAGAAAAAGCAGAGACAGCGACAATAGCGACAGGGACAGCCATCGGCAGAAACGTATAGAAACGGTTGAATAACAAAACACACCGACAAACACACTCGCACACATATTTAAATATATATATATATATTGATATATATATAAATAAAGGAACGTATTGGCGCATTGATAGAGGCGTTGAGCCAGTTGTGAATTGATCAGAGATGGAGCTCTATACGTCGGACAGCTCGGACACGGACTCGCGCGAACAGAAGACCATCGATTTCGGGCGCATGAACTTGGATGTGGGCACGCTGGAGGATCATCTGAGCTCGCCGCACAAGGGGCTGCTCAAGACGAGCGGGGACATCGAGACCCTGCTGCTGAACCACAATCGGCTGGTGTTGCTGCCGCGCATGCTGCAGCAGTTCAGCAATCTGAAGGTGCTTGATCTTAGCTCCAATGCGCTCACCCAGCTGCCGGAGGCCATTTGCCAGCTGCCGCTGGTCACGCTGATTGCCAAAAACAATCTGCTGACCAACTCGTCGCTGCCCAAATCGCTGCTCAGCAAGCAGCTGGTCAATGGGCATGGCGCCGCCGTTGGCACCTCCACGCTGAAGGAGCTCAACTTGAGCGGCAATCAGCTGCTGCACTTTCCCGAGCAGGTCACCGAGCTGCGTCAGCTCAAGTATCTGTATTTGGGCGGCAACAAGATCTCGAGCATATCCAAGGATATCTGGAAGATGCAAAGGTATCAAAGGCCCAAACCAATTAAATACTCATACAGTTCACATGTTCATTTCGCTTCCCCTCACTCGATCTCGCTTTCTCCCTCTCTCTCTCTCCCTCTCGTTCTCTCTCTCTCTCTCTCTCTCGTTCTCTCTCTCTCTCTCCCTCTCCCAATCGTGTGACCCACTTCACAGCCGATGAAAATGATTCGTTAGGCGCCAGCCCGCCTTATTTTCTTTTTGCCATAACAATTTTCCATTTTCCGCACGCCGCGCGTGCTCAGCCTCTCTTGTTGTCAAGCGTCATACTCGATGGGGGGAGGGGCTACCAGGCGGCGGTTGGGGGTACAAGTCTATTTGATGGTCCGATAAGCGGACTTTCAAGTGGCCCGGGGCGCGCATTGTAAAAGCCAAATCTATCGCAAAACACGTACTTGACCGTAACGACTCGAGACCATAAAGGTACATACATATACAGACGGAGTCTATGGGCATATTTATAAGTAAACACAATAATAAATAAAAAAAATTAAAAAAAAAAAAAAACAACAAAAAAAGGCAAACATAACAAAATAATATGCGAAGCAATTCCAATACGAATCACTTATCACAAACACCGAACTTTGTGACCAGCCACAAGAGATTACACAGCGTGGAAAAACCGATTCAGATTCCGATTCCGTGTCGAGAACTCAGTTGTAACATCTAGACAGCGTATGATATTTTATCAGCCCAGCTAGTTAGACAGCTAGATAATACTTTAGGCACGCTAGCAAAGCTTCGACTCCAGCTGTCTGGCGGAGACTTGGTTAACATAACGCTGCAGATAAAACATATTTGTCTTCCTTTTTATCGGGGCGATCAATTCATTTGTCTTTTAATTGGACTTGTGCAGGTTTTTAAAGTTTTTTACTGTTTGAGTTATCTAAAACAGTATTAAGTTTCCATGAGGTGTTTAACCCTAGAGATACCTTTCAGAACTAAACTCTAGGATCTCAGCAGCAAAAAGTTTAAGCCTTGTGTTTTTGAAGCACAACTTTCCGAACAAGTAGGTTCCCGGTTCGAATCCCAGGCGAGTGCATGGCTGTGTTATTTTCTATAAAACAAATAATCTTCATATATTCTCTTATTTTAAACTTAACTTTAACTTAAAAGTTTAAGCAACCTTCCAAAACTCGTATACCCCGAACCCATTGCAAATAAATAGGGCATAATTGTTTTTCATTCAAGTTAGTTGCCCTCAAATAGATTAGATACCCCTAAGTATGTATATTAACTACTAGACAGCTACGAATTTAGACAATGAATACTTTTTAACTTAAGAGGCAATTGACTCTGTTTTTTTTTTTTTTGACATTTTTTCTTTGTTCGCGAGTTTAAAAATTATATTAAACGGGTAGTTGATAAGCTTTTAGATAGCAACTATTTTTTATCGGACCCAAGAAATTCGATAGCGAATACTTTTTACGAACTCGCAGTTTTGTTCGACAACTGGAATGAGAACTTAATTGATGACAAATAGGATAATTGTATATATTTAATATATTTATTTATTGTTTATTTTATCTAAATACTGACCCAAAGATTTCTTTGCCTAAGGAACTATATAACTATAGAAGGGTACAGAAGGGTCGAAGGGTCGAAATATCGACTCAAGATCCGTCCCCTAAAGCGAATCAGATCTGTAGGCATCATTATCAATCTCCCAACCGAAACCCATATGGAGGCAACCCATCCCGCAGCTAAGAGCCATGTTTCGTTTCTAACAATTTGGTTTTCTCTCTTCTCCCACACAGTCTGCACGTGCTTTCGCTGGGCGGGAATCTGGTCAACGAGGTGCCGGAGGCGGTTGGCTCACTGAGCCAGCTGCAGGCGCTGGTGCTGTGCGACAATCTCATCGAGAATCTGCCGATGAGCATTGCGCGCCTGAAGAACCTGAAGTCGCTGCTGCTGCACAAGAATAGACTGAAGCACTTGCCCAAGGACATTGTTGCACTGAAGAACCTGACCGAGGTGAGTGCAGGAACAGCTGTTGCAGCGCCCGAGCTCAAACTAATTCTCCTTTGCAATCTTAGCTGAGCTTGCGGGATAATCCGCTGGTGGTGCGCTTTGTGCAGGACATGGCCTTGAAGCCGCCGACGCTCTTGGAGCTGGCCGGTCGCATTGTCAAGGCCAGCGGACAGCGGCCGGGTCCCGGAGATTTGCCGCGCACACTGGCCGAGTATCTGAACAGCGCCAACTGCTGCGTGAATCCCAACTGCAAGGGCGTCTTCTTCGATAACCGTGTGGAGCACATTAAGTTTGTGGACTTCTGCGGCAAGTACCGCGTCCCATTGCTGCAGTACCTCTGCTCCTCGAAGTGCATTGAGCCCGAGGAGCCATCGAGGGCATCCAGCAGCAATGCCAGCAACGCCAGCAGCGGCTTCATGATGCGCAAGGTACTCCTGGGCTAGACGACCAGGCAACTAGGTACGGGTACGGGTCCGGGTCCGGGTCCGTGAATTGTTCCACAACCGTTCGACAAGTCGTTGGCTCGGCCAGGCCCCAAGCGGAACCGAACCTCTCGTCGATTGGCTGTGTGGTGTTGTTGCGGCGGAGCCGCACTCTGGAATCCATTGGCTTAATCACAATACCAAAATTTTCACCAAATTTTCTATATGAATTTTTTGTTCATTGTTTTGTTATTTTATGCTATAAAACCCAACATGAAATATATATATATACACATGTATCCCCAAAAGAAATTTCACAATTATATTGTTATTCACTTTCTTTATACTTTTTATTTGTATTCATTTTATCATAATTATTATTATTCTTATTATCATTACTAATTCATATTAGTATTGTTTTTAAATTATTATTGTTTTTTGTTTTAGTTTTTAATTTTTTATAATTTTTTATCTTTTATTCTAATAATTTTTTTTTTTTCAAGTTTTATTATTATTATTCTCTTTATTATTACTATTCCCATTACTTTTATGGAATAGTAATAATGAGGCTTGGTTCAGTTCGTGAACCGAGGTTTTGAATAAATGCAAATATTTTATTGCTTATCATATATTTTGATCAATTCTATTTTATAATTGAAAATATTCCACATCGTACATTTTGTCATATAAAAGTTGTCTATACCCAAAATTGGCAGGTTCAAACTCAGCCGTTTCTTAGGCAACTAATTTGGCTCAAAGTTCGTCTTATATTCAAATCTAAATTGGAATTCCGGACATCGAATCCGGCTTGCAGCTTTGTTTTTGTTATGATTATTTGTAAGTTTCAATAAAAGTTTCTATATTTGTTGATATCATAAGTTAGGTTAGGTTGAGTCGACTGTCAGACCAAGAATCAGACACACCTAGGCCTCTATACGCCCATTATCACCTAGAATATTTGGAATTCTGTTAAATTGCTTTTGCTTTTATAGACCCGTGATAACAGCTCAATAATTGCTTGGACTTGAATGCAGTATAGTCCATGCATATGAGGCGAGCAAACAATATTCCATTCCTAAAGGTTTTGGTGAGAGCTAAAAATATTGACCGATAATTCCTATGAGAAAAGTCATCTAAAACGAGCAAATCCGACGGATAAAATAAAATTTATAATAGCTGTAACTGAAACATTTTGGACATTTTTTCCGAAAAATGAGGTCGAATCGAAAATCAAAACATGTTGGATGATTTTTTTTTTTGAATATCTCGGTTAAATATCTTTGTTTGAAATGTTATACCTTTTTGAATTTGTACGGATTCCTTTTATCAATTGACCACCAATTTAAAATCGTCGGGTTAAAAGAAGTTGTAAACGATTAGAATATGCGCTTCATAAAAAGATTCGGCATTGAATAAGATCTTTTATTATTTGTCTTTGATTTTGAGAAAACGCATCGAATATCGCAATATATCATAACGAAAAAGGGACTCAATTTGACAATATTATTTCGCAAGAGAAGCTTTAAGTCCTCTGTACTCTCCACTCAAATTTGTTCTTCATAGTGCTTCTTTTGTACAATACTTGATCACCTATTACTTATCTGATTATATTTCCAATATTCCCTCTGAAAGATCCTCGGAATTTCTTACGATTGCAGTTGCTTTGACTCCCCTCAAAGTCTGTGGCCTCTAAAGCAATTCTTTGTAAAATTCTTCGGAACTTCAAAATAATATATAAATGGATCTGGAAGCTTAACACAATACCTTGAAATAGCTGAAAGTATCATAAATAAAACCATGGTATATAGTATATAGTATTACTTATCGTAAGGGATTTATTTTGAAAACGTTTTTCTCTTTCGGTAACAAAAGACTGGAGATCGCAGCTAAATCGGATCTTTGCTTATCTTTAAAGAACTGAAACTAATGCATAAATAAATGTAAGTATAATTGGTATACAAGTTGTAATTAGTTTAAGTGCATAATACAATTCCCTCACACACACACACACACACACACACACACACACACACACACATGCAGGCACACACATTCGCACAAAAATAAAAAAAAGCAAGCTCGTAAAGGCAAACGTGCATCAGTTTTGGTCCATTTTCGGGCTCGTAGGACCCATGCCATATTGACACTGACTGACACGCTCAACAGTTGAAAAAGTATATATATATATATATATATAAGTGTGTACATATAGATCTATAAATAAATATGCATTTACTCTCTTTATCATTCTTTGTTTTTCGTAGGCAAAACGACGACAACCGAAATATACTCAACATTCATAATTTGATTTTTGTCTGTTTGTTTTTGTTTTTGTGTGTTTATAAATACATTTTCAATGTTTCCAACAACAACAATTGAATTTCAATATATATATATATATATATGTATGCTTAACGAGCTAATTCACAATTATATCTCTGTTTAAAATATATTCAAATATATATGTATCTCTATATAATTTGTTTGTATTTTGAAAGCTTTCAATTTGAGTGCCATTTTGTATTGTTTTTCAATTTGTTTTGCTAATTGATTTGATCGTCCTGTTGCCCTATCGATAAGCGATAACGATAACGATAACAACCGAAGCCTAGTACTAGAAGCATGGCATTAAGAGCCGCAGTGAACGCGCGCATGGAACGAAATGGAAACGGAACATGAAAATCGATGAAAATAATTTGTTTTTATATGTTTTTATTGATTATTTGTTGTATTTTGTGTTTTCTTGTTCTTTACGTTTATGTCTGTATAAATATTTACAAATAATAATTGAAATGAAACATAAATTAGTTATATACTACATATATGTGTATATATGTATGCATGTATGTATGTATGTATATGTATAATTGAAAATTTCTATGTAATTTAGGTATTTCCTTTCAACTCTTTTTTTCTTATATTTTCTTTTCGATTTGTAGTCGCTGTGTAAGGTTGTAATTAAATAATATTATAAAAAAAAAGGTTATGCTTAAAAAGAAAAGTAACTATTTCTAGTGGTAATTTATAGTGTATGTATGTATGTATGTAGGTATGTATGTGTGTCTGTGTGTGTGTGTGTGTGTGTAAATGAAGAAACCAAATGTTAACAGACAGTTTAGACAGATTGCACAAACTAAAGCCCCGAAAGAGCATCCATGCGTAGCTCTAATAATACAATAAAGCCCCAGAAAGCCAAGTCCAGCCGCAACAGTTGGGATCTGAGTCTGGGATATTGGGAGGATATACAAAAATGTGTTAATGATGATTGAATGATACAAATTTTGGCAGCATTTAGTTTGTGCACCAGCTTCTTTTCACACCAACTCTCTCTCTCTCTCCCTCTCTCTCTTTCACTGCAACTTCCTCTGTCTTCGAACAACTCGCATCTGTCCATGAATATGTATATATATATATATATTACTATATAATGTATGCCTGTATGCTAACCACTAGCAATTTGGTATCTATAATACACGAATGCCCAGTTTGTTTTCTTTACTCTTGTTTGATGTGCATTAAAGTCTAATAAAAAAATATATATATATATTTATGCATGTATGCGGAGGAGATATATGTATGTAAATATATATATATATATGTGTATATATATATATTTATGTATATAGTATTAATATATGGTATATATCTGTTCTGTTCAATCGCGTTACGATGTTAACTTTAAAGGCTCACTTAAGTAAGAAAAAAAAAAAAAAACATGATCAATTAGTTAAAACACATGCCCCCCAACTAATACTAATACTAAATACTACCAAGTATATGTGCCTACCCTATATATAGATAAATCGATATATATATATAAAGACTATAAAACGCATAACTAAGTCTAATGCAGCAGCAAATCGTTTTGTTTCTTTTCTTTTCTGTTTTGTTTAACTGCTTCTCCTTGATTCAATTCCCCAACTCTTGCCTTCTCTTTCGCATCTATTTGTATAGTTTTCAACTCTAGCTGTATACATATATACATCTGCGTGTATATATATATATATAAATATACATATATGTGTGTGTTTATGGTATACTCTTATGCGTAACCCTAGTACTCTCTATATTTAAGTTTTTGCATGTTATTTTGTTTTGTTTTTCCTTTTTGTGTTCCCTTCTTCTTCTTCTTCTGCGCATCTTCGCTTCTCTTGTGGTTGTTCTTATGGAATATATATATATATATGTTTTATTCTAAAACCTAATCAAAAAACACCCTGACTTTGATCTCTGATCCATCCAATCACCTCCCTTCATCTCTCTCTCTCTCTCACTCTCTCACTCTCTCCGTCTCTCCGTCTCTCTCTATCTATCTCTCTCTCTCTCTCTGTCTCTATCTCGCTCTTTCTCGCTTATATTATTATATATCTTTTGAAATGCATTTGCTTTTGCTTGTTCCTCTCCTGCTCCTGCTCCGCCTCGTTCTGGTTTATCTTATGCTTATTAGTTTCTGGTTGATTCGCTTTCCTCTCACTGGCAGGATTGAGTTCTAACTGTAGTTGCTTCCGGCATCAGGCCAATCATCAATCTTTGTGCCCGCCGGCATCATTGGCTGCTGCTCCTCCTAATCCTCCGCCGCCGCCGCCGCCCATGTGCTGTGGTATCACCGTGAGACTTTTGGGTATTTTGGACATGATGACATTGTCGATGAGCTTCTGCTGCTGCTGTTGTTGCTGCTGCTGCTTCAGGGTAAATGTGATGGCACCCAATCCTCCTCCTCCTCCTCCGCCGCTGGCAGAGCTCGTTGCCGTCGCCGGCTTGGCCGTCAGATGCGGGAATTTATTGGCTGCTGCCGCTGCGGCGGCGGCGGCAGCACCATTCAATATATACTGATTGGCATCCGGAAAGTTCTTCCACAGCCAGGAGCTGTTGTTATCCAGGCTGACGCTGCTGTTGTTTGCCGCCGCCGCCGCGGCCGTTGCGGCTGCCGCTGCCAGAGCATTGCTGAGCATCGGCTGAAAGCTGGCTGGCGATGACTGCACCTGGGACTGTGTTTGTGCCTGTGACTGGGCGCCACCAGCTGCTCCACTGGCATTCTGTGGATTGCTCAGCGGCGGCATGGGCTTCGGTGCAAGCCGTGCAAGTCGCAATGCGCTGCCGGCGGCAACTCCGCCCGGCTGCAACGTCGGCAGCTGCTGATGTTTGTGTTGCTGTTGCTGCTGTTGTTGCTGTTGTTTGTGTTGTTGGTGTTGTTGTTGTTGATGTTGTTGATGTTGTTGATGTTGCAGCTGTTGTTGGTGTTGCTGTTGGAGCTGCTGCAGCTGCTGGCGTGCAGTTTGCTTGGCTGCGTCTATTTTGGTCATGTCGCGCAAGAGCTTCTCACGCCGCAAGATGCACATGCGATTGTAGTCAATGATTGAGATGAGGTATGGCTTGCCGCCGGACTGGACCTGCACCTGGGCGGGCAGACGCCGCCCGTCGGCTGTTTGGAACAGCGTTGGCGACTTACTCGGCACCTTATGCTGCTCCTTGAGCGGTATCAGCGTCGGCTTCCAGCTCTTGCTCTCGTGCCGCTCCTGCGGTGTCAGCTTATCCGGTAGCATAATCACACTGGGCGCACCAGACCCTGAACCTGAGCTCCCGCCTGAGCCTGAGCCTGAACCCCCGCCGGCTGCGCGAGGCAGCTGCAGCCGTTTGCCCGCCAGTGTTGGCAGCGTGGCGGCACTTGCCGAATTGGCGGCACTCGTGCGGCGACGCTGCAGACTAATCAGCTCCGGCGGCGAGCTGAGCAGCTGCGCTACATTGGGCGGCGGCTTTGGTGTCGGCTGCTGTTGTAGAATTGTGGGCGCAGCGTTGGCCAACATCGGCTTGGACTTCGGCTGCTGCTGTTGCTGCGGCGGCAGGTCGTTGTGGCTATGGTTGCTTACCAGCTTGTTGGCCATGTCCAGCAGCTTGTGCGGCTTCTCGTTTGAGGCAGACGCGGACTTGTGATTGGAATGGGACTGCGACTGCGACTGCGACTGCAACTGCTGCTGCTGCTGCTGCTGTTGGTGCTGTTGGTGCTGACTGGTTGCAAGCGGCACAATTTCCACCGCCTTGTTTATGCCGAGCAGATTGGTCTTGAGTATGCTGCGACTATTGGACGCATTGGTGGGCACCAGCGGCGGCGCATCCTTGGCATGCAACGCCGCTTTCACAGGCGACGATTCCTCGCCCACAGCTGCTGCCGCTGCTGGCGATGCTGTGGCTGTTGTTGATCCCCCGGCTGCTGCACTCGCTCCAACTGTGGCTTTGGCGCTGTCTTTGGGTCGCGCTATGATGGTTACCGCATTGGAGCTGAGCTGCTTGGTCAACTTATCCACGGAGACAGTGCGCAGACGGTCCAGCGGCAACAGTCCGCACTCTGGCGCATAGTCCGCCGCATCCTCCTTGTCCGCATCCTCGTCATCGTCATCATCATCGTTCAGCTCCACCAGCGGAATGACGGGCTCCGGCTGCCCAGACGTCTGTTCCATGCCGCTGTTATTGCTACCTTGGGGCGTGGTCAAGGCGTTGGCGAGCACGCTGCTGCCGCTGCTGCTGCTGTTGTTGTTGTTGCTGGCATTGGGCGAACAGGATTGACTGGCATTGGCAGGCGGGTTGGCAGCATTCGGTGAGGTGGAGGAGTAGGACGAGGAGGAGGAAGCGGCGACCGCAGCTGCATTTGTCTTGGCATTGCTTTGGAGGCCACCGCAATGACCATGATCGTAGGAATTGAGACGCTGTCGCACGGTCTGCGTATAAACGCTGGCATTGGAGGAGGCGTGCGCGGCAAGCACGAGGTCGCCATTGCGATAATACTTCTCCAGCAGTATGAGATGGCGCAAAAAGGAGCTCTGATTGCCGTACGGCTTTTGCAGCTCCTCCCAGAGGCGGCGCGTCGGCTCATCGTACTGCAGGAACGTTTGGACGCGCGTCCAGCCCTCCGGCGTGCGCTGGCTGCTGCTGCTGCCGAAGGGCACCTTAAACTGCACGCCCAGATCCTCCTCGCCGTGAAAGAGTTCACGCATCGAGATGTTCGGATTGCCGCGCAGCACATTCGAGATGTCGGCGCCGGCCTTACCCTTAGCATTGGCATTGGCATTCGTATTGACATTCGCATTCGCATTTGCACTCGCATTCGCATTGGAATTGGAGTTGGCTGTGGCTGTCGCATCGCCAGCCAAATTCTGCTGGAGTATGGCCTGGAGCTTAGACATTTGTTTGCTGGCGCTGACCGCATGCCCGATGGGCGTTGTTGAGGAGCTGCTCGAATTGGAATCCGTAGGGCCATCATAGTCCACCACCATGGGCATTTCGCTGGAGGCATCATCAGAGGCGCTGGCAGCTGGAGCCGTGCCGGCGCCAGTTGAGCCACCGCAGCCGGTGTTGGCATCCTCCTCATCCACCTCGGAGGCCTCGTTGCTGCCATCCTGCAGATTGTGCACCTTAAGGAGCCTGCAAAAGCGAGAAGCCCGATTAATAATCGGATTACAGCAGTCAATCGCTCGCTCACCTCTTGCGATAGTTCTTGACAAACTCGGCCTTCTGGGACTTGGTGCTGTCCGGCGGTTTCATCAGCAGATTGGCAAAATAGCGGCAGAGCTTGCAGACGGCGGTGCCGACGCCCAGCTGCACGGGTATGCCCATTTCGGAGAGCGCCTTCTCCAAACGATCCGTGTCCTGCTGAGAAATGGAATGGCATGAAGTTGAAGCCGGACAGAGAGAGAGATCGAGAGAAAGAGAGTGAGATAGATGCTTACCGAGGTAATGTGGTACATGTGATTCTTGCCAAGACGACGCTTGCAGAGCACACAGCCGGACGACTGGATGACCGTATTGTAGTGGGGCTCACAGAGCCAGACGCTCGAGGTACCCGCCGGTATCTCGAAGTTGAGCAGGCACTTCTTGACGCTCTTGCGGACGCATTTGCGCCGCAGCGAATGGCTGGCCGCATCTGCGCAATCCTTGACAGCGCAAACACGCTGCGCCGCCGATCCGGAGACGGCGCCCGACGAGGTCGTTGCAAACTCCGCCTCGCCAGCATCTCCCGTGAAATGTTTGTCCATGCTGTTGCCATTGCCCCCGCCCCCGGCGGTGTTGCTGTTGTTGTTGTTGTTGTTGCCCGTCTCAAGGTGGCCGGGCGCGGAGAGGCGCTTCTTGTAGGAGGGCGCATTGGCGCGACGATCCACATGGCGGAAGCAGGCGTCGCACAGGCAATTGTCCACCGTCAGCTTCTCCTCGTCTGCGGCACATATCGTGTCAGTATATAAAAATATATCTAGCTAAAGGCGCGTGCCACATACTTGCAAGTATCTTCTGCTGACGCTCCACAGACTTGATCTGGCCGACGTGGCAGGGCGTATCGTATAGTCCAAATTTGCCGCTGCAATAGTAGCATTGGTCCTCGCACAGGCGACCCGGATGAAACTTGAACGAGGACGCCTTCTCCGGTATCAGAATCTTCTCCTTCTCATCCTTCTTAACCATCTGATAGAAGCCGTGCTCCACTTGACCGCCATGACCCTCCGAATGCGATGAATCTGTGCGTGTGTGTGTGTGTGTGCGCGTATATTAATATATATATATATATATTTAGAAATGTATACGATAAAGCTGTGGTCGTGGCAGACATTTAACATAGCAGCATGCCAACTTAAGATACCCTCAAACAAACATAAAAAAAACTTATTTAGGAGGAGGCTAGGCTCAACATTTTCGTGCTCCCGCTTTTAGATAACCTTAAAACCAGGTTTTGGTTCAAATCTTGTTTTTTATAATATCTTCACTTTAATTTAACAATTGAACTTTTCACCAATAAATGCCAAAATTGTCGTCTTCCAAAATTGGTTAGAAAAAAACAACAATTGGGGCCACAGTTATTTATACTTTGGGGCTGAGTCTCCCTTAAGAGTATTTTATGTTGAACCTAAATATTTTAGAACAAATTATGACTCGGTTTGGGTTTCAGTTCGGCTTATTAATTTGGTTTAAAGTTCGGTTCGGTTAAACAATAAAGGTCGGAACTAACTGCTGCTTCTGCCGTGGACTCAGTTGAGATTGGTTTGGTCAAGTCGAAGACTTGGTCGAGTTTTCTAGGTAACTGATAAGTTTGCCTAAACACCATGAGCCATGAGTCCCCCCCCCCCAGAGCCAAATCAAAAGCAAACAAAACGAAGCAAACACAAAAACAAGTTCAACACCAAAACACTCGGCACCAACCCAGGCAATTTCTGGAGGACGCGTTGTTGTTGTTGTTGTGCTGATTGCTGCTGCAGCTGTTTTTGTTGTTTTGGTTGTTGTTGTGGTTGTTAGTGTGGCTTAAACGATTAGTTGTCTTGCGGCCCACGTTACCCGAATTCAAATTGTTTCGATTGATCGCACCTTCGTTCTGCAAATGGAAGAAGAAGATGAAAGAATTAGCATTTGTTGTTGGAGTTGTCTCAGCTGCGTCAACTTACCTCGTTCTGTATGGTGTAGTAGGAGTCCTCGGCATGGGCGCCATGCTGATCGGCGGCACGGTCGGCAGCGCCGTGTCCGCGTGCGCGTCCCTTTTGGAATGTCATCTTGAGCGACTGGCGACGCACACCGTGCGCCGAGCTGGCCGCTACGCCAGCGATGCCGCCTTTGCGTGTCGCGCTGCCCATGCTGCTGGCAGCAGCAGCTGCCGTTGTGCTGATGCCAGCAGCGACTGGTCCGCCGTGGATAACTGTGCCGGTGGGCACACCCGTGGCGCCGCCGGCGCCGCCATTGCTGCTGCGATTCAGCTTGATGACCGTCTTCAGGGTGCCGCTCGACTCGATGTGCGCGGCGCTGCCACCTTTGCCCGCTGACCGCTTGCCGGTCTGCTGTTGTTGTTGTTGCTGCTGCTGCTGCTGTTGCTGCTGCTGGTGGACAGCGCGCGTGTGCGTGTGTATGTACTCCTGACGCAGCTGCTCAGCGGCGTGGTGGGTCAGAAGACCGAGATGCTGCAGATGGCGCTCCTTTTCGCGACGCAGCTCATCGTCGCCATCCGTCAGCTTTTTGAGTTTGCCATTGGCTGCCTCAGTTTTGGGCAGTTGCTTCTGCTCGGCTGCGACGGCGGCCAGCGGCTTCTCCTCCTCCAGGTCGGCTAGATCCTGTTCGAGCTTGGCGGCGGTGCCATCTTCTGTCTTGAGCGCCAGTTCCAGTTCCATGACGGCATCTGGACTGACGGCTGTTGCAACGGCAATGGCATCTGCTGTGGCCGTCGACACATTCTCCTTGTTCTCCTCGGGATATTCGGCGCAGTCTTCAGTTAGGATTTGCATGTCGGTGTCATCATCGGCCACAGCATTCGCTTCGGCTTCCTGCTCCTCGGTCAATGGCTCCACCTCCAAGGTGAGCACCATTTCAGCGGGCAGCTTCTTTGTGGCTGGCACATCCAGCTCCGCCGCCAACTGGGCCGTATCACATTCAATGGGTGCCGCTGACGACTGCTGCTGCTGCTCGTGGTCCTGCTCCTGCTGGAGCTTGCTGGCGCTTAGCGCGTTACCGCTGGCATCCACGACGCCCTCCTTGGCCAGCTGCTCCATAATCTCGCTTTCAAAGTCATCATAGTCATCTGCCTTGGCCGGCAGCTCCTCGACCTCACCATTAAGCTCGCCCGGCGAGCTGACAGCTTCAACTGCTGCCCCACCAGCTGCTGCTGTTGGCTTTTGTGCCTCCTGCTCCGTCTCATCGCCGCTTTCGTCCACGCGCAGCTCACCCATGCTCCCAGCATAGGAGTCGTTCAGTTTGCCCTCCAGCTCCGTCTCTGCCTCCGCTTCCGCCACCGTTTCGAGCTCAATTTCAAGCCCGTCTGCCTGGAGAGGCTCCTCTTCATCAGGAGCTGCTGCTGCTGCTGTCGCTGCCACAGCAGTTGCTGTTCGCGTCTCGCTTGCAATTTGCACAATCTCGCCCAGCTCCGGGTCCTTCTCGATGCCCAGATTGTTGGCCAGAAACTCGGGTTTCTTGTAGAACTGCTTAACGCTAATGGCGCTGACGCCTTCACTGATCATCTCGGGGCTCAACGAGGGCGCCTTGCCAGTTGCCTCATTCGATTCAGTTTCGGCTTCGGCTTCACCCTCGCCATCGCCCTCGCCCTCGTCCGGGACGCCAGCGAGCTGCTGCTGCTGCAGTGCATCCTCAGTGCTTTTTTTCACCGTTTCTGTATCCACGGTCAGCGGCTCAATGCCATTGGCAGCCGCTGCAATCGAGGTGGAGGCCTTCACCTGCGGCTGCTCAGCGAGCTCAGACTCCGGCTCTGTGGTCTTGGCTACCGCATCGAGACTCTCGTCAAAATCGATCGCCAGTTTCTCCTGCTTGATCTCCGTGGCGGCCAGCAGCAGATCGTCCATGGAGGTGGAGGTCAGACTGTCCTTGGAGTCCTCGTCGACGGCAGCGCCGCCAGTGGAACTGGCAGCTAGCGAACTGGAACTGGCAGATGCCGCCTTGGCGGCCAGCAGGCTGCGATTTGCCGATCCCACGCGCCGCCGCTTCGGCGGCGTTGGCTCCGCAGGCGTTGTCGTTGTCGTCGCGGCCAACAGGCCTGGCGAGCCCGCTTTGCTGTGCCGTGTGGCGCGCGTGCTGGCTGCGCTGGCTGTGGCGGTGGGTGTTCCCTTCGTCTGCGGCCTGCCGCGTCCGCGTCGATGGGCTGATTGCGGCGTCGGTGTGGCAGCGGGCGATTGCGGCTCCTCGCTGTCCGGCGGCTCCAGTTTAATGCTCAACGCGCTGGGTTTGGCCTCATCCGCGACACTCGTGGACTCGGCCTCATCCTCATCATCCTTGACCTCAACCTTGGCGTACTTGAGGCCCAGTTCGGCGTCATCGTCGGAGCGCTTGCGCTTGAGCAGCTGCTCCTTGGTTGGCTCTGGCGGCGCTGGCTTTTTTCGGCGGCCGCGCGCAGGCAGCTGTGGCTCGTTGTTCACCGTCGATGACTGGCGGCGATTGCGGGTGACGCGCGTGTTGTTATTGTTGTTGTTGGCCAGCGCCAGCTCCTGGGCGTGCGCTTTGCGTGTGACGCGATTGCACGTGGTTGGAGTTGATGCTGTTGTTGTTGTCGTCGCTGTTGCTGTTGCTGCTGAAGCTGGCGTTGTGGGCGTGGGTGTTGTTTCCTTCTCCTTCTCCTTATCTTTGGAGTCCTTTGGGGTATCCTTGGCGTCCTTCTCCTTTTCGCTTAGCTTTGTATTGGCATTGTCTTTTGTGTCTTTCGTTTCCTTCGGCTCTTTCGCTGCCGGCTCCTGCTCCTGCCCCTGCTCATCGAGTTCCATGGCATCGCTGGACTCCTCCTTGACCAGCAGCTCTTCCGCTGGCTTGGCGGCTACTTCTTTGGCTTCTTTTAGCTCCTTAATGGACTTACGGCCGCGTATTATCGGCAAATTTCCGCTTTGCCGCTCCGCTGAGCCCTTTCTTTGGCTGCTGCCACTGGGCAGCTCCTCGTTATCGCTGCCAGCTGCCGTTCCTGCTGCCGCTGCCGTCGCCGCCGGCTCGAGTGTCTCTCGCGCATCCCGCTTGCTCGTCGGCGAAGAGCTGTGCAGCAGCAACGGGGACGAGTGACGCGTCACACGCACATTCTTGGCGGCCAGTGCCTCGGAGCATGACTTGCGCGGCGTGCCGCATTCTGTGATCAGTGGCGAGGGATCACTATGTCGTTCTATCAGATCAGTGTCCTGGTCTTTATTCTTATCCGGTTCCTGTTCAGCTTCATCAGCTGGAGCAGCTGCCTCAGCTGCATCTCCAGCTGATGCTGCTGCTGCTGCTGTGGCTGCTGTTGGTGCGTCCCCAGCTGCTGCTGCTGCTCCATCCTCGCCTGGTGCCGCTTCCAGCTCAAATGTGGGCGAAGCAGTATTATTATCAGGCTTTGTTCCTGCTCCTGCACCCGCTCCCGCTCCCACTGCTGGTTTGCGCGCCGACATCCTCGATCCGTCACTGGGCTGTGCTGGTGACGCTGCTGTCGACGAGGTCGACGCTCCTATTTTGAGGCTTGCGCTTCGTCGGTCGCCAGCTGCTCCACCAGCTCCAGCTGCAGCTTTTGCTGCTCGCGTTCAGCCTGAATCTCGCAAATCTCTAGCTGAACTTTTACACACTTAAAGTCGTTGTGATTTGGTCCCATTTGTTGACTACCTGTCAATTATATTTGAATAAAGAAATACATCAGCACTTGTGCACTTCATGATAAACGGAGCAGATACCATTTTCCCGCTTCCTTTAAAAAGGACGAAAAGCTTTTCGAAATCCCGAATGGATTTCGTTCAGCATTTCTTTCAAGCGGACATATTTTCGACTCAAAGGAACTAAAAGAGGAAAGATACCCAAGATATTTGGATCTAATACAAGCATAACAAAAACCTTAAAATACATTTAACATATAACATAACATCACAAATAATATATCATATTCTGAATTAATATAGATTGATAATAAATCAAGAATTTTATATTCAAGAAGACATTTGAATTGTTTGCAAAATATTCGATCGATCTCATCAGATTGGAAAAATTAAAAGATTTTAAGCCTTTTTAAGGACTCAAAAAAGAAATCTTAAAAAATATATATGTAGCTACGAAATTTTAATAACTCCACAAGACATAAGACATTCACTTCTTTGGTTAAGGCCATGGCTTAATTAAGGTTTTCCCTTGGGTCAGATTTGAATAAACAAATATTACGCATACGCCATGTAGCGGCAAAGTCGCTGGCAAAAGACAAAACACAGACAAAAGGCATGGCAACAGGCAGCAGGAACAGGAAAGGGAAGCGTAGAAAGCTGCGTTAGAAGAACTGCAAAATACACACACGTCCCATTGTGACTGTCACTTACACCCCGTTAACGCTTGCTGCCCCCCCTCACTCCCTCACAAGCGAGCCAGCCAAAAGGCAAAACGAGTTTGAAAGCAACAACAACAGCAACAACAACAACAAGAGCAGCAGCTGCTGGGGCTGCCTAAAGAAACTAACATTACGAGCTGCCGAGAGAGCTGCGTACATAACGCCAATCAAATTGTGAGCGCAGCAAATTCATAGACAGCAGGCGAATTTGGAGCGTCGCTGCTAGCGTCAACTGCGCACAAGAGCACATTGCGAATTACAGAAAAAAAATAAATAAATATAAACGATTGCTATTTGTCATTTTGCCTACTGATCCTGTCACTTTATTGTAAGCAGAAACACACAGCGACGACGCGCGTGCGAGATGACAGGCGCCATTTTTGTGCGCTGCCTGTCGACGAAGAGCGCAGAAGATCAAGAGAGCGGATGAATTGGTTTCTTAAATTGTTGTTGGCAAAATGCAAGCAGTTGGGCGCAATAATTTCCATTTGCAGCGAAAATTGAGCACACAAAACACGACCTTCGCCTGGTCTGTGCAATTCTTGGGCTGCAATTGTATAAGCAGAGCAGCACAGGAGAAAATGGGCCTCCATTTCCCACTTCCACTTACACAAGTATAGAGCACAAAACGGATTTAACGACACTGACACACACACACACACACGTACACACTGGGTACGCGCTCACAATCGCACACATACTAGCCCAAGCAGTACGCTCTTCATCGTAAAATGACAAGCCGATGCCGCCACCACCCTCTGCAACGAAGGCGGTGGAAGTAGAAACACAAATGACAGCGACAACAAACAGCGAATAAAGGAAACAAAAGAAAATCGCAAATAACAAAATCAAAATGAAGTATACATATTAATGTACAAAACAAAAAAATGGCATCGACACGCACACATATAGAATTGCATTATAGGCTTTACATTAAGTATGCAAAAAAAAAAAATTAAAATGAATAGAATTGAACCAAAATGCAGTTGTAAACACACTTACAAGCACACGCGCACGTAGCAGCCGCAGTCCCGGGGCTTTGGCATATTCTAGCTTGCTTTCTTCTCATTCAGTTTTATTTACGCTAACCAAATTTACGACACTTACTTTATATTACTTTCGAATAAAATAACAACCATTGAGTATTGCTTAAAATATTGTTCCGTTTGATCAAATCTGGCTTCTGCTTGTGTGCTGCACAGCGTTGCCGCACGCAGGGATGTAGGGGTAAAAAATATCGATAGCAACAATAGTATCGTGCACAACACATCGATACACAAAAATTTGGCCGTATCGATGTTTTATGGCTGCGGCAATTGCTGCAATTTGCAAATATTAAATCGAATTCGAATGGATCGCTAAGAGGCAACTGAAACAAGTTGGCAAAACCAAACTGCGAACGTAATATTGTATATATTCATTGGATAACATTAGTATTTGTTTGATTCGTTTTTATGAGTGTCGCACGTGCTGCGTTTGCCGATTAGGCGAAACTGGATCACCACTGGATCAGGTGTGTGGATGCCGGGGGGGTATATGCCGCCTAATTTAAAAAATAATTGCACGCAGATCGTAGGAAACTAACAAAAATTAAAAATTATTATATATGTATTATTATAAGATTGGTTTCATTTTAATTTAAGCTCAAATGACTTTCAATTTGCAAACAAAAGTAAATGTAAACAAACAAATTGCAAAAATTGACAACTGTGTTGAACAACTCGTTTGTTTTTGTTTTTACACAACACATTTCAATATAAGGACTTGCCAATTTCCACTACAACATTTGGTCACACTGAAGGCGCCTTATTTAGCACTTTGAATTTGAATAGATCGAAATGAATGAATGTGCAACTAAAGTTTACAAAAGGTTTAACATTTTAAACGAGAAAACAATAATACAATTCCAGAGCAAGAACAAGTCTGGACGCTGTGGCTAGATAGGTGGGTTAAACATGCCAGCAGGTGGCCGGGCTAAGATATGTAATGAAACGGCAGCAAAGGAGTTTCACCTGCCGCATGTGCCACAAATGAAGCGAGAATAAACATTTCAGAGGTTGCACCATTTGATTATTTTTAATTAGTTTTGGATTTATTAATTGGCAAATTTAATTGAATTTTGAGCTTTGTTTTGTTTTCGTTGCATTTTCGGTCAATTTGTTTTGGGTTTGCAGCAATTTAAAATATTTTGATTTTCTTTTTAATTATGCATGGGAGCATTTTTGTTTGCGAATGATTTGCCATATACGCATACATGCAAAGATATGCATGTATGTGTGCATGTACATAAACAGCTCTCGCACGTACACACTCGCAGCACATGCACACACTCACACAAACACATAGTGGCACACAACAGGGCACATAGCCACAACGACGATACTTACTTAATTCTCTTTTTTCAGAGTCGCCTTCGCATCATTTGCGAATTTTCCGCATTTATTGTTATTCAATTGTACCGAAATCAATTCGAATTCGTATCAGAATTCAAAGTCGATGGAAACGCGGTCAGTTTTATATACAAAATGTACGAAAAAACTGCACAATCCAAAGCAGAGAAAAACAAAAAAAAAATAATAATAATAAAATAAAATGCAGAACCCGAACCGACAGAGTTGTGAACGCAAACACGGTACGAAGTGAAATAACAAGGCAAAATGGCAGCGCACAACATGCCAAAGAGAGCGAGAGCGGACAAGAGAACAAGAGAGCGTCACAGCGGCGAATACATATTTCGCCGCCGACTCTGACTCGACCACATGTAAGTGCTATCTCCGAGATACATTTATACCCTACACACAAGCCCAGACTTAGAAAGCGCCGCGTCAGAATCGCGTTCCCTTAAAAAGGACACAAACAGAATATTTTATAATTACTAAGTAACTAACAATCTTTGCAATCTAATACATGCCGATTTCTATTATCGATATTCATCGCCTGACAGTCGCTATTAACTGCTGAATAATGTTTTCGTTAAAGCAGCACTTACGCTTGCATGAACACTGTCAGCTTTCTTAAATGTATGGCAACTCACGCAGGTAATGTGGATCAGTGGGCGGTTGGTGTAGGGTACGCACAAGTCGACCAATGAGCTCCGGCTGGTTGTCTACGCTTACTTGTTTTGTACTCTGCCGCGTTGCTGGTTTTGGCCTGGCGCACGACATCGACTGCAAGGACTAGAGCTAAGAGCAAATGCTTCGTTTTCGGCTGGGGGTAGCAATAAAACTAAAACTAAAGACTTTCAAGCAGCTTATGGCACACAATATTATGTACTTTGATTCGCCTGATGTGGCTGCTGAGTTTTCGCTGTGCTTTTTCGTATGCAAATTCATTTATTCATATCGCTTTTGTCGCTGATTTTCTTCAACAGTTGCTGCTGCCGCCGCAGCCGCCTCTACTGCTGCTGCTGCTGCTGCTGCTACTGCTGCTGCTGTCACTCTTCTTCTCTCTTCTGTCGCTTTTGTTTTTCAATCGGAAATGAAAAAGGAAATGGATTTCTACTCAAATATGGCGAAAATGCCAAAGTCCCGAACGGGTGCATCTAATATTTGCACAACAATTTACGCACTTCAAAACCCAATTACGGTCGTTTTTTTTTTTTTTATGTTCCCCGTTATTCTTTTAGGCATTGGTATTGGTGTAAACGAAAGCGCGACGGCGACGGCGACGTGCTCTTTTGTTTTTATTTATCATATATGTATGTCTATATATTTTTTTGTTATTGTGACCCGCTCAAGCTGGCGACGCTGAGTGAAGTGGCGAATCCTGCAAGTGGCAGGCGCAGTCCTGTTTTCATTTTCATGACAACACATACATACATGCACAAAGCTGCGTGTGTATGTGGGTTAAAGGCCAATTTAATTGCCCAGCAAATGCCTCATTGTGCCAGTTGGACGAGACCAAAGGGCAGAAGGAAAATCAATAGACTATTATATCTGGGCGCCTCGTTAGCTATGATGGTCTGTTAACGTCTTTATTTGACATACATACATATGTATGTATGTATGTCTGTCATAGTATATCATGCATATGTACATGCATAATGCAAAAAGAACGTGCCATGTATTGGACTTTCAACTGGGTCAAGGTCAAAAGGATGATTCAATCTAGGACATTGCGTTGTTCTACCTTCAATGCTAGCCTACTTTATTGATACAACTGTTGCGTCTTAATATTTTAATTAGTCAGAGGCAACTATTGTGCAGCAAGGATCAAGCTTTGTTCAGTTTTTGCCGTAATTTTAATTTTGCATACAAAGATTATGTATAAATAGTATTAATAAAGGTCTCATCGCAAAAACTAGCGCTCCTTGAAAAAATTAAAAAACATGGTTATGTAAATTACGATCCGAAAACAATGGCAGCCAACATATCGATAATTTTTGCTGCACTTACATATACGTAATGTATGCACACACACACACACACACACACACACAAAGCAACCACATGACACACACACAGGCCGTATGTACATTCATATGGGTGGAAAAAGTCGCCTTATAATTGCTTTCTGCAGGCTTTCATAGAACGCCCACTCGACTAAATTCACCTTTGTATGCTTGTGCATAAATACATTTCCACATAGACAAGTACACATGTAAGTACATATGTACGTACGTACGTACATACATGTACATAAGTTCATACAATAATATGCCAAGTAGAAACTTTGTGCGCTCTGGCAGCCACATTAACGTACATACATACATACATACGTATACGTACACAGACATTGTGTGTGCTTGTATGCGTACACACATACATATGTATGTATGTAAGCGCTGAAGGCAATACAAATTGGAAAACGCAATGGCCGACAAACGCCACGCAGCTATCAGCCATGAATCTCAAGGTAAAGCAGAAGCGACAATATACGAATATCAATGTGCAGGCATAATGCACAACAATAAACGGATGAAAAATAAAAAGAAAACTTCCGGCAAAGCTCAAGCTGAACGCGAAATGGTGAAAAACACATACACATATACAATATTCGCCCAGACTAAGAGAAACCAAACCCATATTCATGCATACATTTGGAAACCCACGTGAATCAGAGAGCGAGAATCATTAAGAACAGAGGATAGATGGCGAGAGAGAGAGAGAGAGAGAGGAAGAGAGTGAGCAATGTGATCGCGATTGTGAGATGTTTGCGGCGAATTCGGAGAGTTTTCATAAGCATTGTTGCTGGTTAATTTTCTTTAGTTTCGCCATGAGAAAAGCCAAATGTCTTTGTATTTTGTATATACACAAACACAAACGTACATTTTACATTCATATAAGCATTTAAACATGTGTATGTACATAAGCATGTGTACGAACTGCTTTCGGCTGACTTGCTGTTTATTGCTCCGTTTCTCTCTTCGTCTGTTTGTCCGACATGGCAGCGTCATTTATACGCCATATTGGATTGTCTCATAGCGCCATTGGCATTTTTCTTTTACTTTTTTAGGATCTTTAGCGCTAGCTTTGGATACATTGTCAGCTGCCATTCGATAGTTTAGTATGCGAACTTTATGTTTTAAGGCAGAAATGGGGCGTTAAAGGCAATTCTGTGTGCATAAATTGTCATGAAAAATGTTGGCCATTTTTTTAACAGCATTAGTTTGCACAGCTGAGCGTTGCCAGAAGGGTGAATGGCAGCACTGGCAACACCATCAGCTGTTGCCCAACACACACAACTGGCAGCTCTGTACAGGAACAGGGCTGGCTCAACGCCGGCAAACAAAATATATTAGAAAACAATAAATAAAATTAAATATGTTACACAAAGGGCTTTTATTGTTGCTTATTATTATTTATAGCTGCGCCGCTGAGCATGTAAGTACGGAAGAGAGAGAAAGAGAGGAAAAGAGAGTGAGTAAATCATTGTTTTTGCTGCTGCTGCTGCCCTTTAGGAGACTTCAATGCTGCCGGAGGCTTATGTGGACGCCGCCCAGCGCTCAACGCACACGAACAACTGGGCGGTGTTGGTGGATGCGTCCCGCTTCTGGTTCAACTATCGTCATGTTGCCAATGTGCTGTCCATTTATCGGTCTGTCAAGCGTCTCGGCATACCCGACTCACAAATCATTTTAATGATTGCCGACGATATGGCCTGCAATGCGCGCAATCCTCGGCCGGGCCAGGTGTACAACAATGCGAACCAGCATATCAATGTGTATGGCGATGATGTCGAGGTCGATTATCGCGGCTATGAGGTAACCGTGGAGAACTTTGTGCGCCTGCTGACGGGACGAACCCAAAATGGCACCGCACGCTCCAAGAAGCTGCTCTCCGATGCGGGCAGCAATGTGCTCATCTATTTGACGGGCCACGGCGGCGATGGATTTCTCAAGTTCCAGGACTCCGAGGAGATAACCAGCCAGGAACTGGCCGATGGCATCCAGCAAATGTGGGAAAAGAAACGGTTTGTCTATTGAATTATGAGCCCTCGTATGTGTCACCTAACTGCTCCTTTTGCTTATTTATTGTTAAGTTACAACGAACTCTTCTTCATGGTGGACACTTGCCAGGCGGCGTCGCTCTACGAGAAGTTTACATCGCCCAATGTCTTGGCCGTGGCCAGCAGCCTGGTCGGCGAGGATTCGTTATCGGTGGGTACTCCAAATGATTTGCCTCCTGCTGTTTCATTTAACTTCCATCTTGAAGCATCACGTGGATCCCTCGATCGGCGTCTACATGATCGATCGCTATACCTATTATGCGCTCGAGTTTCTGGAGAAGGTGCAGCCGTTTAGCAAGCGCACAATTGGTGAATTTGTAAGCCGTTAGCCCAACGACAAGAATGTTCTTAATAATTTACTCCATGCTCTTTGCAGCTGCAAGTGTGCCCGAAGCGCGTCTGCATCTCGACAGTGGGCGTGCGCAAGGATTTATATAGACGCGATCCGCACAAGGTGCCCATTACGGATTTCTTTGGCGCCATACGTCCCACGCGCGTTTCCACGGACCGCATCAATGTAACGCTGGCCAATGAAGAGTATGTTCTGCGAAATATATATATATTTAACTATATAAATAACAATCGAATTGATCAATTCAAACGCTTCACAGGGACTTTGTCAATGAGGTGACCCAGTCGGGACCAAGGAAACAGTTCAAGATCATTTTGGAGCCGCAGTTTACGGCTGACTTAATAAAGTAATAACAGGTCCCAGCACTTTGTTCAGCTTGGGTAAGATCTGGATAGTTGAGAGCAAGCAGCAAATTGAATGAGTTCAAAATGTACACATTTCATGTGATAATATTAACTTTATTCGTAAATACATTTCATTTCATTAATTTATATTATTATTATTATTAATACAATTGTGTAATTTATTAAATTTATGTCTGTGTGTGTGTGTGTGTGTGTGTATGTGTATGTGTGTGTGAACTCGAATCGTGCTTTAAAATACTCGAATTTTTGGGCTTAGTTCGTTTCATCGATTTTCTTTATTTTAAATATTTTGCTAACATTTCATTTGGTTTTATGCCCATGTTCATTGTAATTACGTCAATGTTAAATTATATTTATTGTGTTTGTTTTTTTTGTTTGTTTTTGTTTCTTTTCTCTTATACCGCAAACACTTACTAATCCATCAAGTAACATTTATATCAAATCCCAAAAAATAAACAAAAACCATACATGTTTATATGCTAAGTGTGTGTGTGTGTCAATGTGTGTGTGTGTGTGTGAGTGTGTGTGTGTGTGTGTGTGTTTATATACTTATATAAAACGTATGAGCCAGTCCTTCTATTCCCGAACGAAGACTCGTACCTCAAGTGGAATCCATGCGAATTTCCACCACCAAAAAAAAAAACATTTTATTTAATTACTATTTTGGTTTTCTTTCCTCCTGGGGTATACACAAAAAAATTGTTTTCTTTTGGTTTTAAGAGTAACAATGGCATTTTTCTAGCTCTGTTAGCTGCCCGAAACTTTTTCGGACAGCACAGGACGACATTTACTCCATTTCCAATTATTTATTTTCAATGCATGGAAGGATCTACCTTTTTTTTTGTTTTTTTTTTTTTTGTTTTTTTGTTTTATTTTTCATTTTTGCTTGCTTTCTTAAGTTGAAAAAATGCCAGATAATATCGACTATACATATATATATGTGTTTTGCATTAGCTTTTTGTTGCATCAGTCCCATTTGTTTTGAGTTTTATCGCTATCGATTATGTTTTAGGGGGTTTTTGTTATGTTGTTGTTGTTGTTGTTGTTGTTCTCAAGATCGAGTTAAGCACCATAAAAAGTATTTACTCCCCGTCCAGCTGGCATACACATAACGCACGCTCTATTCCCGATTATATATATAATATATGCAAGCGGCCTTCATTTTGTTTAAATATCTTTTTTTTTTTGAATATTTTTCTTTTTTGAGCATATTTGAAACAGTTTGCGTTTCAATTGTTCTGTATCGAGTATTCTATATATCGTGTGTGTTTAGCGGGTGCTGCCTGTGGTCTGAGTGAGTTCTACTTAGGATCTTCTACGTTTGTGTGTGTGTGTGTGTGTATGGGTTGTGGTTTAACTCTTTTAAATGTGTTATTAAAAATTAGCTAACTAATCGGGTTTCCAACTGTTTGCTTTCTTTTTTGTGGGTGCACTCAGGGAACAGATCTAACAATATATCTAATGCGTGTGTTTCATGCTCGTCGCTCGTCGCTCGTCACTCGTCACTCGTTACTCGTTACTTTTTACTCGTTATTTACAAAGACATAAGAGCAAACCGAAGAATTATACTCGCTAGTCTACAAATGGTCTGGCTTAATTGGAGGGGCTCTTTCTGTGTTGGGGAACTTCAGTTTTGGTTATTGCTTGGTTGATGCCATCTCGACGATGGTATATGGTATATGGTATATGGTATCTACATGCATATATACGTATGCCATATATGGTATTATCTGTTTAACGGGGGCCACTAAGCTACTATCTGAGTAGGGTACTCGGGTATTTCTAGCTCAAATGCATTGCAATGCAGTTACGATTTATGGCCTAACACTTATTTGATAACACGCAGTGCAAAAATATGGTATCATCATCATCATCATCATCATCATCATCATCATCCTTAACTTTCATTATCATCATTGTGTGTTCTACTTCTTATTCATTTTTTTTTTGGGTTTCCTTTTACATGTAGTATGTGTTTTTTTTTTTGGGGTTTTTCTTCATTTTCTGATGCTTTACAAAAGTTTACTCTTCTATCTTTTGTTTTGTTTTAGCTGTATTCATTATTCATATTCATTATTCATATATATATTTATTTGTTTTATGCTCTTAATACATACAATACATATACATTTATGTACTCCTTTATGTATTTGCTGCTGCGTACTATATTTAATTTTCGTTTTTTGGTTTGTTTCTTATTTATGTTAAAATCCAAAAAACCAAAAGAAACAAAAGAAAAACTTTCTGCTACGGAAAATCTCATTGTGAAAACAACTCTTGAAGGCAATTTCATGTCAGACTCTTGCTTTAAACGTCATTTTTCTTTTCTTATTCTTATTCGCATTTTCTTTACCTTTTATTTTGTGTCTCTGTGTGTGTATGTGTGTGTGTGTGTGTGTGTGTGTGTGTGTGTGTGTGTGTGTGTGTGTGTGTGTGTGTGCGAGCGAGAGAGCGCGTCTGTTTGGGTTTGTGCAAGGCGCTAGGAATTGTAAATTCTTTTCTTAAGTAGGGCTCCTGGGTCAAAGCAAGGTCCGTTTTTTCTTGTATCTTTGCTATCTATTATACTACATTTGTTTCTGTTATTTTTTTACAGGGTATACGCTGCTCGATGCACGCTTGGAACAAAACAAAAAACAAGCATTTGTGTAACAATAAATAAAGTGGCATCCAATTCGACTATCTCATGTGTCTGAAGCTTTCTGCTCGAGAAATTTCCTTAAATGTTTATTTTATCATTCAATTCGCATAAAAGACAATTTGTTTTTAGGGATTATTCCAAAACAAACGATGTTGGTTTACACAGATCTCAGCATTATCAAAATTCGCATAGTCTATAGGAGTTGGAGTTTTTTGTACAGTCGCCTCTTGTTTTGAGCCCCCAAAAGTATGCTACACTTAGCGCAGTGCGCACAAATTTTGAGACTCTGCAAGGACGATTTCAATACTATATTTTCGCCTATGTTTTTCAAAACCAACTCGAAAACAGAAGCTTGGAGTTCTTGGACTTGTGCAGGATGTGCGGGGGCGGCTTAGGCATTTGGGCACAGCAACAGAAAGAGAGATAAAAATAAGAACTGAAAATTATTTAAGAATTACATTTATTAAAAATGTTGTTAAAAAAAATGTATACAGACAGCAAAAAAATCAACAAAATTAATACATTTACAATAAACGATAGTGCGACATCGATATCGATAACAAACGGCATCGATAGCAGCCCAATTTCAGGCGATTTTCTTTTTTTTTTTGTGGTTTATTTGTTTTCTTAGTTGTTTGTTTCTTGCGTTTTTTTCTTTTTCTTTTTGTGGGTTACGACGACGACGCGATCGCGAGCCATATAATATTTATATATATATAAAAAAAAATCATAGTATATATATGTATATATTCAGATATACATATATATATATATGTATAGTAAATTGTATGTACTAGGCGATAATTATGTTTAGTATGCATATGTATATATATATGTGTATATATACATACAATAATAATAATTAATAAAAAAAAAAATAATCATAAATGAATAATTAGAATTAGTTTTCATTTGTTTTCTTTAAGTGTACAATACATACATACAAACATACAAAAAAAAAAAAAAATAATAATAATAATAATAAACAGTTGTATAACTTTGTATGCACACATTTTTGCTTGCTTTCTTGTAATATTAGAGTAGGATTAGCTTAGGCTTAGATGTATGGGTGTATGGGTGTGTGTGTGTGTGTGTGTGTGTGTGTGTGTGTGTGTGTTGTTCAGAATCCTCTATTATCAGAGATGCTCGCCTTATGCTTACACACAAAAGTGTATGTGTATATTTATTGTGTGTGTGTGTGTGTGTGTGTGTTTGTGTTGATTAAACTAACATTACATAATATGCCATTTGAATAATTTAAAGTAGAAGTTTGCTCTCGATTTTGTTGTGTTATCGTGTTATCGATAAACTTTGCGAAGCGCGCCAACCGCAACCACCCGCCCCCTCCCCTTACCGCACAACCTATCAGCCCGTTACACGCAGCGCAGCCCGTGTGTGTGTGTGTGTGTGTGTAAGTGTGTGTGTGAATTTCTCTACAAAAAGTACTTAAAAACGAACGACAATAAAAACTAGCTAAATACGACTATAATTCCTATATATATATATAATAGATGTATGCATGTATATATATATATATATCTATGTATGTATGTATATATATATATAGATATATATATACCTTATGTGGTTGATTTTCTTTGCCTTGCGTTATATGTATATATCTATTCAGATCTGTGTGTGTATATATTATATATTAATATATATCTATATATAATTTTTTGTGTATATATTTATATAAAAAAAAAAAAAACAATGCATTCTTATAGCTGTATACATGAATGAGAGTGTGTAAGTGTATGTGGGTGTGTGTGTAGGTGTGTGTGTGTGTGTGGCTATAGTCAACTACAACTTATTAGCTCAAATCTGAACTGATCTTAAATCAACTTTATATGGATACATGTTAACACTTAACTTAGATTTTTCTGATTTTTCTTTTTGTTTTTTTTTTTGTTTTTGCAATTTTTGCTCCTTAAAATTTTGCACAAAAAAAGTTGTATATTTACGTTTGTGTGTGTGTGTGTGTGTGTGTGTGTTAAAATAATGTATGTATATAGTAAAAGCATAATTTATTTAGTTTAAAAAGTCAACACACACATTCGTAATGCCGTTAAGCCACAGAATCCAGTTCTAAAATCGAACTTACGAGAAAACAAAAAAAAAACAAAAATATATGTCAAGCCGGACCAAACCAAACTGTTCCATACCATTTCGTTTCGTTTCATTTCCATTCCGTTTCGTTCCGTTGCGCGCAGTCTGCAGTCTTGTGTTCGTCCTGGTCAGTCTGTGCTTGGGTTGGGCGTGGGTAGAGTTTCCGGGCTTACGAAACAGAAAGCACGCCCATTTGTAATGCCGGTAAACCGAAAAGAAAATGTTTCATTCCATTTCGTTTCAGTCCGCTATATTCCATTACATTTCCGTTGGCAGTCTTGTGTTCAGTGTGTTTGGGGTCGTTCCATTCCATTCCGTTTTCTTTGTTCACTTTCCATTTTGTCGACAGTCTTGTGTTCTGTGTGTAAGGATATTCATATATTGTTTGCATTTCATTTTCCTTCCTTCAGTTCCGTTCCGTTCCGTTCCGTTGCATTTCATTTCGTTTCAGTTGTCAGTCCGCAGTCTTCTTAGTACGTTAGGCTTGGGTTAGGGCATTTGGATTTGGATTGTTCGCTTGGTTCGTGGTGTACGTAAATTCTAGAACGGGCTTGTGCTTTTCGATTACTTCTTATTTTTCTCTTCTTCTTATTCTATTTTTTGTGTGCTTTAGGGTAGGTTTTGGCTTATAAGATCTCCAACAATTGGGGGAGGGCGAAAACTAAAATACACGAAAATACAATATGCTCTACATTATGTATGTAGTAATAATAATGATAATAATAATAATAATCGATAAATGGTAATCGGTAATTGGTAATTGGTAGTCGGTAATCGATAATAAAAAACATGCTTTAAGTGTACTATTCTAAAATAATTCAGTCATCAGGTAACATTGTTTTGAACACAACTACAGTAACAGAAGCTGAGGTCACGGGCGTGCGCGTAGGCGGGCGCATGGGCGTGGCAGCGGCGGCATTATAATTATTATTATTATTATAGTTATGATTATTATTATTAATATTATTGTTGTTGTTGTTGTGTGGTGCTGTGGATGATGTTGCATGTGGTGTTGTTTGTTCTTGTTGTTGTTGTTGTTGTGGTTGTTGTTGCGATTGTGTTTGTGTTTGTGTCGTCGTCGTCGTCGTCGACACGGCAGTCCATTGTTGCATTGTTGCTGGGCGCATTGCTAATGACGTGGGCGTGCCAGTGGAAAGCAACAGCTCATCGGTTTGTGTGTGTATTGTGGCTGTGCTGGCAACAGTTGCCTGCTGATGGCAACAGCTGCCGTTGGGCAGCGATGTTGCCGTTGCTGCTGCAGCTGCTGTTGTTGTTGCTGCTGATGACAATTGGTATTTAAAATTAACTGCGTTCATTGCTCACAAATATTGTTGCTTACCATTTGCCGCTTGACTTGAACTGTTGCTGCCGTGACAGTTGCTGTTGCCGTTGCTGTTGCCGTTACGTTGTCGCAGCATCGGTTTGGCAGTGATTGTTATTGCGCCTGGGCCTGTGGCAGTGTTGCTGTTCAAATTGATAATCCTGCGGGGCACCTTTAGTTGATGTTGCTGCTGCTGTTGTTGTTGCTGCAATGCGAGCAACTGTTGCTGCTGCTGCTGTTGTGCAGTGGCTATTTCACTTAGGCTGGCCAATGTCAACGCCGTTTTGAGCACATGCGCTGGCGGCGGTGTTGTTGCTGCGTTTGTTATTGTCGTTGTTGTTCTCGTTGTTGCGCCAGCACTCGCTGTTGTTGCTGCTGCTGGGGCGGCAGCTGTTGCTGTTGCTGTTACTGTTGGTTTGTTAGCAGTTGCTGCCATTGGACGTTGTGACATTAAAGCCGTTTGAAGAATTGATGTATACTGTTGCTGTTGTTGCAGATGTTGCTGTTGTTGTTGTTGCTGATGTTGATGTTCAAGTCTTTTGCTCTCTTCTAAGCTGTTGCTGCTGCTGCTTGTTGCCAGCTTGCCAGCTACAGTGGCAGTATTGCAGCTGCTGCTGTTGTTGCTGCTGCTGTTGCTGTTGTTGTTGCTGCCCGCCTCGATGGCCACTGCTGCTGAGCTGCGCGCTATTTGATCGGCGGCTGCTGTCAGCGTGGCCAATGTGGCCGCAGCTCCACTCAGCAGCGACGACTTCAGTATGGACGAGGAGGCATTGCTGTTGGCGCTGGGCTTGGCGGTTGCTGTTGCTGTTAACGGCAATGGCAACGGCAGCAATAGAGACGATTGCTGTTGCTCGGCGTCGCCAATTTCGATTTTAATCTTGGGCAGATCCAGCAGCAAAGCAACCTGCGCCTGCGCCTGCAACTGTTGCTGCTGCTGTTGTTGTGGCCGGGATCTGCGGCGTGTTGCTGTTGTTAGATGTTGGTCGTGTTGCTGCTGGCGCTTCGGCGGCGCCGGCTGATGATTGCTGGCGGGCAGCAGGCCATGCTCAAGCATTTGCTACCTTATGCTCGCCGAGTTGAGCACAAAGGGCACATAAAACATCTTACTTTCCAGCAACAAACTGGCCGCCGCTTGTATCTGAAGCGGGATCAGGAGCGGGAGCAGGAGAGGATTAGTTGAGATCGGCTTCGATGAGGGTTTGTCACACTTACCTCGGGTATGTGGGAGAGCAGCTCGCTGAGCCGGGCCTGCGGATTCTGTGGCGACGAGCTCTGCAAATAGGAGCGTAGCACCTGAATGTAACGCTCCTGTATGCTCTCTAGTTCCACTTCTGCTAAGGGTCACAAGGAGATCAACATGAGTTGGGCACAATTTGATTGAATGCGGACGTACCTTTGTTCAGCAGTATGTAGACCTTGAGGCAGACGTACTCCTCCATCTTGAGCTTGATACGCCGGAACATGATCGTGATCTGTGTCATCTTGTCCACCATGTGGCCCACATCCAGCTTGAGCTGCTCCATGGCAATGGGCTGGCCCATCAGCGTGGTAAGGCAGGTCTGGAGCGTGCTCAGATGCGAGTTGACCTCGCTAACGAATTCGGGATCATCCTTGTGCAGCGGCATCGGCAATTGGCTGGCCGTTGGCGTTGATGTTGGCGCCGGGGAGCCGCCGTGCCTGTTGCTGCCGTGATTGTTGCTGGGACTGTTGGCCCTGCCAGTGCCAGTGCCGGTGGCGGCGCTCGAGGATCGTTTGCCGTGCAGCGCCTGGTAAGCGGCCGTGGTCAGGATGAGTATCTCGTGCCATTTGTCCGTGAGCAGCTTTGTGTGTATCTCGACGGGTATTTCCAAGTAGAAGGGCAGCTTCTTAGTCCACGACACCAGTTTGTGGACAATGGAGTCGCCAATGTTGCACAGCTTCTCGCTGATCTCGGACTTGTCCTCGAGGAACTCGCTGAAGTGCGGCAGCGTGGCAATATCCTCCATGGCATCGCAATCGATCAGCGTCTGAATCATGGACAGCGCATGCTCGTACGAGATCTGTCTGTCCTTCGACGAGCTGACCGCCGAGTCCAGACGATGGCGCAGATGGACAATCTCGCTGGGATTGGTCAGCGCCGTCTTCAATATGGTGCCATTCATCAGATGCGCCGGCAGCGACGCCTGCTGCTGCTGTTGCTGCTGCTGTTGCTGTTGCTGCTGCTGTTGCTGGTGATGATTGTGGTGCTGTTGCTGCTGTGCCGCATTCGACGGCGGCGGCGGCGGCACGTGATGCGGGGAAGATAGCGACAGATGCGGCGACGATTGTTGCTGCTGCTGTTGCTGTTGCTGCTGATGTTGCTGCTGTTGTGCCGGACTGTGCATGGGCGGCGGCTGCAAATGCTCCGACTTGAGCACGGGACCCAGGAACATGGGCTTCAGCTCACCAGCGGCCGCATGGCCAGCGGCCAGCAGCTTCGATTGCTGATGTTGATGCTGTGCAGCGGCTGCAACAGCTGCCGCCAACTGTTGCTGCTGCGGCGAGAGCAAATGATGCGGCGACAATTGCGCCGGATGACCAGCCACATGATGATGATGTATGGGCGACAACAACTGTTGCTGTTGCTGCTGCTGTTGCTGCTGCTGCTGCTGCTGTTGCTGCTGTTGCTGCTGCTGCTGCTGTTGCTGCTGTTGCTGTTGTTGCTTTTGATTGGTCTTCTTGTGCTTCTTGTACTTCACCTTGTACAGATTGTAGACGGCGCCGCTGTTGCGTCCACCCGGCATGCGATCCTCCCGCACGGCTGGCAGGGATCACAAACAAAAAAAATAAATACTAGATTAGTTTTTGGCCACACTGACAGACAAAAGTAGGTGAAATTGTGTGTGTGTGCCTGTGTGAGTGTTATTGAGCAACAATTGTGCGGCCAAGTTGGCTTCTTCTACTGACCTTGCAGCACCATGCCCTGCTCGATGCACTTCTTAAATCGACAATACTGACAACGGTTGCGCTGTGCTTTGGTTATCTCGCAGGTGCCGTCCGCGACGCAGGTGTAGACCCTGCGGTTCTGCACCGTGCGCTTGAAGAAGCCCTTGCAGCTGCAGGACAGATGGAGATGGAGATGGAGGTTAGTCTCCGGCTTAAATTGGAGATTTGTGGCGACACTTACCCCTCGCAGGTGATGATGCCGTAGTGCAGGCCGGTGGCCTTGTCCTCGCATATCATGCAGACCAACGGCTGGTCGTCCTCGTCGGTGGGCTCGTGCGGCGCCTCGAGGGAGCGACCGCTGCCGCTGCCGCTGCCGGAGCTGGAATTCGAGCTGCCCCATTGCTGCTGGGCGCTCAGATTGAGCGCCTGCAGCTGGCCCGGCGGCAGCTGCGAGTAATCACCAGCCCACAGGCGTTCCATGTTGAGGGCGTGCGGCGTTCGGAATTGATGCGGACGCGGACGCATATCCTGGATGCGCGTCTGGCCCAGCGACAGCAGCAGCTGTGCCGCCTCCTCGTTGTTCTGCGGACCAGGCGTATGCGTCGGCGTTATCGACCCGGTCGACGGTGAGGAGGAGGTTTGCAGGCAATGCTGCTGCTGCTGCTGCTGCTGTTGTTGCTGCTGCTGCTGTTGCTGCTGTTGCTGCTGCTGCTGCTGATGTTGCTGATGCTGCTGATGTTGCTGTTGATGCTGTTGATGTTGCTGTTGTTGCTGTTGATGTTGCTGCTGCTGTTGCTGGTGTTGCTGCTGCTGCTGCTGGCCGGGCGTTGGGGGCGGCGGCTCGTAGCCCCACACCATGGTGCGCACGCCGCAGCTCTCGCCCATTATGACGGTGGGCGTGCCGCGCGGCGGCGTCTGCGAGGGCGTCTGCGGCGACAGCTGCGACGACGAGGACGAGGACGACGGATGCGGCGAGGGGCAGAGCGGGCCGCCAATCACCTCCGGCTTGACGCCATTGATGCGCGCATTGCTGAAGCAGACCATGCGCTGTGCGGCCGCCGCTGCAGCTGCCGCCGCCGCTGCTGACGTCGGCTGCATGAGATGCGGCAGGCCCGAGGAGGCGGCGGCAGCTGCGGCCACCGCCACCTGTTGCTGCACCTCGCTCTTCACGCGAAACAAAATGGCCGCATCACGGCTCGGATGACGCAGCGATTGCAGCGAAGCCGAGTGCAGCAGCGACTGTTGCTGCTGCTGCTGCTGTTGCTGCTGCTGATGTTGCTGCTGCTGTTGCTGGTGTTGCTGCTGATGTTGCTGCTGGTGTTGCTGTTGGTGATGCGGCGACAGATGCCGCTGCACCTGAACAGAACCAACGGATGAGGTTGGCTCCTTCTTGACGCGTATCAGCGCATGCGGCGAATGTTGCTGCAAATGCTGCGGCGATTGTTGCTGCTGTTGCTGCTGCTGACCGAGGAGATGCAGGTGCAGCTGTTGCTGGGTCAGCTGCTGCATGGACTGCATCGAGAGCTGCGGCAGCTGCAGCTCCTGCGGCGGGCTATTCTTGCGCAACGTCAGCGGCTGCGTCAGCTGCTGGTGCAGATGATGCGTCTGGACAATGGAGGCGGGCGTCAAGCTGCCATGCCCATGGCTCGACAAATGGCCGTGCGGATGGCCATAGGCATGCCCATGATGCTGGCCCGGATGCGGACCCGGACTGCCGCGACTTATGTGCTGCGATGAGCTGATCGAACTGGAGCTGCCCAGCTCCCTTTCTCTTTCTCTGTCCCGCTCTCTGTCCCGCTCTCTGTCCCGCTCCCTGTCCCTCTCCCTGTCGCGCTGTGTGGTGGACGAGGGCGAGGCGGGTGGCGGTGGCTCCGCTTTAATGCGCGACGGCGTCACCAGCACGGTCACATGACCCGTGGCCGCCTTCATGTCGCGTTCCCTTTCGCGTTCCCGTTCCCTTTCCCGTTCCCTTTCCCTTTCCCGTTCCCGCTCCCTTTGCTCCCGTTCGCGCTGCTGCTGCTGCTGTTGCTGCTGCTGCTGCTGCTGCTGATGGTAGGCAAGCATTTTGGTGGGCGAGGCCAGGATGCGCTCCTCCTTGACGGAACGTATGACGCTCAGGTTGCTGTTGTTGCTGTTGATCTTGTTGCTGCCGCTGCCATTGCCGCTGCCGCTGCCGCTGCTGCTGCTGGCCAACAGCCCATTGGTGGGCGTGCCGCTGCTGCGACCCGTTGTCGTTGAGGGCTTCTCCTCGAGCGAGTCGGGCGAGGCCAGGCGACTGCTGCTGTTGCTCGAGCTGGAGGCGCCGCCATTATTGTGCGGCGGCGTGGGCGTGCCGCGCGCATTCAATGCCAGCGAGAGTGCCTCCCCGCCGCCGCCACCATTGCCGCCGCCGCCAGAGTCCAGCATGGCGCTGGGCGGCGTGCCGGCTGGCGGCGGCGGCGACATCACCGTGGAGGCAGCTGCCGCTGTTATCGCACTGCTGGATGAGTGTATTTCAGTCTGTTGATGCTTCACGGATCCGCCAGCCGATCCTGTGCCAGTTGTTGTTGCTGCTCCTGCCGCTGCTGCTTTAGCTGCTGCTGTCGCGGTTATGGTAATGGTGCTGCTCGGACATGTTGTTGCCGACGTGGATGATGTTGCTGCCGCCGCCGCCGCTGCTGCTGATGATGATGTTGTTGTTGATGTGGAGACGGCAGCTGCTGCTGCCGCCGATGTGGATGCCGCTGTTGTCACCGTTACCGTCACCGATGGCAGCGCCGGCAACGCTGGCAGCGACGCACCTGTGCCGCTGTCGCATAGCTTGGGTGACATCGGCGCCAATAGATCCGGCGACGAGGTGGATGTGTCCGCTATGGACTCGCCGTCACTGCTGCATCTTGAATCGATTTTGCGCCGCTTGAGTTTGAGGTCTTGAAAAAGGCTCATTTTATCGAGCTCGCTGTACGGGCCACGGCTCAGTGTCATAATTCCTGCGGGAGAGAGGGAGAGAGAGAAAGAGAAAGAGAGAGAGAGAGAGTGGGCGTAAGAGAGGGCAAATAAATGCTTCATATTAAGGAACTCTACTCCATAGAACAACAGAAACTATTTACAGCTTAATACTAGAAATACTTAAAAGAGAAAAGAAAACAAACACGAGGCTTCGAGCCCACATTTCAAAATTCTAATGTTTTGTTAGAATCATCAGAAAAAAAACAGGTCAACAAATGTACTTTCCAACTCCCGATAAGCTAGGAGCACGAGAATCCCTTCCAGACCAGCAGCTTATCTTGAAATCTCGCAGACTTTGCTCCACAAATACCTTAAAGGCTACATCTTCAACAGATCGTTCCTATAGGAAGCCTAAGCTAGCTATTAAATGTGTCAAGCAGCAGATTTCTTCTACCCATTAAAATTTGCTATATAGGGTATACTGTTTTTGTGCAAATGTATGTAACGTGCGACGCAAAGCTACTCTGAACTCACAAAATCTATATATATTATATATATTCATATATATTCATGTACGTCCGTTTGCCTGCTTGTCCGTCCTTCTATCCGTCTGTTTGATCCCGGAAATTACAAAAGCTAGAGACTTGAAGTTTGCAATTTGTGTTCTTGTATACCCTTCCCAGAAAGAGATAAAAACAATTTTTCGATAGCTTTTACCTTTGTCAAAATATCGATAAATATCGATTTTAAGACATGGTTCTTTTAGCACCAAACTTGGTGTCTAGCATCTAGTTAAGTATACTCGCATTCAACAAATTTCACTTTTTGATAACTTTACCCATTAAACTTAAGCTGGATATAGCACCTGAGAAATTAGCTTACATAGAGCGGGACAGAGTGAAGAAGAAGGATACAGTTAGGCGCTTGACTACAGGGTATCTCCTAGTCTTGAAGGGTCTACTTGTTCTATGCAAAGGTATGCAACAGGTAAAAGGAAGCATCTTAACTGTTAAAGGTAGGCGCGATTTCGACACCGGCAGAGGAAACATATTTTTTACATTCCTTGGGTAGAAGAAGGCTCAGGGTATCCCCTAGTCGGGCCCTCCCACTTGTTTTTACATTGATCTAATTTGAACTCTTCAAACTGAGTTAGTTGAGTCTGTTTTAAGATCTGGCTCTCTTGGAGAGCTGAGCAGTTCCTAGTTAAAATATTCTTGCATTCTTGTTCTTCTTGTCTGAGAGATGTTGATGCTACGTTTCCCATGGCCATGACTTTGCCTCAAGCTGAAATCGTTTCGCATGGGTGTTAACTTGTCAAACTTGATTTGGCGTTTTAGAATTTTAAATTTTCATTTAAATTAGTTTTGTCAATACTCTGCTTTCAAGAAGGGCATATCGGCTGTGCCGGGCTGGGCTCCATCCGAATATTCAAGCAAACATTCTGGGAACTGAAGCATTTTATCATAATATATGATATTGAATATGTAAACATGTATGATTAATACGTGAACCTGGTTTTACGTACTCTAAAACTCAGGTTTTGGTTTGAGTTAAGGTCTATGAACATTTTTAAAAGAAAATGTGTTTTCGCTCGGCTCTCAATATTAACTTTCTTAAACTCCATTTACTTGGGCTGACTAATAAAATAAATCTCGAAGTTTCGTGCTTAAAACACATTGAAAGTTGACACTTCACAGAAGTACAGTAGACACCCACTTATTGCGCCGCTTCGATTTAAGTTGATTGTATTTGAAGGATAGCATATTTAGACGATTTTCTGGAGTTTACCAAAAATTCGTATGCCAAAGAGTTGAAGATAGCCAGATAAGAAACTTTGAAATCCAAAAATGCAGCTAGATGAAATCTAGAAACTAGTTTTTTCTAAAAAGTTAAGGAAATTTCCAGAATTAATCGATAGAAAGCACAAGACTTCAGCTGAGTTATACGATTTGGATATATGTATGTATATATATAGCCAGGAAAAGTACTCTTAAGCAGTTATCGATAGCTAATGCATTTATCGATTCGATTGGGTTGTGCGACTTTTAATGTATGTAAGCGAATATCGATAGATATTGCATTTATCGATTCATAAGCACCGATTGGGTCATGCGACTTTGACGTATATCCAATACTCCTAAGCAGTTATCGATAGCTAATTTATTTATTGATTCGATTGGGTTATACGACTTTTACATTTATATAATGTACTCTTAAGCAGTTATCGATAGCTGAAACATTTATCGATTCGATTGGGTTATGCGACTTGGACATGCATATAAAGTACCCTTAAGCGAATATCGATATATATTGCATTTATCGATACATTAGCACCGATTGAGTTCTGCGACTTTGCCATATATCTGTAAAAAGTACTGCCAAGCAGTTATCGATACCTAATGCATTTATCGATTCGATTGGGTTAAGCGATTTTTACATGTATATTAAGTACCCTTAATCAGTTATCGATAGATAATGCATTTATCGATTTGATGCGGTTACACAGCTATCGATAGCTAAAGCATTTATCGATTCGTTAGCACCGATATGTGGCTCGTCTAAGATCTAAGGCGTCAACCTTATGCATGGGCTCTACGAGTCTATTTGCCGTCTGCCGCTCAAGCAGGTGAATCACCGCTGTCTTTGGCATGCATAAAATCATATATCAGCTAAAGTAGGTTTTTTTTTGTTGGTTTGTTTTTGTTTTTTTCGTATTTTTTTTAACGCGACGAATCGGATTTTGCGGAAGTTATTGCCAAATGGTCAAAACAAAATTTGCATTTACTTCCCCACCAAAAACAAAAAAAAACGCTGAAGAAGTCTCTATAAAAAAAACTGGTTGAGTCGAAAGCGAAGGCACGGGGCAGAGCGGGGGCGCGCATGTTTGTAGGCGGCAGGAGGGTGGTGCACGGGAGGGGTGGGGAGGGGGGCGTCGTCTAATTAGCTGCGTCGCTAAGCATTTTGCTTGTCTTCGTAGAACGTAAAAGAAATTAAACGTAACTCGAAATGGGTCAAAAGTAAATGTGGACAGGCGGGTTGTCAATGGCTGCGAGAGGATGGAAGGGGAGGGAGGGGGGAGGGGGGGGCGGGTGTTGTGTGGGCTATTGGGTAGGTTAGCTGGAGGGGCACGCTATCAGCTAGAAACGCCGAGCAGCAAGCACCGCGCGTCTGCGGCAAGATAAGCGCTTGTGTTGCAATCTGTTGCAAGCTAGAAGTTCAAGCAGCGGCAGCGAGTGGGCGGGCAGCAGAGCGGGGGAAGGGGGAGGCGGGGGGTGGGGGCAGCAGCAGCTGCTGCTGAACTTTCGATCGCATTGAAATTCTAGCGCTGCTCGCTCTCTCTCGCTCTATCGCTCTCGCGCTCTCTCGCTCTGGCTCAATTAGTGAACGCGGTGCGTTGGCCCAGCGGCTGTCTGCGTGCTTGTTGTGCCTGTGTGTGTGTGTGTGTGTGTGTGTGTGTATCTATCTAATGCCGTATCTACACGCATGCCACGATCATTTGCCAGCGGCGGCAGCGACGTTGACGGCGGCGTCGCCAATGTCGCGTTTGTGTGTGTATTTTTAAAATTTGACCTATTTTCATTATCAAGCGCAAGATTATTCTAAACAATAAAGCCAATGCGTAGCTCTGTGTGTGTGCGTGTGTGTGTATTGTATGGCGCGTGGTAGCAACAGCAGCAGCACACCCACACATCCACACATCCACACACCCACACACACACACAGCTGTTGCACACGCACCTGTGAGCCACAATAATGAGAAGTGAATACGAAGAACTCAACTGCGCAAAGTTGTTTCTATTTTTTTTTTATTTTTTTCGAGAATTTCCAACAACAGCAACTGCAATTGCAGCCGCTGCGACGAGATCCCGTTTCGATTTCGAAGCTGTTCGGTAACTCTAGCAAAACCTTACACTCGAAAAATATTGAATCAATGGCGAGAAAATTCGACAGCTTGCAGGAAAAACTTTTGCTTTCAAACAAATATTGCGAAAGTTCTCGTTAGAAATAGTTTTCGAATAGCATACGGCACTTTTTGCTCTTTTTGGGTTTGGATATAGTTTTCGAATAGGTAACGGTATAGTTTCCATATAGTTTTCGTGTAGCTAACGGCTTATATAAATATAACGGCTTTTTTTGGGTTTCGACAAAGTTTTGGAATAAGTAATAGCTTCTTTGGGTTTCGATATAGTTTTCGAACGGCGTAGTTTCGATAGAGTTTTCGATATATAGATTTCGAACATCTAACGGCTTATTTGAGTTTCGACAAAGTTTTCGAATAGCTATAGCTTTTTTTGGTTTAAATAAAGCTTTCAAATATGTAACGCCTTATTTAGGAGTCAATACAGATTCGAATAAGTAACGATATAGTTTCGACAAAGCTTTCGAATAGCTAACGGCTTATAAAAGTTTCGATTTGTGTAGTTTTCGAATATATTACGAATATTCTTGCAATTATTAGAAATAGTTCAAATCAAAATTTTCATAATTACCGATAACACCTGGCAGGATCGATAAACAAAACCTATTTATAAATATATCGATACAATTTCGTTTCATCGATTAATGATAGTTTAACATTTTGCTTAGCGATAGTTAAAGGGCTTTCATCGATAAACGCTCCGTTTGCTAGTAAAAGCAGGCAGTTAGAACGAGCGACTTTCCCCTATTTATCGATAACTTTTAAGCGATAAACCAGATTTGCTCTGAATTCCAATCAATTAGGTAGTGATAAAAATTAAATCAACGATTTATCGATAGATTTATCGAAAACCCAAATTTTCTAAGCACATACCAAAGGTTTGGTAATATACAGAAGGTAATTAATATACTCTTGACAAGATATAAGCAAGTATGGGAAGTTTCTAACAGTTACTTGACTTGAGCGATTAACTGATCGATAACAAATTTTCAACTTGACTTGATCGATTAACTGATCGATAACGAAAGTTCTTTAAGAAAATTCTTATGTAATATTCTCTAAAAACCTTTAATAAAATAAATCAAATATATATTGCTCGCAAAACGATGCAATGTCATCGGGAAAAGAATTCAAGCACTTAAAATAAATATAATATATAGAGTTTAAATAATTTTGTTTAGTGTAGCGAAGCATGCTGTAAATCATAGTCACATTTCGAGTGAAATACAGCGGAAAGTATGTGCAGCCAGAGTCGCACTGGGGCAATATAATATATACAAAGAGTGTGGTTGTTGTTGTGATTGTTGTTGTTGTGGTTGTTGTTGTTGTTGTTAGTGGGGTTAGGAATGGTTGGGTATGGAATGGTATCATAGATTTGTAGTTGATTAGTAACGATTATTACTTAAGAGGTTAGAGGCTTGGGTAGTTTTTTCTTTTTACCTATGGATGTCATAATTTTGTTGTTGCCGATTCGTTTCTTGAATTTGGATCGTAAAAGAATACGTAAAAATTTTGTATGCCGATTGTGAAGAAATTGTTTTTGTTTACGTATATTTGGTTGATTTCTTAAAACTGTTGTTGTTTTTCTTGTTGGTGTTGTGTTTGTACTCGAGGAAAGCATTTAGGTTCTGTCTGTTGTGTGCGCCGCACTTGCCACATGGCGGCAGAGCCTGCGACAGCCAAAAAAAAAAAAATTAAAATAATAAAATTGGGATTCAGATAAAACTTTTTGTTGAACGCAGCTCACGAGCAAGATCTTGCTTGATCTTGAACGTGACGATGCGTTAGAAGGGTTTGCCAATTGGAGTTTTTTTTTGTTTATTTTGTTTGCTTTTGATTTCATGTTTTAGTATTTTTGTTGGTATTTTTGCGGTATTTTTGCGGTATTTTTGTGGTATTTTTTGGGTATTTTTTGTCACTTGTTCAAAAATGTTTTTGTAATTGGATTTTGGATAGTTATTTTGTTTGTTGGGGGCTTTGCAAGGTGTCTGTGTGTGAGTGTGTGTGTAGGTGCAGGGGGTTGGGGCGGGTTCAAGTACTATATGCATTATGATAAAAACGAGGTTATGTTATGAGAGAACAGAACGTATCAAAAAAAAAAAATACTAACGGCAAATGGGCGGCATACGAGATTTTTTCTTATAATAATTATTATAGTTGTTGTAATGAATGTTGTTGTTGTTGTTATTATTATTGTTGTTGTTGTTATTGTTGCTGTTGTTGTTGTGAGAATTGCACTTGTTACACTTCTGACTGCAGGCATTCTGTGCGGCAGCCTTGTTGGCAGCTGCCGCTGCTGCTGTTGCGGGCAATGTTGCTGCCGTGCAGGATAATGTTGCTGCGGCCGTGGCTGCTGCTGCTGCAACTGTTGCTGGCGTCTTTATATGAAAGTCTTGCGGCTGTTGCTGCTGCTGTGGTCTGTTTGCAAATCGGCTGCAACATGTTCGGGCGTTGAGCAGCATGTTGGTGTTGTTGTTGTTGCTGCTGCTGCGGCTGTGGCTGCAACATCAGCGCCGTCGCCGCTGCCGCCGCCAGCACCAGCACCAGCAGCAGCAACATCATTATCGTTATCGCCGTCGCCGTCGTTGTCGTTGTCGCCGTCGCCGTCGCGTTCGCTGCCATGATGATGATAATGATGATGGTAATGATGATGATGATGATGATTATCATTCATAAATTGTTCTTGTTCATTGTTATTTCCGCTTTGAAAACCGGAATCGCAACCAAAACCCAAAGCATCGTCGCCGCTGCTGCTGCTGCCGATGCCAGCGTTGCTGCTGCTGCTGCTGCGCAAGTTGTTGCTGTTGTTGCCCGTGCTGTTGAGTGCAACATGCGGCAGATTGCCATTGCTGTTATTGTTGTTGTTGCACTTCTTGAGCAACGTTTTATTGAGCGGCGTTTTGATAATGGTCAACTTGCTGTTGCTGCTATCAACCTCCAAGCCGGCGTCCTTGTCAGCAATATTGTCGTCATCGATGCTGCTGCTGCTGCTGTTGTTGTTGCTGCCGTGATTGCTGTTGCTGCCGTGACCATTGATGGTTCTTAGCTGCTGCTGCTGCTGCTGTTGCTCCTCGTGCGTGTGCTGGCCATTCTGCTTGGCCTCGCCACTTTTGCTTGCTGTTGCAGCAGCTGCTGCTGCTGCTGCTGCTTCGGCAACGACAGCGGCAACATTGACAGCAGCCACCGTTGGCTCCAGGCTCAGCGGCTGATTGGCATTCATTTGGGCTGTGTTCGCTCCTGCTGCTGCTGCTGCTGTAGGGTGTTGTTTTTAGGTGGGCAGACACAGCTGATGTACGGTGGCAACACTGGCAACTGTTGCCATTCTGGCAACGGCAACCGCTGGCAACCAGCGCCAACTATGACGCATGCTTCCACAGCGATCCAGGCATGAGTTTGATCCACGGTTTATGTCAATCTCTTGTTTGGCGTTTATTCTGCTCGTTAGGATGCACACACGCACACACACTCACACGCACGCACAACAACAAGCGAGTGTTTCTCTCGTTATCACTGCACAGCTAATGAGCGAGTTGGAAGAAATGTGAGCGAAAAAAAAAACAGAAGAAGAAGATGTACACACACACACCCACACACACCAAATATCCTTGAGCTCTCTCGTTATGGCAGATGAAATGATATGCACTTGTGATCGCTGATTATAAAGTGACGAGTAACGAGTAACGAGTGTGTGTGTTTGTGTGTATTTGGAATGGGGCAGTCGGGGGGCAACACTTAGATCAACATGAATACAACAAACATAAAAAAAAAGTACCAGATATTAACATAGATTTATACATATATCGTATATGATCACTTTTCAAAAGCTGCATATAATCCGTTGACCGTTAGATAGTTGTTTCTTGTTGTTGTACTTTATTTGTTCTAACTAGAAACAACGAGCAAACTGTACACACACAGACACACACACAACGAGACATTGAGACAACAGCGAGTATGCATTTTATCTTTTATCTATATATACATTTATATATGTGTATACATATATAAATATATACATATACATATGTATTTATTAAGTAGTATATCCAATGAATATTACAGGCAGACCACATCAAACAAGGCGCGAGCGTTGAAATCCCGTATTGACCGTTAATTTAACTGTATTTCGCACGCCGAAAGTTCCGAATAACAGTAACCGGGTACTCGTTAGTACGCGCACTCGTCGCACACAACAACCAAAATGACAACAAAATTATTGCACAAAAAAAAAGTAGTAAAAAAAATGTTAAAAAAAATATTTGTTTTTTTATTTATTTTAAACCGAAATTATGTAGTGTCTCTTCCGTATGACAACACACAACAAACAGAGAAACAGCGGCCAAGAGTCGCTTTCGCGCCGTGTGTGTTGTTTGCCTCGTTGTTGTTGTTGTCGTTGTCGGCTGGTTGTTGTTTTGTTTGATGCTGCTCCGCGGCCAACGTGCGTACATTCGAACGAAATAAAGTGAAATGAAAGGAGTAAGCGAGCGAAAGAAAGCAAGCAGCAGCCACAAACAGTCTCAGCCCAGTCAGCCAGCGACGTCTGCGCTGGCTGCGCTGCCAACGTAGCTGGTTGCAGGCGCGCGCGCCTCGAAAACTAGCGCGGAACAACAACAGCAACAACAACTATTTTAAAGCTTCGCTGTCGCTGTCGCTGCTGCTGTTGCTGCTGCTGCTGCCGTCGCCGAAAGCCGAAACGATCGACGTCGTCACAGTCAAAGCAGCGCGCCATTAGATGGCAGCAAACGACGCGGCCGCAGCCGCAGCCGCAGTCACAGCCGCAGTCACAGCCGCCGTCGCAGCGGCCGTCGACTGCAAACGAAAATGAAAACCAATAGACAAAAAGTAAAAAAAGCGCACACCAATACATACAAGCACATGCATAGCGCAGTCATAGACACGACACAGACACAGACACAGACAGAGGCATAGACCCAGGCGACGTCGACGTCATAGTTATGCTTTGCGGCCCGCTCGGCAACACATTCGGCCAAGCGCGTTCGCGTTCGAGTTCGCGTTCGGCTGCAATAACCGCTAGCTAGATAAATGGAGAGAACAAGAGAGTGAGAGAGCATGAGAGTGGGCGCGCACCAGAAGCTCATAGCTAGCTACTCTATAGGCAGCTTGCATGCAATGCATTTGCCCGCGCGACAATAGCCACCCCCCTCCCTCCGTGCAGCACACAGGAATAACTCCGTTGCGTCTGGCGACAGTTTCAGTTGGCGTCGCTGCCGCCTAGGCGCATGAAAATAGAAAATAGAAACATGAACAACAAGACCAAAAAAAACTCTGCTAAACTTTGTGGGGCGCTCCCCCGCCCAAAAGCACACTTTATGCTTGCATGTGTGTGTGCGTATATTGCATTTCAATGAATATGTGAAGTTTTATAGTGTGCGTGTGTGTGGACGTTGACCGGCTTGCCAGTGGGTCGCATTTATTGCAGTAAACAGCAGGCAGTAAAAGCTTTGCTACTACGGCTCCGTCGCCAACTCCGAGTCCGAGTCCGACTTCGTCTTCGACTCCAACTTCGGCTTGGATTCGGGACTCGGGACTTCGGGACTTCGGGACTTCGCATTCGTGTCGTCACTTACGTCAACACATGCTAGAAAGAGAGCGGCCGCGGAAGATAGCAGGCGCTTATGCAAAGGTTCAATGAAATGAAACATAAAACTGTGCCACCAGCGTGCGCGAGTGCAGCGACGCCGACGTCGCTGTCGACGCGGCTGCTGCTGACGCCGCCGCTGCCGCTGCATAAAAAAAGCTCTGAACATGAATGCAACAAACATTAGACGTTCGGGTGAGTGGGTGACGGAGAGAGAGAGAGAGAGAGAGAGAGAGAGAGAGAGAGAGGGTGAGCGTTAGCCAAATGCTTCCTGGCTCGTTCGCAGCAAATGCGGCTGACAAAATGCAGATGGGATCCCGTTGCTGATCAGTGGGTGAGACGCACACACACACACACACACACACACGTGTATGCTTACATAGCAGGCGCACAGTGACAGTGAGTAAAAGGTAAAAGTTAATTTGAAAAAGAGCACAACAAAAAAAAAACACATTACGATTGCGCAACAGCCAGCGGCTGCGCAAGTGGAGCGCAACGGCGACGGCGGAGCGGGCGGGATTAAGAAGCAGCAATGTCATGAATTGCAAAATGTGAACCGTTTGCTGCGGCCAGACAGACAGTGGGCGGGGTGGGTGTACCACAAAATAAACGTATAAAAATAAAAAAACAATAATAAAAATAAATAAATAAATATTGTGTTGTGTTGTGTGTGACTTTTGCACAGCATTTGCGATTTAATATATGTCGCTTACATTGGTTCGCACACACATTACACACACACACACACACATACAATGCGCCGCCCCCCCGCTTTACAGCCCTGCCAGACGCTGGCTTCAATGCTGCCTTCTCGCTTGCTCGTTCGTTCGTTGACCATTGTCTCGAGCACTTTCGATTTCAAATACATTGCACGCTGTTAGCAGCAACAATAACAGCAATAACAACAACAACAACAGATTCAATATGTAATTGTTTGGCGCACATTTCATTTCCTTATTGCTCACTGACATTTTGCTTTACACACATACACACACAGACACACAGACACACACACATGAATACAAAAATGGCTTACGACTTTATAATGAGCAATAGCAACGACAACAACAACAATAAAATGCGAGCAAAGCAAACGTGTCAAGTCTACTGCTGCATTTGCTCTTGTTATTATTGTTGTTGTGGTTGTGGTTGTCGTTGTTGTTGTATTAGCTTGTAACTTGTAACGCAGGAAGCTTAAAGCCGCCTAAGCTCCGCTTATTTGCGCTCTCTGCTGCTGCACTCTCAGCTCAGCACACGACTCTCTGACTTAAGCCGCTCTCTGCGGCTTGGCCAGCTGACAGGCTGCTGTTGTGGCGCAAGTGAAAGTTTTTAGGTTCTTTCCTTGTCCATGACACGGATCGTCGGCGGGCGTACAAGTAAGACAGAGAGCGCGCCAGCCCAGCAAGCACGCATGCCCGCCTAACTGAACGAGATAGCATGCGGAAATATGCAACTGTCAGAGAGAGAGAGAGAGAGAGAGAGAGAGAGAGAGAGCGCGCGCTGCTTCAAAGAGAGCGCGCGTGCGCGTGCGCGCATTTGAGCGAGCTTTGTGGCGTTCGCATATGTTTCGGAGTGGGTGCGATCGCCGATGCTACTCACCGGACCACAGCGCCGGGCCAGGCATAGTTGTAGGCGTTTTGTCTCTGCTGCTGCTGTTGTTGTTGTTGCTGCTGTGATTTTGATCCTTTTTTTTTCTCGGTTTGTTCTCTTCTTGCTGTTTTGCAATTACACTCGCCTTGCTATTGTTAACACTTTTGCACACACTCTACACTTGAACAAAAATCGTAGTCTGTAGTTTGGGCTTTTAATATGCATATATTTTGCAGTTTCTTATTTTTTGGTTAACATGCGCGCGCTGACTGCGTTCGAGCCACAAAGCGACTGAAGTCAGTGCGCTACCGCCGCTGCCGTCTGCCGTCTGCAGTCTGCGGTCTGCTCGCAAGAGGCTGCTGCAGCTCTGAAGCACTTGAAGCCAAAACAAAGTCAACGACAACGCCAACGACAACGACAACGCCAACGCTGGCGTCAGCTGCGCAGTCAGCAGCAGAACGAGCGTATGCGAAAATGACTTGCCGTTGCAATTGTTGTTGTTCTTGTTGTTGTTGCAGTGTTACAAGTGCTTTAAGTCGAAGTTGTTCAAGTTATTAACTTCATATTTTTTTTAATTTCGATTTTTTTTTTGTTTTTTTGTTTTTCGTATTGCTATTGTTGCTGCCACGCACTGTACGAATATTGGTCAAAGCGCTGGCTGCTCCGACTGCTGCTGCTGTTGCTGCACGGCGGTCTGGCGGATATAACGGAAATGTGCAACTGGCAGCCCAGCAACCAGCAGCGACGGGCAGCGAAATTGTCAAACGCTTGCAGCGACGACAGCGAACCGAACCGAAACAGAAACCGAAAACAGAAACAGAAACCGAAAACCGAGAGCAGAACCCGAGCAGCGGCGACAACAACGACAACGCGCGTGGGGTTTTCCTTAGGCCCCCAAAAGCTGCTACCGCTGCTGCTGCTGCTGCTGCTGCTACTGCTGCTGCCGCTACTGCTGCTGCTGCTGCTGCTGTTGTTGTTGTTGCTGCTGCTGCTGCAGTTGCAATTTTGCTAACTGCCATTTGCCATTTGCTCTTGGCTCTTGTTTGTTGGCTTCTAACGGCTTCGTCAAGTGCACAGCTCTGCAAGCGCTCTCTCAACGGGCTGCACAAGCTCTCACGCTGTCGTTCAGCTTTGGCTCTCTCGCGCTGCGCCGCGCTGCTTGCATCATAGACTCTGCTCTGCCCTCGACGTCACATCACCCGCACCGCCAAAAGCTCCCACTGACCCGACACTTGTCAACTTTTGCAGTGCTCTGTTGCTTAATCAAAATTTGCCGTCATCTCTGCCCCCCCCCTCCCACCTCTCTCTCTCTCTCTCTCTCACACACACTCTTTCTATCTCTTTCTATGTATTTTTCTGTGTTGGCCGCGAGTCAACCAACTTTGGAAGGTCATGTGGACTTAGTGCAGCCGAAATATCCTTGGATGATATTGGAAATACACACACACACACACACACACACACACACACACACACACACACACACACACACACGCATATGCAACTGTGTGTGTGTGTGTGTGTTTCTATGCTTGCCCAGAAGTCGCCTGGGATCCGAGCCAATTGAGCCAGTTTTTTACTCTTATTGTTGTTGTTGTTGTTGTTAATGCTTTTGTTGTTTGGCACCTATTTGTTGTCATAGATACACACACACACACACACACACACACATGCAACATGCAACATGCAACATGACCAACAAAAATTCGAAACTTCTCGCAATATTTTGTTTTAACTTTTGGACCAATACTCGAATTCGCTTTGTAGTTTTCATCTGTTTGCTTCTTCTTATCAAAGTTGAAATCCTTTTTCTCTGATTCTATGATTGTTTAATAGAAATAACCATATATCACACCTATAAGCTTTAGGAACTAGTTTTTCAGAAATTGGGATTTTGGGCAAAGGAGGTTTAAAGGAGAAGAAAAGATGCTTCTGGCTCTTACAAATTAGAAACTGATTCATTAACATTTCTGTTTGTCTCACATAACATAAGAATTCTAGATTTTAGTTACTAAAAGAAATTATATAACAATATATTGTAAATATATATATTTCTTGTCAAGATTTAGATGGAGATATTCTTGTTTATGTAATCTAAATATATGTATCCATATTATTTTCGTCTAATTTACATTAATATTGTGCTCTTTTTTTAAAGTTTGTCATCTGTTTATTGTTCTAACTAAAATTTATTTCCATAATTCGTTCTGCAATTTTATCTAGAAAATTATCTTTGCTTTGATAAATATATTTGTAGTTTGTGTCTCACTTAACTGTTCCCTTTCTAGAAACTATTTCTGTTCAAGCTTTTGTTTCAATTTTTAAACATTTTTTTCCCACAGCTATAAAATATTTTCACTATGAAACTATTTGCAACAGTTTCTCTGTTTGTGATAATTAATTAAATTAAGGACAAAAATATCCTGGGATTCAACTCGAATTTTTTTTAACAAAGTTTTGTGTTGACAAATATTTTTGCTCTTGACTAATTAGATTTGTGAGAGCGAGAGTGGGAGAGGGGGAGAGGGAGAGAGGGCAGAGAGATAATAGAAATATTTGCATACTCAATAAAAATGCGCACAAGTTGCAGTTGCACTCTAATTGCCAGTCATGAGGTTCAACAACTTTCACACAAAAATCCTTGAACGCCATTTGCATAAAAAGCCCCCAAGCAGCACCAGCTGAACAACAACAACAACAGCAGCAACAACAACAACAACAACAGCAGCAGCAACAACAACAACAGCAGCAGCAACAACAACAACAGCAGCAGCAACAACAACGACGGCAAAAACAACAAGATTACGTATACGCCACGTATTGCGACAGACGCCAACGGGCTAAACGGGCGGTGGGGTGTATGTGTGTGTGTGCCTGTGTGTGTGTCGAGGCAGGTCGCGACGCCGCTTTGTAGAATGTGGTAGAAAACAACAACAACAACAACAACAACAGCAACAAGAAAACTATTGAGTGCTGTCTTAACGGCACATTCGCGTTTGCTTTTGTTGTTGTTGTTGTTGTTGTTGTTGCCCAAATGCGTTCAAAATTGCCTTTTGGGCCATTTCGTGGCTCTAAACGAATGTCAAGTGGAAAAGCATCAAAGCACAGAAGTGCGAATACAAACGGATGGAGAGGGGCGTGTGTGTGTGTGTGTGTGTGTGTGGGGGGGGGTAGGTTTAGTAGGGGTGCGGGCAGCAGGCCATAAGCAAATCGAAAACGAAATTCAAACTGAAGTTTCAGTGCGAGAGGGAGAGCGAGAGCGAGAGGGAGAGTGAGAGAGAGGGTGGAGAGCGGGAGGGAGTCGCAAAGTGTTTGCGAATTTTGTGGTAAAGTGCAAAATGCTGACACTTGATGATTGTTGTTATTGTTGTTGTTGTTGTTGTTGTTGTTGTTGCTGTTGTTGTTGTTATTGCAGTTGTTATTATTTTTGTTTTTGTGAGGCATTCGCGTAATATTTCTGGGTCATAGATATTTGTACACATAGAGGTACGACGAGCCGCTGACACATAGCATATACATAAATATTATTGCTTATACATGTTCCATGTATATGGAAAAAACAAAAAAAAAAAACAACAACAAGGTACAGTGAAGCCCAAGCATCTGAAGTGCAGTGTACACAGTGCACTTTAGCTAATTACAGCGAAAATTTCTATGCCTTGTTTTCACATTTAGTCGAATAGAGAAATTTTCAATCATTCCCAAAAGAAATTTTTTGGCGAAATGGAGAGAGATATTCAAAACAAAGCGCAATATTTTGTAAGCTTTACAATATATATAATATTGTATAACTACACCAGAACCCACATACCAAGTTTGGCGTCTCTAGCTCCTATAATCCTCAAGCTATTCCTAGGATATCATGTCACAATCATTATAATCGATAAAGTCCTCGAAGTATGCGTAAGAAAGTCATGTCACTATCGATATAATCCTCAAGCTATGCTTAGGAAATCATGTACCTATCGATATAATCGAAGTAATCCTCGAGCTAAGCGTAAGAGATCATGTGACTATCGATATAATCGATATAATCCTCGAAGTATGCGTAAGAAATCATGTGACTATCGATATAATCGATATAATCCTCAAGCTATGCTAAGGAAATCATGTGCCTATCGATATAATCGAAGTTATCCAAGAGCTAAGCGTAAGAAATCATGTCCCTATCGATATAATCCTCGAGTTAAGCGTAAGTAATCATGTTCTCGAAAGATACGCAAGAAATCATGTCACTGAATCGATATTTATCGCTGGAAATGCGCGATAATATCGAAAAATTATGATAAGATTGGTCTGTTTGCATTAACGTCTGTTTACAGACGAATCATGAATATATATATACTTGTATGGCTATATTCTGGGCAAATCAGAGCCAACTTTAAACATATATAGTATAGTATAGTAAAGTATAGTAAAGTAAGTATAGTAAAGTATATCCTCATTGATCTCAGGAACTGGAAGAGCTAGAGCTAGCAAATTTGCTACACATACATATAAACTTATAAAATTGATTGTCTACTATAAATATATACCATAAAATAACTTCTTAGGTCTACCTTAAGTAGATTGGAAAGACTTTAGAGCCCTTTTCAATAGGCGTTAAATAGTTTATCAATATGTTCTTTAACCTTAAGATTTGACACAACTCGACAAGTAGTAAAACTTTTGTATTTGACTAATAGTATTAAATATATTCCAAATTGTACTTATTTACGTAACTTTACTGACCTTATAAAACGAAAGTCCAACGCTGCAAAAGAAATGCCTGCGTCATTCCCTCTATGAACTGCAATTAGAACAGAATTGAATATTAGTTAATTACTTGAAATAAACAAAATAAATACAAATTGAGTAAAATTGTATAATCAATGTTAACCTTTAGCTGAATATCGGCCAACATTGAAATCTTCCGGTAAGTATATGGATTTTGACATTTGTTAATTGGCTCCGATCTGTAATCTATATAGCTATATACATATATATGTATATATCATCAAACAGCCTCTAGTCAATATGCTCGATCATTGCATAAGATCTCTTTTTTGTTGGATATTCTATCTGGGCTGGGAAATATTTGTTACGCTACGAATTTGGGTGACCATTTGGCTGCGAGCTGTTCCATATTCTTATCTCCGATTTCCAGATGGGAGAGGGGCAGGGGCAGGCGCAGGGGCAGGGGAAGGGGCAGCGACTGGGGTTCTTAGGTAGAGCTGACAGCTATCAAGTTACCCTATGCTCGAGTTCTCGCTCTTCTTCTTCTTCTTCTTTTAATGTTGTTGTTGTTGTTGTTTCTGCTGTTGCGCTTTTCCAAATTCGAATTCGAATTCTCGTTTGGCTTTTCTTCATTTTTTTTAGGTCAATTTTGACAGTTGCGTCGACAGTCGGCACACTAAATGACAGCAGCTAGTGGCAGGAGCAACAACAACAACAACAACAACCACAATGTGCATTCTGTACAGATCAGTTGCCCCTCGCGCCCCCCCTTCTGCTGTCCTAGCAGCGAACATCATCTTCATCTCAACTCATCCCATCAGCATTGACAGGCGACGGGCGCTGGGCCAAGAACTTGAAATTGTGATTGTGTGTGTGTGTGTGTGTGTGTGTGTGTGTGTGTGTGTGTGTGTGGGTGGGCAACTGGCAGCTAATGTCAGAAAGGTGTGCGGCACTGTATGCGACTCTTGAATAGATCGACTTATCACAAAGCAACGAAAAACACCTCAAACGATATGCAAGCCACTTGCCTACACTGAGAGAAATAACTCAAGGCGAAATAACTCAACTATAAAAAGGGAGAAATAAAGTATTATAGATCTGATCTAAAGCTAATCAGACAGTTAGCTATAAACGTAGCTAGCTTAAGGCCAAAATATAAATGCAATAATAACTACATGTTATCATTCATAGATGTAGATACCCTTGTGCTGGGGCTGTTAGTTCTGAACATCCCAATATATTTAAGCTGTGTTTAGCACATGAGTGCCACATACCAAATTTACCAACATTTGCTCGGACAGTTCCCGAGTTCGTTGGGTACAAAGACACCTATAAGGTGGGAAACTCAGTACGCGCGTATTTATGAGTATTTAAACTTTTAATGCTTTTAACTATTGTAAACTTAGTTCGTTTAAGTAAAAACTGTGCTACAAATATTAATAAAGTATTTGAGTATATGATATAGTCAGGTCTAGGGCAGAACCAAGCCAGGTGCTTTAAGGATTAGATGCGTTTTTAAGCTTTGAAAATAACTGAGCTCATTTAAAGAGGTGGAAAGGTTGTTCAAGAATGTTTACATTAAGATTTGAATCACAATTTTCCTTATAAAACGAAAGCAAATATAAAAACCAATTTTGGATGGTATTTCAATAACATATATGTATGCATGTATGTGTATTTAGAGTTCTTAAAGATCTATAAAAGCTTATAAAGGTGTATACATATATGTTATTTACATATATATATTTGCAGCTAGTTTAGCCGGGTAAATTTTGTGCAGTGTATGAGCTTGTGGCACATGTGTAGGGCGTTATTTATGTTTGCTAGTGACCTATATACACATACACACACACATACACACATGCAGACCCAAAGAACCAGAGAGGGAGGAAGAGAGAGAGAGAGAGAGTCGACACGACAAAGAAAGTACAAAAAGAGAGATAAACAATGGGCAGCAATAATTATCAAAAGGTAAGCATAAATGTACTTAAACGATCTACGCAGTGTTTAAGGAGCAGACACCGCCCGCCCCCACCCCTCCCTCAAGCCCAACAGCCAACGATCGCCATATAAAATGCGTGTTATCTGTGCGTGTGTGTGTGTGTGTGCGTGTGTGTGTGTGCGTGTGTATGTGCACCTTCAACACATCCCTGGACGCATATCAAGTTGAAGGTTTATTTTTGTTTACAATCATATTCGAACAATGTACAAAAGCAACAAACACCACAGCAACAGCAACAACAGCAACAATAGCAACAACAGCAACAACAGCAACAACAGCAACAACAGCAACAACAACAACAACAACATCAGCTGAGTCGCAAGCACAAACAACGCGGCAGCCCCTACCCCAATATACGTATACCCCGCGAGTGTATCACAATGCGCACAGCCCCTCTCGCTTATGTCCCGCCCCCCACACCCCACCGACTGCTGTTCCCCTCACCAGCCCATTCCCCCTTGTATGGTGGCCCGCCGCCCCATGGCACGCCCACACATCCAACAAGTAGGTCGCCGTCGTCATCGTCAACGTTTCGAAATAGAGGAAAAGAATGTTTGTTGTTGTTTTTGTTATTCTATTTTTTATTTAGATTTTCTTCTTTTTCCTCTTTTTTTTTTTTTTTGGTAAGTATTTATCTTATCGGCAGTCATCGAGTTCAAGTTTTTTTCTTTGAGAATACCCTGGAATTATGAGAGAAGAATGCAGACTCGACTGATCCTCAGCCATTTGGCTAAATGCGCTTGACATTTGTATATCCCAACTGCCTGACAATCTGATCGAAAAGGAAATACCCTATAATTATTGGAAAAGTAAGCAGACTCAACTGTTCCTCTAGATACATGTGCCTCAAGCTGTTCATTCTAAATCATTCGCAGGCAATCGATTTGCTAACAGGGTATCTGTAGCTCGTTTACTTTTATAGAAAGCATTGCAATGCTTTACAAATACAAGTTTGGATTATTGAAGAGCCTTCTTTGTCGAGCATACTCGTTTGTCGCATGCATACTTGTTAACAGGGTATCGCTTAGTCGTCAAATTTAGCATACTCCTTAAAGGGGCAACCTAGAAGTCATATACTCTAGCCTTGCTCACTTCCACTTCGGTAATTCCGACTACAGGGTATCCCTCTAGTCGTGCGTTCGCCTCTAGAGGGCAACTGCTAGTCGAGCTCTTTTTGGGCCTGCCTTAGAGTTATCTTATACTGCAGCTTTCTTAGCAATTAAGTATAGGGTATGCGATTAGTCGTTCACTTTCTCTTTTGGATCATTCTCACTGGTTTTCGGCTTTCTTCTTTGGCTTTCTTCGGCTGCCAAAAAGCCAACCAAATTTTAAACAGAATTTTTTGTTGTTAACAATTTGTTTGCCTCAATCTCTCGCTCTCACTCTCACTCACACCCTCTCTTTCTCTCGCTCTCTTTCTCGCTAGCTCTTGCGCCGACTGCTTTTGTGTATTTGTTCATATTCCACGCACCCGGCATAAAGCAACAATAACAAAAAACACGCTCGCGGCCACAGCGCCCGCCGCACGCCCTACACGCTGCCACGCCTACGTCAAGCGCTGGCCGAGTGCGGATATGCCCCGCGTAGGGCATGCCGCCCAAAAATGAAATACATATTATATTTTTCACGAGAGAGATACCGAAATACAAAAAACAAAAACAAAAAAAAAATAAGTAAATAAATAAAAAATATAAGAAACCATTTGAAATCTAGGTCAAAGTATTTTACGCATATGCTTGCCCCTCTCTGCCTCTCTCTCTTCCTCTCTCTCTCACTCTCACTCTATCGCGCAATCTATCCTTCCCTCTCCCTCGCTCTTACTCTCACTTTATTTGTCTTTCTTTCAGCTTGAAGAACAACGAGCTGTGGCAAACAAACAAACAAACAAACACACTTGCTATGTGATCTACCTAAAGATCCTTTGTTTCACTTTGCGCTCCATATTCCGACACATATATATTATATATATACATATAGAGTACATATAGAGTACATAGCGCTCACATAGATATTAATCAAGTGTCAAAATTGGCCCACAAAACTAGTTTGACACGATAATGCGAATAATACACACTCACTCATTATAGTTAAAACGAATATCGGATCTGTTCCCGTTTTCTCTTTTGTATAGACAGATAGACGGGGTGTACGAAGCCAAAAATTCGACTTGTTATGTCTATGTCTGTATCTATATCTATATCTATATCTATATCTATATCTATATCTATATCTATATCTATATCTATATCTATATCTATATCTATATCTATATCTATATCTATATCTATATCTATATCTATATCTATATCTATATCTATATCTATATCTATATCTATATCTATATCTATATCTATATCTATATCTATATCTATATCTATATCTATATCTATATCTATATCTATATCTATATCTATATCTATATCTATATCTATATCTATATCTATATCTATATCTATATCTATATCTATATCTATATCTATATCTATATCTATATCTATATCTATATCTATATCTATATCTATATCTATATCTATATCTATATCTATATCTATATCTATATCTATATCTATATCTATATCTATATCTATATCTATATCTATATCTATATCTATATCTATATCTATATCTATATCTATATCTATATCTATATCTATATCTATATCTATATCTATATCTATATCTTATCTATATCTATTCTATATCTATATCTATATCTATATCTAAATCTATATCTATATCTATATCTATATCTATCTAATGGTTATTATTTTGAGCTTCATAATGCCTGGAAGTCTTGGACTTGGCTTTTTTTTCTAGCTTAATGTACTTTTATTGTGTATTATTCGTTAACTAATATATTATCGCATTCATTCCGGAAGCGTCCATGCTCTCATTCCAGAATTTATAGATTTTTAGATGTAAAACCCAATCGTAATAAAATGACAGTTAGCAAGAAATGCGCTCATGTTGAGTGCTCGACTAGCGGGTGACCCTGTAGGCTAAGATAGGAGTAAGGACTCGGAGATACCTGGAACTCGACGAAAAGCTGCGCGTACAAGGATTCTCGCGTTCTGTGCTTCCTCTTCGTTTGTATCCACATGATATATAAAAAATGCATTCTTGATTAGCTTCGTTGATTATAGTCCGAGCGTTGTAAAATTTGTAGGGCCTTAATGTGGTATACAAATGGTTTTATAGACCAAAGGCTCTATCTCTACAAGTTTGGGAAAGGGAAATACTCGTATATGCTATGCCAAAGGCTACATATCAAGTTTGTTTTAGCTAGCTCTTAAGATCTTAGAGTTATGTCACACAATCGATATTTATCGATAAGCTGAGATAGGAGTTATCGGAAAACATATATGTATATGTTTTATGGTTTTGGAGATAGTTAAAGATGGAGATGGAATATAAAGCTCGCTGCGAGAGTTTACACACAGTCGATAGTTTGATAACCTTTATCGATAATTTTTTAACCTTTATGAACTTATCAAATCATTTAATTAAATTTTTGTTAAACTCTGTTGAAGCATTGCTTAGAAGATGAGTGCTGCTTTCTAAGGTTGTTTTTGGGCCAGAATCTAACAGCTAACCTAACTCAAGCTACTTTCGAGCGATTACAGGGTATAGACAATAGTTGCTGCTGCTGTTGCGATCGTCGATAATTTACGATCAAAAACAATTATACGATCATCGTCGAACGGCAATTGGCAATAGTTAAACGGCGGCCCCGCAATGGATTTAGCCAGCGACCAACGTCGCGTATGCGCAATACTCAAGGATAACTGCTACGAGCGCTGCCGCTGTGACATATGCGCCAAGAATGCGCCATAAAAACTAAATAAATAAAAAAAAAAAAAGAGAAAAGATAAATAAAAAAAAATGTATATAAACAAACTGCAATTGAATGTCGGCGATCGAGCGGCGATCGTGGGAGAGGCGACTGCGCGCGTGCAACAGACGACTCAGCGTCGACTAGGAGGAGGCTGGCGTGAGCGGGGGGCGTGGCGAGTGAGGGGGGCTCGTTGACGTTGCGGGCCAGACTAATGCTAATGCAATTAACGGTATTTTATGCTAATTTCAACATTGAACTTAACATCGAATCGCACAGCCGCAGACACCGGACGTTCTAAAGACGCAGACGCAGAGAATTTTAGAACGAGTTGTTTCTGCTGTTGTTGTTGTTGTCGCAGTTGTTGTTGCTGTTGTTGTTGCTGTTGTTGTTGTTGTTGTTGTTGTAGCTGTTGACTGTTGATCGATCCGTCTGACAGTGGGAAATTGATATTTATGTAAAGAATGTAATGCGAAACAGTTATCAAACTGAGTGACAGACAAAGACAGACTGTGCCCGTTTCTAAGAAAATGTTTTTCAGCTTTTTATTTTTCTTTTCCATGAGGTCACACTGTTTGATACGGTCATAGGTACACACTGTAAATAGGCTTCTCCGTCAGTTGAAATTCAACATATAATCTTGATCAGGACGACGAGCTGAGTTAATCTAGACATGTCCTTTTGCCCATCTGGCTGAAGCCGCCGAAATCGATTTACAAATTATCGATAAATATCGATTAAGAGAGAACTCGATGAAAATGGGAGCTAGACACACCAAACTTGGCAGTTAGGCTCTTAAATTATTTCACTTTCTGGATACCTCCATCCATATCACACAAGTTATCGATAAATATCGATTAAGAGACATCGCTTCTGAAGCACAACTCGAGGAATATAAGAGCTGGGCATACCGAACTTGACAATCAGACGACATTATCGATATATATCGATTAAGAGACATAGCTTATGAAGCAGAACTCGAGGAATATAGGAGCTAGGCGTACTAAAATTGACAATCAGGCTCTTTTTTAGTATACACAGATTAAATATATTTAATATTTTGGATATCTATCCTATCCTATTCATAATCCTATCGAACTGATGTGAACTATGAAAAATAATGTAATGTGCTCGCAAAAGTAAAACGAAGCGCTCGAAAAACTGCAAGTACAAATTCCCCGAATGCTTATAAATAATGTCCAAGCCATATTTATACAAATTTGCACGAACTAGAGACAACTGTAAGGCCACATATAGAAGGTCCATTCGATACATCGCGCAGCGTATCACATGATATCAATTCTGATACCGAGACCTTTTTCTGTTTATAGATAGAAAAATCAAATAAAAATTGTAATTGTTCAGACAGAAATGAAAATTCTAGGGAATAAATATGCAGGTTGCAGGTTGATGCACATGCTGCATGGAGTGCAATTTGTAGAGGGGCAAAGTGGGCGAGGGGCTGCGAGGGGCTGCGAGGGGCTAGAAGCAAATGGGGGGGTTTAGTTTTATTTGTTGTTGCTAGTTTGTGAACTTTGCATTTTGGCAAGGACAACAGCGGGAGAGAGCGAGAGGGAGAGCACAACTGCTGGTGCGGACCGGGTTCGGGGTCGCGCACAGAATCCGTTCAAATTCATAGATTGAACTTGCACTTGGGCACAAAACACACAAACACACAGACAGCGAGACATTTGATGTGGCAAGCTGTGGCAGCGGCGGCGGGCAGGCGGGCTGGGGTGTGCGCACTTTGCAGCGCCGCAGGACGAGGACACACAGCTAAAACGTTGGCGGTAGGTCAGGACCAGCTGCGGCAGCGGCAGCGGCAGCGGCAAAGCTTTTTGCCCGCACTGACCTGCCGCACGTAGCCGCACACTGTCCGTGGCACGTACTGCGCAGGAGCTGCCTCACGATGTGCGTGTGTGTGTATGTGTGTGCAGCCATTTCCAAGGCAACGTGCATGCAAAGTTCAATGTACCGCTGCACAGCGCGACGACGAATCCAAGGACATTGATACGTGGGCAATAGCTGAGGCGAAAGCGTTGCATACAACGCGGCCCTGCCGCACGGCAGCCAAACGAATTGTTATGACTATGCAGAGCCACATAAACTGTGCCACACGCCAAAGCAACCGAAAACGGCATTGACTAAATGAAAGGACGTCGAGCAGTGGGCAAAAGGCAAAGGCAGCTTGCGCGTTGTGTTCGCTTGTGGCAACATTCGCCCATTTGCTCAACAGGCAAACGCCTCTGTTTGCAAGCGCATTCGAATCATTCGAATACTCAGAACTCATTCGAAGTATTCGTTTGCAACCAAGTAGCTCGTATGATTCAATATTGCAACACAAGTTAGCTCGTATGATTCAATATTGCAGCAAATGCTGCGCATGACTCACACATGTAATACAAATGATTCGAATAGTTTCTATTAATTCCAAATGTTTCGAATGATTGCAAATTGATATGTTCTTAATTGAATCATCCAGTTCGTCTTGTTGGTAAACATTTGTTTAGGCTTGAAGATTTTCACTGATCTCTAATCTATACTTTCTCTCTGTCACACTCGCTCGCTCTCCCGCTCGCCCTCTCTCTCTCTCTTTCTCGCTTTAGCTCTTCCTCTTCCTCTCTCTCTTTCTCTCTCATGGCTGCTCTGTCCATGCGTTTGGCATTTGAATTTGCGCAAAGGCAAACAAAATAATTGTATTTATTTCTTGTTGATTATATTTATTTTTTCTCTGTATTTTATTTATTTTTGCCCCTGTAACGAGGTCTGTCAATGTGCAGGGGCGTGCAAAACTCAACCACCCACACACACACACCTACACACCTACACACCTACACACACACACACACACACACACATGCCTGATGATTGTCGTTTGAATTGCGTCGTGCGTTGAATTCAAGCGCCAAGTGAAAGTTATTCAATTGTTTATTATGATTATTGTTGCTATTACAATTACTATTACTTATGCTATTGTTGTTGTTGTTGTTGTTGTTGTTGTTATTGTTACACTTCATTGTTGCTTTGCATTTGGCTTTGACAGCAGCTGCCAGCGTTCGCAGAGAATATTACGCATACGCCCCGTCATTTGGCGCCGCTTTTTTGGCAAGTTCAAAGGCAACGATCAAACACACACACACACACACACACACACAGCTCACCCTTCTCTCGTGCACACCCCCTCCTTGGCCCGCAACTCGCGTCGCCTGTGTCTCGCATTTTAAAAACTTTGTTATTGTTAAAGTGCAAATGCAAAGCAAAAAACAAAAACTACAAATAAATAGCAAAAAGAAAAACAGAAATAAAATAAAACTAAAACCTTTGCGCCGCACAAAATTTGCACTTTTTTCACTTTCTCCTTTTGTGCACGCTTTTGACATTTTAATTGCTTTTTGCCATTAAATGCAAAGCGAGAAAAGCGGCGGCTAGAGAACGGCGAGCAGCGACAGAGAGGCGGGAGAAGCATTGAAGAGGCGGCACAAACAAAAAAGAGAAGCTTAAAAAGGGAGAAGTTTGGTGGACAATAGCGAGTAGCGAGCGAGTTGAAAGAACGCGCAGGGAAAAGAGCAGCGACAGCAGAGAGGCATAGGAGAGAAAGAGAATATATAAAATCAGAAGCGCAAAAGGAAAATCAACAGAGAAAGAGAGAAGCGACAGCAAGAAAGTAACAAAGGACAGACAAGAGAAGCGACAACAGGCGCAAGCGAGAAGCGAAAGTGTCTAGACAGAAGAGAGAAGAAAAAGAGAAAATCTGCGGAAGTAAGAGAGAAGCAATATATGTGACGTTAGCGACAAAGGATAACGAGAAGTGCCTAAGGTCAGAGAGAAGCGCGAGAATATAGAGAGAAATTCAATCAAGGAAGGAGAGGGAGCAACCGGAAAGGAAGAAGAAATATGCCAGAGAAAGAAGCCACCAGTTGCAGAAAAATGAAGTGAAAAAGCAGAAAAGAGAAGCACTAAATGAAAAGAAGTTAAAGAAGACAGGAGGGAGAAGGTAAAGAGAAAGCATAAAAACAGAAACAAGGAGAAGGCAAAAAAGCAAAAGAGAAACATAAGGAAGTGAGAAGCAAATAGAAAGAGCGAAACGTTAGAGGCAAAAGGAGAATGCGGGAGAAGCGTAAGAAGAACTTGAGAAGCGAATCCGAGAGAAAAAGCAAAAAGCCAAGCAAAGAAGCTAAAAAAAACGGAGAATAACAAACAACAAAGAAGCGAAAAAGTCGAGAAATGCCTCAGCAGGGAGAAGTATTTAAGGAAGTTCCCCAAGTCAAAGTCGCAGCTAGGCGGGGCCAGAGCCAGGGCCAGTCGTGTGTGTGGGTGTGTGTGTGTGTGCCGCGATCTATTGATGCGCCTCGCAACATTCTGATCTCAATTTGCCGATAAAGTTCACTGACTTGACGGAGGCGTGGCTCAGTGTATTTGCGGGACAAAAACAGACAAAAGCTGTCTACAACAAAAAAAGAAACAGCGCAAATTGTGCGCAATTATGTAACATTTACCCAGTAACGCCAAAAGCAGCAGGAAACCTAGAAAAACGTCCAATGAAAAGTGAAAAAACCGCATCACGAACTCTAAAAAGCAACAGCAACAGCAACAACAACTGCAACAGCGGCGGCAACTGCAGTTGTTCAGGCAACAATTTGTGCAGTTGTTGAAAGGAAAAACTTGTCCAAGGCGGCGACGGCAAATGCAGCCAGTTTTAGCCCACGTTAGAAGCTGGCAACAGCAGCAACAACAGCAGCAACAACAGCAACAGCAGCAACAACAACAGCAGCAACAACTGCTGCCACATCCAAGTCCAAATGATTGCAACAATGTTAATGTTGCTGTTGTTGCAGTTGCTGCTGCTGCTGTTGCTGTTGCTGTTGGCCGTCGTCGCGTTGCCAATTCGCTTCCTTGTATGACATAACAGCCAAGCGGTGGGCAGCAACTGCAACAGCAACAACAACAGCAACAGCAACAACAACGATGACAACGTCGATCTTTACCTCCACAAAGCCAGACCGTGTGCCACATTCCAGTTTTTCTCGCATTTTATTTTGCCTGCCTGGAAAAGCCCGTTTCTTTTTTTTTTTTTTTAATTTTTTGCCCATTCACTGATTCGATCAGACAGCGTAATGAAAATGAGAAAAATGGCAAACTAACTAACAATGCCAACAACAACAGCAACAACTGCAGCAGCAGCAACATTGCGATGTTGCACCAAAGTCGTCGTCGTTGCTGTTGCGAGTTTTACTTTCGTTTTTCACGTAACAACCAGCAACAACAACAACAACTATGACAGCAGCAAAAGGAAAATGGTGTTAGCAGGCAATGTTGCCGCTGCACCAAAGAGGGGCACATAAAGAGTGGGAGAGTGGGCGAGAGGGGGGTTCGTTGGTTGCTCTATTGCGCTGGCGATCAAATTGCAAGCGGTTGCAAGCCAAAGCAGGAAGTGCAACAGGCCAAAGATGCAACAGGAGGCAGACAGACACAGTTGGAGATGCAAACTGAGCCAGAGGGCGGAAAGAGAGAGAGAGAGAGAGAGAGAGAGAGAGGAAGGGGGCGAGCCAGACCAATGGACAAATGCATTAAACTTGCACGTTGCACGTTGCATGTTGCACGTTGCACGTTGCAACGATTGGGGGCCATGGGTGGCAGCCAAAAAACTGCCCCAGAGCTTGTGATTGTTCAGTTGAGTGTGCAGATATATGTCAATCAGTTAATCAATCAGTCAATCAGTTAGGACAATCAGTTATATGAAAATATATAAATTTGGAAAAGGTCGAGGTCCAAGGCCAGACATGAACCCTGCATCAAACGACAGAGTCGCAGGTCAATCAGCCAATCAATCTGTCAATCTGGCTGTCAGAAAGTTAGTTAGTCTGTTAGCTAATCAGTCAGCTGTGCAGTGAAAAGGGTCAGTCCATCAGTGTGTCAATCAATCAATCAGTGAATCATTCAGTCAGTCAGTCAGTCCATGATTCATTAACTCAATCAGTCAGTCGCATCAGTATCGGTCAGTCAATCTGTCAATCAGTCAATCAGTTAATCAGTCAGGCAGACAGTGGTGTACTCAATCAATCAGTCTGTCAGTTCGTCCGTCAGTTCGTTAGTCAGTCAGTCAATCGATCAATCTGTCTGTGATTCAGTCAGTCAGTCTATCAGTTAGTCAATCAATCATTCCATCGGTCCGCCCGACAATTAGTCAGTTAATCAATCAATCAGTCCATTTTACAGTCAATCAATTAGTCCGTCAGCTAATCATTTCATAGTGAGTAGAACAGGACAATAGTAGTAATCAATCATTTATGCCGGTTTGGAAATGAGTTGTGTGTTTTTGGGGGGGTGGGTGGGTTTTGGGTTGGTTTTTTTTGTATCAAAGGACTGTACCTTCTAATACGGATGTTAATTATCTTTAGGGTGGATTGGGGGGAAAATAGCAAAGTTGACGTCTTTAGCTTAAAGAAAACAGAAAATCGATCTCGATTATTATCGATTAAGTTGTTGAAGTTGTTCAATAATTTTAAATATAAAGTCTTTAGCTCTTCTGATGACCGAGATCGACGCTATTATGCATATGGACGGACGAAGGATCGACTTGGCTCTTGATGCTGACCAAGAATATATGCATATTGAGAATATATATAGCTTATGAGGTCGCAAATGGAGTTGGGATTCAGTTTTCAATCATTTAACAGTTATGTGAGTCTTTTTTGTCGTTTTCGAGCCAACTTTCACGCTCATGTCTCAGGTCTTGTGTGCTTTTTTTTTTAAATCTTTTTGGCCAACCCACATCTAACGGAGGTCTAGGGCTTCAGCTGCGCCGCCTCCTTTGATGCCAGGCGTCCGTCCCACCCCGCCAGCTGTCACCCCCTCCCAACGGTCCCGCCTGGAGGCGACGTAACTTGCGGGCCACACCAACAAAAAAGTCGATCGTTAGGCAAAAGATAGGCTCGTTCAACAAAAAGCAAAAAAAAAAGGCAGCTGCAGTTGCAAATATAAAAAAAATATAATAAAAAACGAAGCAGAAGAAAAACCGAAACCAGTTTTCCATGAAAGCAAAATGGCAAAAAGCAGAGTGAAAAAAAAAAAAAAAGAAAAATTAAGTCACCGTTAAAAGCTGCAAACGCGACGATCAACTTGCCCCGTTGCGTGTTGCAGCGGCTAGGTAAAGGGGAGGGGGAGGGGCGGGAGGGGGCGGTAGAAGGTGGCGGGAGGTGGCGGGCTAGGCGCTGCTTGGGCGCTGGGGCAGTCGATTACTTCATCGCACAAAAGAGAGCGAGAGCAAGAGAGAGAGAGAGAGCGAGAGAGAGAAAGTGGCAGGAAAAACTGTTGTTGCAACAAGATGGCGTGTCATGGTTGCCGCTGCCACACGCTGCAACATTTCCCCATTTCCCATTGCTTGTTGCAACTTCAGCCATGATTATGTGGCATTAACTTTAGCTTACGTAACCCCAACCTCCCCCCCCCCCCCCACGCTCTTCCACCTTCCCCCCTACGAGCCGCGCAATGCATTGCAATGGAAATTGCAAATCATATGATGGCCGACGCCGACACCGACACCGACACCCTGGCCACACTGGTTATGCAGCGTGCCGCACCGCACACCCCTCCACCCCCCTCCGTCACCACGCGCAGCGCTTGGCAAATGTTGCGCAAATGAAGCCAACAAGGAAAACAACAACAACAACAACAACAACAAGACAGCGACAACTCGGCGATCGTCGTCGTTGAACGTGAAAAGCGGAAAACTTTTGCAGCTTGTGGCACATAAACAAAAAAAAACAAAAAACTGTTGTCGTTGCGCGGCAAGGGGGGGAGAGGGGGGTTTGGCATAATCTTTGACATGCCCCATGCCCAAGCTCTAAGGTTAGGGATCAGTTGAGATCAATTTATGATATATGGGTTAGTCGAACTTAGCCATAAGCGAATTAATCGATAAACGATCGATAACTTAACGACAAGCTAAGCAGCTTCAGCTTTTAGTTTGGGAACCATAAGATCGAGTCGATCTAGAGATCTATAATATGTAGTATATATAGTATACTTCCATAACATACGCCGAGCGCGTTTGCCATATTACTGCGATATTTCCATTAATTGTGCAAATATCGATAAATATCGATTTTAGGAAATGGTATTTTAAGCATAGCTCGTTAATTTAAAGAGCTAAGTTCTTTAAACTTGGCGTGTAGTTTATGGCATAAGATATATATAGCATATATAAAGGATATATAAGTTAATATGTATATAGAATAGGGTCAATTTGATAGGGCTAGGAAAAACATCAAGATAATGCAAAATAACGAATGGGATATTATCAGAATAATGAATAACAAGTTAGTTTGAATTATCGATTTCTAGTCTCAACTGAAATCTAGGCCGGGCCCAACTATCTGTTTCTTCCTTCGAGTTTCTACACACAAATCGGCTGCAATTACTTTAAAATTCCTTGGAAAATGTAAACGATTGTCCAATCAATATGGCGACATATTGATTGGGTCAACTCACAATGAGGAGCGGACTCGTCGGGACAAGGCAAATAGCAAATAGCTGCATTTATATAATAATAAATGAAAATTGCAAAATCTACAGGCAAAATACAGCAAAGATTGTGGAGGCATTTAGATAGGTTGACCCCGATTCAAATATGTTTGAGAAGTTGCTCGCAAGAGTCTTGGGAGATATTTCTTTGGAAATGCGCAAGTATAACTAACTATTTCCCTATTTATCTTTTTATACCCTGAACCCATTGAAAATGGGTAAAAAAGGGTATATTGTATTTGTGCAAATTGCAAATGTATGTAATAGGCAAGAGGAAGCATCTCCGACCCCATAAAGTATATATATTCTTGATCAGCATCAATAGCCGAGTCGATCTAGCCATGTCCGTCTGTCTGTCCGTCTGTCCGTCCGTCCGTCCGTCTGTCCGTTTGTATGAACGCAAGGATCTCAGAGCCTATAAGAGCTAGAGACTTGAAATTTTATCGAGTTTGTTTCCAATAATCGATAACTTACTTCGTTTCCAAGCAATCGATAAAAATCGATATCGACATCCTGTTTTTTGAGCAATTTGAGTAAATAATAAGAGCTAGAGTCACCAAACTTGACATGTAGCTTCTAGAATAGTATATATGTATCTGCATTTGGTGTTGGAAGAAGAGGGTTCAGGGTATCCCCTAGTCGTGCACTCCCGACTAGAACCTCCTACATGTTTTTTATATATATATTGATTTTCTTGTTGAAACGATATAGATAACAGATAATAGATAAAATATAATAGATAATAGATAGTAGATAACAGATAACAGATAATAAATAGTCGATAACAGATAATAGATAAAAGATAACAGATAATAGATTATATATAATAGATAAAAGCTAAAGATAGATAGACTGTCTCTTAATATATCTCTAAACATACAATCTGCTCTTTTTTGTTGTTTATTGGTAATTTTTCTATATTTGTGTAAGAAATATTAGTGTAATATATGTTTATAAGAAATAGTTTTATATGATGAAGTATTTTTTCGTACATGTCAAACCCCGTATAAAAGTCAGGCCAACAACAAATTTGATGCCCATAAAGAAACTAGAAAAAAAGCAATTAAAAAATGACATAATAATTATAGCTGGCAGCTAGACAAAATAGAAAGCCACGACGAAAACTCTGGAAACAGGTGGAATGCTAACAGAATCCACAAATACGAGTGGATTCAGCTACGTTTTTTTTTTTTTTTTTTTTGCATGAATAGAAGATTTGATCCTAGGCAAAAATTGAAGTGCACTTGTGCATTGGAGAGGAGTGTGGAGTGCCTGCCATTTGAAGGGGCGGCCAGACACCTGGAGGAGCACTTGGACGACGGGCAAGATTGAGGAGTAAATACATGTGCATAAAAAACACACATACACACATACATATACCATGCTGGCAGTGGGTGTTTTTCGTCAAGTGTTGCCAGACATTGCATAAGCGCATTGCATAAGGCAGGTCTGGCAACTTCATACATCCTCTCCCCCCACCCCCCTCGCACCAACTGTTTCTGCAACGATCACTCACCTGTCTTGTGTGATCCTGCCAAACGACGATTGCTTGCAATATGCAGTTCCTCTGCCTGGCATGTCTGCAAAGAGCAAAAGAAAACAAAATATGTAAAGTAGGAAATGCACATGTGTGTGTGTGTGGAATGTGGTATGTGGTTTGTGGAACATGGGGCCTAACATAATTATAAACAATCATAATGCAACTCCTTAACACATGTAACTCTCTCACACACACACACACACACACACACAAGCACACTAGAATCTACCAATATGGCGCACTGCATTTCACTCTTGTTTTCGATTTCATTTTCGTTCGCTCGGTCGCTGGGTCGTTGGAGCAGCAGCAGCAGCAGCAGCAGCAGCAGCCGCAGCCGCAGTCGCCGCCGCTTTCGCCGCCGCAGCCGCTGCCGCTGCAGTCGCCAACGTCATCAGTGCAGCAAAGCTTTTTCTAAGCGCTCTCTTGCTGGCGCCCGCTCTTTGGCTCGTGCATTTGCCTTGCGTTAGACTCGCTCACTCGTTCACACTCACTCTCTCTCTCTCTCTCTCTCTCTCTCTCCTCTCTCTCTCTCTTTCCCCCGTACAGTTGCACATGCAGCGCTGCTGACGTCGTTGTCGTTAGCTTATATTATTCAACAGTGCACGCCGCTGCAGCTGCGTCTGCGTCTGTGTGCGTGTGTGCTTTTATATAGTTTATGCTGTGTTTTGCATTTGTGTGTGTCTGTGTGTGTGTGTGTGTGTTTGCTATCTGCCGCCGTCGTCGCCATCGCCGTGGTATTGTACGTTGCCTATTGCCACTGCAACGGCTGAAACGACCTCCTACAGGTCTTTGACCCAGTGCGACGACGACGACGCCGCGCCAAGCCGACCCCGCTCCACGCTCCTCGCACCATGACGTTCGGTTAGCTTTTCATTTGCACGTTATTATTATTTTCCTCAGTTTGGTTCGCTCACTCGCTCGCTCGTTCGTTCGTTCGTTCATTTGTTCGCTCGCTCGTTCGTTCGTTCGTTCGTTCGTTCGTTCGTTTCGTTTCGTTCATTTGCTGTTGTTGTTGTTGTTTTCTTCTACTTTTTGTTGTTGTTGCTTTATTTTCTGTTTGGCTTTGGCTTTGGCTCTTCTGTGTGTGCATGTCCCTGCTGCTGCGCCCGCGTACTTGCTTTGCTTCTAACCATTTCCCCCGCTTGCGTTTTCTATTGATATGTGTGTGGGCCCTGCCCACCCCCCACTCCCCCCACTCCGGGCAACCACCCGCTGATAAGGCATCTGCGGCGCTGACTGCGCCTAATCGAGGCATTTAACTGGGTGTTGGGGGCTACTTCTGTTTCTCCTTCTTGTTTAACTTTTGTGTGCTTTGAATGCATTGCAACCGTTAACTGGGTTAGTTTTTAGCTTTTTTCTTTGTGTCTGGCACTTTGATTTTGGGCAGCACCCATCCTCCCACCTGCTCCTCCCCCTCGCAGACACATCCTGCGTCATGTGACCGCACGTGGAGCGTTGACATTTCATCGACATTGTTGGCGCAACGCCTTTTGCCATGTGCCATCGAAAATGGCGCAGCCTTCGACCATGCGGCGGCGACCATGTAACCAACCACTTGAGGCAGCTGATATGAAAACACACACACACACACATACACACACAAACACACACAAACACACACACACACACAAGTGTGTAGAGCTTGCATTGAAATCTCTGCATTGCTCTATAAACTTTTAACCCAATTCTTATGCCTTATTTACAGAGACAGCAACGTTTTATTACGTACGCCACTTACACACACACACACACACACACACACTCACACACGCACACACAAACTGAGAGGGAGTCATCCGCCTGGCGCTGCTTCAGCTTCGTTCCTCCCGTTATTTATGTTCTATTCATTTTCGAGAGTATTTTTAACTGAACCAATGAAAGACGCACAGATGGAGGTGGGCTAAAAGATGGAAGATGGGCAGCTGCAAGGCAAGTGGGATAACTGCATCCTGAATTATTGCGAAATTTCTTTGACGTAATCTATCTTATTATTTGGAATTATTTCAGATTTATTTTCGAATAAAATTCAATATAAATTATATATGGAATATGTGTATCTCTATCTATAAAACTAATTCTCCTGACCGACTGACTGACTGAGTGATTGACTGACTGACTGATTGAGTGACTGACTGACGGATTAACTAACTGACTGACTAAGCTATAGACAAGCTAATTGATTTACTGACTGACTGACTGACTGACCGACTGTTTGACTGATTGACTGATTGACTGACTGACTGCGTGACTGACTAGTTAATTGATTGGCTGACTGACTGACCGACCGACTAACTGACTGACGAACTCACTGACTGACTGACTGACTGACTGACTGACCAACTGTTTGACTGATTGACTGACTGAGTGACTGACTAGCTAATTGATTGGCTCACTGACTGACTGACTGATTGACTGTCTGACTGAGTGAGTAACTGACTGACTGACTGACTGACTGATGGACTCACTGACTGACTGACTGATTGACTGTCTGACTGAGTAAGTAACTGACTGACTGACTGACTGACGGACTCACTGACAGACTGACTGATGAACTAACCGATTGATTAACTGACTGACTAATTCACGGACTGACTGACTAATTGACTGACTGATTGACTAACTGACTGATTAACTGACTGACTGACTGACTGACTGACTGATGTATTGACTGACTGAGTTATGTCGCTCGAGAACGACAGAATCTCGCGATGGTCAACGGCGGAGTTATGTCGTTTCCAAACGTCAATCCTCGTTGTACAGACATATGTAGCTCAGACGTGGAGGTCATGAAAGTCCAGGTAGATCAAATTTTCCAAGGCCAAAAAAGAGTGAGTAAAAGAAAGACAAGGTGTTGTGCCCTTTCAGAAATTTAAACAAATATAAAGCGGAACAGCCTGTGCTAGGATGTGAGGCTGAAAAGACTTAACAAAGCTGCCAGATTAATGTGCTGTAAATAGTTTTCTCCTCAATTCATATTTATGAGCATTAATAATCGTATTTTTATTGATACGCGAGTGTGTTATCGATTGGTTTTCCGACAAGTTCTAGACGAAGAATCGAATTCAAAATAAGAAAAAAATATAATATATGACAAAGCAAAGCTGCGCAAAATCCTCGACCTTTGCATCTTGGCTAACATTTAATCAACGGCCGGCAGCAGCAGCAGCAAGAACAACAACAACAACAACAACAACAACAACGGCAACAAGAGCAGCAGCAGGCACAACAATAACATTGGCAACAACAGCAACAATTTCCATGCCGAATTTGTGTGGCAAGCAACGAACAAGTCAATGACTTTGCCGCAAGCAGCGGCAGCAACAAAAACAAAAAACAGACTGCAACAAAACTAAATATGCGATGCAAGTGTGTGTGTGTGTGTGTGTGTGTGTGTGTGTTGGTGTGTGTGCACATATAAGTGCATCTATATGTGGACTGGGACATGAGCTGCACATGCAGCGCTCTGTGCAACAGCAACAACAACAACAACAACGACTCTCGAGTGCCAACTACTGCCCTACATTCAAGGCAACGACTCGGAGATAAGCGCACACACACACACACACACAAGTTACACACAAGCACACAAACACACACACATTGCCACTGCCACCAGACACTTCTACGAGGCCCCCAGCGTTGCTTCACAGACCAGCCCCTGCGCCCCTCCGCCCCCTGCGGCCACCACTCAATGACTGCTGCACAAAACAACAACGCAACAGAGCAACAAAAATTCCGCTTCAAGTTCCAGAGTCTGTTCCGCATGTGTGTGTGTGTGTGTGTGTGTGCGTGTGTATATATATGTGTGTGTGTGAGTTTTTTAATGTATGTGTAGACATTCTAAGCGGTCATAGTCCCAGTAAACTTTCGCCTGTCGCATTTGGCGGCAGTCGTGGGCGTTTTAGCTAAAGCATGGAGAGCGCAAATACAACCACTGAACACACGAGCAGCAAAGCAACACAGCCAATCAATCAGTAATCAGTCAGTCAATCAATCAATTGGTCAGTTAATGAATAAATCAGTTGTCAATCAATTAATAAGTAAGCCAGCAGATCAGTCAGTAAATTAGTCAGTCAATCAGTCATTCAGTCAGTCAATCAATCAGCCAGGCAGTCAATCAGTCAGTCAGCCTTCAGTCAGTCAATCAGTCAGTATGTCAGGAAATCATTCACTCAATGAGTTAGTTAATCAGTCAGTCAATCAATTAACAAGTTAGTCAGTCAAACAAACATTCAGTTAATTAAATAATTAGTCAATCAGTTAGTTTCTCAATCCATCAGTCAGCCCTATCAATCTGTGAGTTAGTCAATCAGTCAGTCAGTCAATGGGCACGTCAGTCAATCAATCAGTTTGTCAATCAGTCAGTCAATTAATAAGTTAGTCGGTCAAATAGTCAATTCAGTCAATCAATCAGTCAGTCAAGCAGTTCGTCATTTAGTTCATCAATATGCGTTAGTAACAAGATGTTGAATGCACAATATTGACAAATCTTTAAGACGACTACGCGATACCCTATAAATAGAGAAAAGCTTTAAATGTTCTCAAAATACAAGCGAAAGTTTTTCTAATTTTTAAAACTTTTAACAATCCCGAAATACTCAAACATAAAATTCAATTCCGAATCCTTTAAAGCGCAGAAGATTTGATGCTCTTGCAGAGTTATAAAACAACACATAAATATATCTTTTTTCCTCTCATCCACACTATGAATATTTTCCGAAATATGCGAAAGCCGAACTTTAACCTCTAAGAAACTCATCTACTTTGAAGGGAGTGGGGTGACGTATACTTAATATTTTATATTTGATGATATGAGAACTTACATACCAAATTTGCTTTCTCTAGCTCTTATAACCCTTAAGATATATTAAAAAGATGCAGAACAATGTCAAGATATTTATCGATATATCCGGATTAATCGATAAAAACATGAATCAGTTTTTTTGTATAGCTATATTTTAAAAAGTTGACATTTCAAGAAACAACTGTGAAAGTAGTTTTGAAAATATTGGCAGGCAGTCCAAGTTAACGATATATCGATACGTTAATCGATTTCTTATTGCAAACGAGTCACAGCCAACTTCAAGTTGTTCGCAGGCACTGCTCCTATCGATAACATTAGAGGTGTTCCTTAAACTTAATTCGAGATAAATTCATATTGATTACAATAAAGGTATTCCTTAAACTTGATTCGAGATGAGGTAAAATTTGTAATAGTAGGGGAATTCCTTTAACTTAATCGAGATAAGCTCATACTGATAACAGTAGAGGTATTCCGTAAGCATTAAAGAATAAAGACATGTTTATATATTATAGTATAAAGGGCATTCAGTTTATATTTTTGTTACTTATACTATTTAGATAAATATTTATAAAGATATTCATGGAGTTTGAAATTCTGTGAAACCCTGGTTCGTTGTTTTAAGAGATTTTTAAGATCGTATCGTATTCGCACTTTGAACTTGGCTTTTCTCAGCGCAGCTGACAAACACGCACCTGTCACCCCTCCCCCTCTCCCTCCCCCTCTCCCTCTCTCTCTTTCTCGCTGTTGCAGTCTTTGTGTTGAGCTCCGAAATTTCACTAAACTTGAATTGAAAATTTTCATGATCAACGGCCAACGATGCGATGTAATCTGCCGCCCTTACCTCGGCCCGTCCCCTTGTCCCCTCCACCACGTTCTCCTGTTCCAGCAGCGCAACAAAACTAAAATCATCTGAGACAACAAGCGTTAAAGAGCAACGAAAACAAACAGAAGAAAGGGAGTGAGACAGAGAGAGAGCGAGCGAGCGAGCGAGCGAGGGAGTGAAAAAGGGAAAGATATGGAGTAAAAGTGAACGGGCAAGTTCAAGTTTATTTTCTGATGAAGAAAACAACAACAACAATAAGAAACTGTAAGCAAAAAGAGACAAAAATATGTATAATATAAAAAGCAAAAACAACAACAACAACGCACAACACGCACGAATTAAGCTACCAAAAAACAACAACAAAGACAGCCCAAAAAAAAAAAAAAGGGCAGCAGAATAAAGCGCGAAGCGAAGAGCAACAACAATTTGGACGGCAGGGGGGAGCACCAGATACAGAAGGGCGTAGTGTGAGAGGCGAGGGCGGGTAAAGAAACGGTAAAGCAAGTCATATTTAACGTTGGCAAGGCGGGGCGGGGGGGAGAATGTGCGAGAGAGGTAGAAGGGAAACAAATTGCAGGCAAAGCAATGTAAATGCTGCACACATACACATATGTCTCTCTCTCTCTCTCTTTCTCTCTGTGCGTGTGTGTGCATGTTGACCCCCAAAAACAAAAAACAACGGTTTTTTGTGTAACTGTAACCGGTTCCCATATTGACTCCAACAACAACAACAACAACAACAAATGTCGCTGGGTCGCTACCCTCAACGGAGCATAAACAAAATATAACAAAAACATAAATAAAATAATCATTAAAAAACTAACAAGTTAGCAAATGCTAACAAAAATTAACAGTTAACAGTCAAACTAATGTAGTTGGCCCTTTGAAGTGCCGACTTACCAAGTCTCATGAATTTGTAAGCCCAAAAAGGAAACTCTTTACGAGCAAGCAGCAAAAAACAAGAAGCTCCTTGCAAGAATCTGCATATATGCACATATGTATACCCTATCTGAAGCAAGTATATGCACAAAGAAGGAGTTTGCATACCCTTGCAGAAATGTGGCTTAAAAGAGTTCATGTACTAAAGGCCTTATTGTATATGTACATACATATATTAACACTATGCCGTTAGGTTAGAAGTATAGCCCATATATGTACATATGTAAAGTTTGATTACAATATTTCATATAGCGAACAAGTTGTTTACACTTTAACTATTTTCGTGAACAAGCCCAGAAAGCGTTGCAATTGCAGCTGCATCTAGTTATTACAGAGCATTCAAAGTGCGACTTATTTAGGTACGTTTCAAACATTTCCCAGTTGAGGTACAAACGTACCAAAATGGGTACTTTATTCATGCAACATTGCAATATTTCCCTTCAATCGTAAACATTTGTTGTCTTAAATTTAACAACGAGCAACATTTCTATCTATCTATCGTAATGTAACCTCTCTCTATCTCTGTCTCCATATCTGTCGTAAACGTAACCTTCTTATTTTTGGGTACACTGTGTACATTTTCCTGTGATCTTTGGTACAAGATGGTTTTATCAAGTGCCAGCCAAAGCTGAGTGCTTGCTCTCACGCGCTGCCTCGCTCTCTCTCTCTCGATCGCGCTCTCTCTCTCTCTCTCTCGTTACGCTGCTTTACGGTCACTTGAACTTCCAGTTTTTTTTTTTTTTTGGGCATCGCTTGCGTTGACAAGCAACAAAAAAAAAATGCTGCGAAAAAGGGCGTAAATTTGTTCATTAAGCGTTCATTGACATGAGCGCAGCGCAGTGCAAGGGGTTAACTGGCGAGCGGCGGGGAGGCGTGAAGGCGTGAAGGGGGGCGCAGTGTAAAGGTTGGCGAAACAGGCAACAATTGAAATGTCCATAGTCAAGGAGCTGTCGCTGGAATGGGCCATCATTCAAATGTGCATACAGTTCAAAAAGAAAGCGACAAAAGTGTACAGAGCGCCGGGCGGCGGTGGGGTACGGGCCGTGAGGTTGGGGTGTCAGCTGTTTAACTGTCGATCTGCGTCAAACAATTTTGATGGCAGCAACTTGACAGCCATTTGAAGCGCACACACACACACACACACACACACACACACACGCAACACTCACACTTATGCAGTTGAACTTTTTTCAAGTACAGTACTTCAACATGGAGCTGGCATCGTAATTGATGTGAAAGTGAAATTTTGTTTCGGTTATATTTTCTTTCTCTTCTTCGCTTTATTTTTTATGCGTTGCGTAGCGTGGCGGGGCGTGTCAAGACAGGAGAGTGAGAGAGGGAGAGCGGGGAATGGGGGGCGGTGGGTCAGGCCAGGTAACTGCGAGTGACCATAACCTTAAGTTGTTTCTTTTTTTTGGGTTTTTTTTTTGTTTTTTTAAATTTTTTATACACGACTTGGCCAAAGCAAAAGCGGCAAAGCAAATGATGATCGCCGTTTTAAGCCGCTGTCGCTATCTCTGCCGCTGTCGTAGTCGCAGTCGCAGCTGGCGTCGCGGCTGTCAAGTCATACATATGTAGCTGCAATCATCTTCAGAGCCAAAAGAACACGTGCTGGCTGCCCAAAGACAGCGGCACAGTAGCAGCGACGCTGACGTTGACGCCAACGCGGACGCAGACGTGCGCAGCAAAGGCAAAGCCAACGGCGGCGTCAACGCCAACGCCAACGCCAATGCCGGCGTCGTGGCGCATACGTTTTCGACGTCGTCGTCGTCGTCGCAACGGGTTCAATGGCTGACCCAATTTCGGGCAAAGCGTCGAATGAGTGGAAAGAAGCAGACAAGAGCGAAGCACGCACTGTGAAGTTAAATAAATGTTGAAGTGTAGTGAAGTGGAGTGTGGAGAGTGTGCTGTAAAGTTGAGCATAGCAAAGGCGGGGTGGGGTATGGTGGAGTTGGGCCTGGCAAAACGGGAATAGTTGTGAAAGCAGCAGCAGTAGCCGTAGCAGCAGCCCGAGAGAGTGAGAGAGCAGAACATACACGAAATGCTGCAGGAAGAATGCAGAGAGCAAAAGTTGGGCGCAATGACGACACGATGACACGATCAAACGTGGCTGCTGCTCTGTTTGAATGACGCGCTCTCTCGATCTCTCTCTCTCTCTCTCTCTCTATTTGTGCATGCGCTTCTAACTGAACTGAGCTGCTGTTACAGTTTGCTCTGTCGCTGTTGTTGTTGCTGCTGCTGTTGCGATTGTTGGTTACGTTTTTTTTTCTGCTTTTGTTGCTTTTGATTTAGTTTCGTTGTTGTTGTTGTTGTTGTTGTTATTGTTGCCTGATTGGCATTCATGTGATTGTTGCTTTTGCTTTTGTGGGTTCGTTGTTACTTTTATGTAATTTCATTTATTTTCACTCTTTCCGTGTCGGCTTTTTTTTCGCTTCTTTTTTTTTCGCTACGTACTTGTTCACTTTCTTTGCGACTGAAGGGAGGCGCAAATTGGCAGTCGTGAGTGCAAGCGAGCGCGCGCTATTTACATTACAGCTTAATGCAACCAAATTGGCAATGCAAACATTTCTCAATGTTATACGCACTATTATAAACATGTCTCTATGCCTGTGTGCGTGTGGGTGTGTGTGTGTGTGTGTGTGTGTGTATTTGCATATTAATGTGTGGCTTGGCGCTGCAAAATGTTATTGCTTGACCGTCAACCGCTGCGTATACGCAATGTGCCATTGCGAATTACGCATACGCCCCCTTGGCCGCACATCTATGCATATTCAACATTGAATGCGACCAAACAACTGCTAAAATCAACAACAATAAACTGCACAGCCAGCTGCATCCTCAACAACAACAACAACAACAACCACGTTGTTACTCACAATTTGTCGATTACGTGAAAGTTTATTGAACTTTCGATTTCGCTAACAAATTTCAATTCAAAAGGTGGCGCACAATTGCACGCCGAACCAAACTATACAAATGCTCGCACACACATCTGTGTGTGTTCGTGTGTGTGCTTGTGTGTGTGCTTGTGTGTGTGTGTGTGTGCCTGCATAGTTTGCTCAGTGAGTCGCTCGGTCAACGAGTCAATGGCGGCTGTTGGCAGTTGGCAATCGACGCTTGAGGCAGCCGTCAAGCGAATCGAATGCAATCGTGACACACACACAGACACAAACACACACACACACACACACACACAACAACAGCACAACACACACACACAGTCAATATAGACACAACAGGCAACGGGGCCTGACTACGAGTTACCCTTTACTAATCTTCAATTCGATATCAATTTCGATTCCTAACGTTATTAATATATCGATTAGCATCTTCAAGCTAAACTATCGATATTTCAGTTTATTCAATTAGCTTGGCCAAATATCGGAATTTGTATTAATGTCGCGATATATATCGATATTTAGAGTTTATTCAATTCAGCTTCATATCTAGTTATATATCGATAAACAAAGTTTACTCAATTAGCTAAGCCATGCATGAGGAATCAGCTTAATAACCCGATATATGTATATCGATATATAAAGTTTATTCTATTAGCTTAGCCATTTATCGACATTCAGCTTATACATATCACGACATATGTATATCGATATTTACATTTTATTTTAGTCTTTCTATCTATATATCTATCGCGATATATACGATAGTTCATGGTTATTTTAGTTTGCACCCGATATATTATATTAAGACCAACTGCCATTTAAAACGTTTGAACTTTCTTCTATCCCCAAGCATTGCTTCTTCCCCCTCCCTCCCCCCTAAGCCTTTACTACAAACGGGAAATGCGTTATTCATGAACTTCGGTGTTTATAATCCGATCCCTTTGAAATTTTCAGAGCTGATAAGACACAAAACTGTGTGTATATTCCAAAGCGAAAGCTTTTTTTTCTATTTTGAATGTAATCTTTATATCTGGATATTTTTCGATGTTATGAAAACAGGAGTTATCGGCAAAAAAATACTCGAAAACTGTCTTTTGCTTTTGAAGTTCGCCTTTTGCCCATCTTCAAAATGTTTGGGCTCATAAAAAGAGTATATGCATGGATTTGTCTACTTTATTTGTCTATGTCTTTGTCTTGTTGCTTTTTTCTATGCAATTTTTATGGCCATTTTGTCATTGTTGTTGTTGTTGCAATTGTTGTTGTGGCTGCTCTTTGCTTGGCCACTTTCCATTGCATAAGCAAAACTTGATGAGAAGCTGAAAGTGGGTGAAGTTGCCCGCTTGCTTTGGCGTGGGGCAGAGGGTGGTGCTTGGGGTTGGGGGGGGCGTGGGTGCTGCTTGGAAGTAAGTGCACTGCACAAACACTTGAAAAATGGCCAAATGGACACTCAAGTCACTCACTCTCTCCGTCTCTCCCTTTCTCTCTCTCCCTCTCTCTCGTTTGGCATTTCCCTTGCTGCCTTGCATGGGGCTCTGCTAATATTGAAAAGAGATTTACTTCCTTGTTTGCACCGTTGCAACACCCCTCCCCCCCTCGCCGACCCACGCTCACCTTCCTAGCGCTTTAGCCGCCGCCAATGGCCTCGACAACGCGCCCCGGCCTTCCTGTTGCACCCACAACAAGCGCTTGCAACGTTGACTCTATTAAAAGGCGGCGCGGGGCGGGGCGCGCTGCTTCGTTGTCTGCCTATAAACCACCGACTGCGCACCGTGTGTGTGTGCGTGTGCGTGTGTGTGTGTGTGTGTGTGTGTGTGTGCGTAAGGCATGTTATGTTGCATATTCAAACGGCAGCAGCAACAACAACAATAACGCTGCGCGACTCGTCATCATCAAGTTTTTTTCGTATACCCTGCACCCAATGTGCAAAACGGGGTATTATGAATTTAAGCCTACGCATGTAACAGCATGCTTATATAAAATGTATTCTCTATCAGTATCTACAGTCAAGTCAATTTGGTCATAACGGCTGTCATTTTAATAAAAATCGATAAATATCGATTTCTTAAGCCGATAGTTGAGCATCTGCCGATATACATACATAGATTATTACGTTGGCTACACTTAATTCGACTTTGCTTCGGTAAGCGCAAAGCAAATTTATTTCCAACGATAGTTGTGCCTATTTTCCCAAAATCGATAAATATCGATTTGATGATGAAAACCAAATTTAGCTGGTAGGTCATACACAAACGATTACACAAATACGTTTTATCTAGTGCACAACTGACTGCAGGGTATTCGGCTAGTCGGGCACGCCAGCTGGTTAGCTGCAGTCCTCCTGTTCCGCCTCTGTCTCTCTCTCACACACCCCTCCCTCGCTCGCTCTCGCTCTCTCTGTCATTTCGTTTTCACCCACTCGGCCACTCCCACTTGCCTGCCCACCCCCACCCCCCTCGTCCTCCTACCGTTCCCTCCCGCCAATCCACCGCCTGCGCTTGCACCTTCTGCATCTGCCAGCCATCATTGCAATTGGCGTCATTTCGTGCGCCGTCGACGTCGACGTCGCCGTCGACGTTGCTTTTGCTTTTGCTGTTTGCATCATCACCTTGTGCCGTTGTCAGGGCATTGGCACAGTTTCTCTTCTTCTATATGCATGCATGTACACACACACACACACACACACACACGCGTATATATGTATATCTGTCTGCTTTTGCGCTTGCCTGTATTTGTATTTATATTTTTGCTTTTTTGCTGCGCTTCTAATTCGCTTTTTGATTTTCTTGTTTTCGCAGTTGCAGTTGCTTTTCATCTTGTTGTTTTTATTGTTATGCTTGCAGACGAACATATTGAAAGGGTATTTATTATTGCTATATTAGTCTGAGCATGTGTGTGTAGTGTGTGTGTGTGTGTGAATATATAACAAGAGCTGAGCTAAAGCTAGTTCAATCGAGAGATTGAAAAGCGAGACAAATATTTCGCTCAATATATCGATAACAATATCGACGAATAACATATCAATGTCAATCATATCGATAACAATATCGACGAACAACATATCAATGTCAATCATATCGATAACAATATCGGCACACACACAAGGGCATTGATTAAAGGAAGTGTTTCTCCATACAGTATCGATAACAAAATCGTTACATATATATCGAAATCCATTTCTCTTTCAGATCGATAACAATATCAACACACATATGTCGTTAACACCCATAAAAGTGTTCCCTTTATCAAATCGATATCAAAATTGATAGCCCCACAACGACATAATTTAACACCATAAACATAACGATATCGATACCAATCGATAATTATCACAGTAGTCCTTTCAACAGCACGTAAGGAAAGAATTCGATACTGATGCAAGTTTCTTCCTACGAAAACGATTTCGTTTTAGAGTTGAGTATTATAGACTTTCATAAATTAGATCGAATCCTGAGCTTCTTCACGTAATCTTGAAAGCTTTGTGACTTTCTTTGATTAGTATTTTTAATATTATACCCTATATATCCTCAAGGACTCATCACACAACTCTGAAATCTGTAATCGATACATTTAAAGGTTCGCTTCATATCTTAGCATACTTTATGGCTGTTTCTGTTTGGGTAATGCCCAAATCCTAACATTGCTGATTGCTGATCATCGATAACTGGAAAATAATCGATACCTACCCCGTTAACTGCACGCGAGGCAGCGGCTGCTGTGGCAACTTCTACGGCTGCGAGTCCCGCTCCGCGTAGATGGAAATGGCTGCAATGGAAAATGGAAACGGAAGGAAAAGCGAGAGTTAATAATAATTAAGCTTGAATCGCGGCTAGAACTGATATGATGCTACAGGTGAGTCAAAAGAAAGAGAGAGAGAGAGGGAGGGAGAGGGGGAGAGAGAGAGAGTGCAAGCGAGCGAGGTCGCTGACAAGTCAGTGACCGAGACTCAACAGTGCACATGAGGGACATTTAGCTGAACACTGCGCGACCCTGGATATATTTTTGGTTGCCTGCCGTGGACAGACCACGGCGGGTCGCATACCCCATATATATGCATATACCCCGGGATAAGTTGGCGCTCGCTGTGGCCCAGGTAATTGAGGAAGCTAGCGCTTTGGCCCGGCTGAAAATCAATGTCTATGTCTGCGACGCTGTCTCCACTGTGTGGGCCACTAAAAAGAAGCTTGTGAGGGTCGCGGTGAGGGACGTCTGCCGTGTCATTGTTGTTGCACTGCATTTGCCAAAAAAAGCTCTTGCCAGCAGCAGCAGCAGCGGCAGCGACTTGCTCTCCCACTTGCAGAAAGCTTTTAGCGCTCTCTCACAGGCGTCGGCAGCTGCGCTCGCATTGCAAAAAGAAAGAAAATAAATAAAGGAAAACTGCGCGACGTCGCTGCCGACGCGACCTGCCGCCTGCGCTGGGCTATTGGGATAGGTCCAAGTCCAGGCAGTGTGTGCGTGCGTCTGTGTCTGTGTGTGTGTGTGTGTGAGAGTGCTTTTGCGTTCGCCTTGCTAAAAATAGCGAATGATTGCAGTCGCATTTACCGTTGCCTCGCTCAGTCGGTTAGTCAGTCAGTCTATGCAGTCCGCCCCTCTGCCCGTACTCTTTGTTTCATGCCTCCTCTTTCCACCTAGCCATGCACTTTGCTCGCCTTTGCGCATTGCATTTGAATATATTTTTATTCAATTCTTTTTATTTTCGCCACAACAAGAACAACGGCCAACTTCTAGCGAGAACTGCACTACACAAACATGCATGCCCCCCCCCCCCCCTCCCCCTCTGCCATGCCCTGCACAATTTTGTTTTCATGCAAAAAGGTTGAAGACCTTTCACCTACTTTTGTCGCGGACGGGGCGAACGTCGGCACAGGGCGAAGAGCAAACTGTTTTTCGCTGCATGCGAGCGCCAGCGAGTGTGGCGAGCCAAGGCGAGGCGAAGACAAACAAAACAACTGCCTATCAAGTTAACCATGGCGTAGCGACTGTTGAATACCCTGTATGCAACGCAGTTATGCGTTATATTTATCGATTTATAATACAAATCTACATATTGAATGAAAACACATTTTTTTGTATTCGTATTTTAAAAATATCTGATACGAATATGAAAACTACTTAACAACTTTAAACAATGACTATTAAATAATAAACCGCTTATTATTAAATGCAAATCATGTTTTTCAAATATAACATCATAAAAACCTAATTGTCAACAGCAAATCGGAATTTTTTATTCGATTTTTTTTTTTTCCTATGGTAGATGGCCCACTTTCGACGTACGTATAAAAACATACGGCACTCATACCTATATTATTTGTTCATTTATTAGTAAGCACTCTTAAATTTCTGGACATAAATCAAGCATATGAATATAAGCGAAATTAATAATTAAACTTAAAAGGCACCATTTTTGGGCAAATTTTATGCAACTCTTTGAAAATCGTTTGTTTAATTGTTTAAAATTTAAAATCAAATGTCAAATCTAATCGCTAGACAGTTCAAATAACTGTTAGTTAAAGTTTTGATTTCTTTGAAGTTGTCTGCTGTAAATGCCTGACAAAACTGTTATGATTAATGCAAGGGTATTTCAATAGAAACAGATGCAGCAGCGGGCGAGAATGAAGAGTGGACGAAAGATGCAAGAGAGGAGCCTGATCTCTGTTATGCATGCGTGTGTGTGTGTGTGTGTGTGAGTATACTTTGCGTTATGCGCGTGTATTGGTGTGCACATATATTTAGCACATTTAGTTTGTTCGATTCGCAAGTTTTTGCGCTTGTTGTTGTTGTTGTTGTTGTTGTGTTGTGTATTGAATGCAAGATCGTTTAATATTAGGTTTTTGTAATGCAATCCCAGGAGCTGCAGGTAACGGTGACTAATTGAACAGACGCAAAATGAAATGTAAAATAATATACATAGATTCTCGTTGCCTTGCCCAACAGCTGACCCGTTTCAGTTGCTTTCTTTGCGGTAATTTTGTTGCTCTTTTGATTCTGTTTTACAGTTCTTTATGCTGTTTTTTTTTCTTTTTCATTTATTTATGCCTTGTTGTTGTTGTTTTTGCCAGCCAATCGCAAATTATTTGGGTCAATTATAAATATTAAACGCAATTAGCAATGAAATTTCAATTTCATTATCACCAACGTTGACGGCGACGTTGGCAGCGCGCAAAATACAAAAAAAAAAGAAACAAAAACAAAACAAATTTGTTGACGACGCGCACAACGCGAATGATAAGCAATAAGCGAGTGCAAGTGTGAAAGAGAGGGGGCACAGGCAGAGACGGGTTCGGTGATGAGCTGGGCAATGCATGAGCCAGAGATGGACTAAGGGGGGGGGCAGCTGCGGGGTCTGAGTGCTGGCGGCAGCAAACGATGTCGTCGCCGTCGCCGTCAGCGTCATCGTTTGTTCTCTCGCGCAATGTCAAGATTATTGTGACCTTAATTTTGGACATTGTCAAAAATTACGTTGAGCACACGAAATGCGTGTAAACAATAGTTTGATAAGATGCAGCAGCAGCAGCAGCAGCAGCGGGAACAACAACAGCAGTTGACGCTGTTAGACGGCTGTTAAAAATGAAAACTCACTGACAGCCAGTCCTTGACAAATGCCAAATGGCTTATCGTAGCATGCAATTCATGCACTCCCAAGACCCCAACCCCACCCACTTCGTGGTCTACTGGTCTTTTTATTTTCTACCTGCACGCTAAAATGTCAAAACAGAAAGGCGCAAATTGCGCCAATTGAAGTAACAAAAAAACAACTGCAAGCAGCTCTTCTATTACAGACACACACACACACAGAGCGAGAGAGAGAAACACACATACATGTATGCAAATGCCCGCCCGCCTGCCGCCTCAGCGAGTTGTTAATTGTCTTTGACTTGGAAATGACCTTAAACTAGGTTAAAGCTCGCCAATGTTGCCCAAGTTGGGCCGCGCGGGGTTGCGGCGGCGGCTGCTGGGCTTTTGTCTGTGCAGTCGCTGTAAATTTGAACTTTCTGTGCAGCAGAGCGTGACTGCAGCGCTGCGAGAGCGTGTGTGTGAGAAAGAGAGAGAGCGCAAGAGGAAGAGACATGCATGAATATTAAATTAAGCAGCAAGCATATGGAATTATGCAGGAAACGATCCCATGCAATTCGATGCACAGTTCGCAAAAAATAGAATGTTTACAAAAAGCTCTGCTAATTGATCAGATATGTACATATGAATATATATGTATATACATATATATGTGTATGTGTGTGTGTGTGTGTAATTAATTTCTATTTGCCAAGAGAAAGTAAAAACAAAAAAATAAAATGGGGAAAAAAACCATCATTCATTGCTCATCAAATTTGACGGCAACGGTTCGTTTTCTATTGTGCGACCCCCCCCCCCCCCTCTCTCTCTCTCTCTCTCTCTCTCTCTCTCTCTCTCGCCTGTTGGCTCTCTTGACTCCCAATAATCACTGTGGCGCTGTTGCGGCGTAGGCGTTAAGTCAGCTGCGCAGCGCCAAAAACGAGAGAGCGCAACGCACTAAATACAAGAAGAGCAACAACAATGCGCATTACAATAAAATAACATAACAAGGGCTAGCCAACCAGTTGGCAACCTCCCCCCTCCACAATCCGCACACCAACACTTCTGTTGATTTGAGCACAGCTTGAAATCGCTGAGAATGAGAGAGCAGCAAAACAGAACGGCTGTATATGTGTATGCGTATGTGTTTGTGTTGGCTGCGCCAAGAGAGCGCCCGTGAGAGAGCGGCGGCCAAAAGGTGAATGACATGCCCGCTATAGACTTGGCGTTCGCTACAATTCGGCTTTGACTTCGTTAATATCGAAAATGCAGAGCATTAGATGTGCTTGCTGTTGTTATTGTTGTCGTTGTCGTTGTTGTTGTTGTTTTTTCATACACATGTAGAGCTAAATTTGTGAAGCGGCGAACTTTCAAAAAAGAAACAAACGTAATGCACAGAACGAAACGGGCGCACAGCAGAGCAGACAGCCAAAGCTTTTCAGCGCACAAAAGCTTGCGCTGACTGGCTGCTCGCTTCGTGTTCGATGTGCGGTGTTCGTGTTCGATGTTCGTGCATGTTCGGCAACGGCAATGACAGTGTAGCTGTGCCTCGTACTTTACATTCTGCCTCTTAGTAGGTCAACAAAATTCCGGACAATGGCCTTTCGCTTTCGTCTGAGCGTCTGCGATGCGTCGCTGTCGCTGGCGCTGTTGCTGTTGCTGTTGCTGTTGTCGTCGCTGCAACTGCAGCTAAAAGCGACGCTGGCGTCGGCGCCAACAGCGAATGAGCGTGGAAATGTAAATAGAAGCGTTGCAAAGGCGAGCGAACCACCGCAATTTGCCCAACGACGGGCCCATTGCCTGTCAGGGCAACTCACACACACGCACACATGCACATTTATTACAGGCATGTTTGCATGCAGTCGCCGCGATGTGCATAAAGATATTTCAGCTGTCGCTGCCGCAGTCGATACAGTTGTTTTATTATTTTATTTTTTTTCTTCTAGTTTTCTTCTGCGATGGCGTAATAGACATGTCCGCCTCCTGCTGTGGCAGCGTCTGCGGCTGCGGCTGCGACTTCTATTGATTGCCAGCTGGAAGCTTGATGTGCCATGTGCCATGTGCCAAGTGCCAAGTGCCATGTGCAACGCACGCCCCCCACCCCATACACCACTTGCCACTAGCCAATCACATTGCTGCGAAGCTGTAAACAACAACAAGAAGAAGAAGAAGAAGCCGTAGAAGTTGACCAGTTGAAACGATCTTAACTTGAACTCCAAATAAAATGAGAAGCTTTTTGCTCAATATGAAAAGTGAAGATATATATAAAAATATATGTATATGTATATCTATATATTATATATATAAAGGGAGCTTTTTCTTCCTAAATAGACATTCAGTATTCCCCCCTCTGAGCTTCTATGATGTTTTTATGATAATTTAGTTATACAATATATGTATCTGTATTACGTAGTTCTTGAAATTGGAAATTAATAAAGCTTTTAGTTAAAAGCACAAGTACAGTGAAACATTGCTAAGTCAAACCTGTTAAGTCTCTTCCTTTAAGGATTCTGCTTTAGCTTTTCTTTAATCTTCTTCTATCTAGCATACATTTTGCTTAAAGCTTTGTTTAGGCGCATTTCCTATAATTCCCAACCAGTTGACGCAACTGAAAGCTCGAGTAGTTAGCCAGATTGCAGTTACCTAAGACTTCGGCATATGCAAGGCCTAGCCTGAAATGCGAAACTCGTCTGTATTATACAATTTCTAAGATATATGTACATATATTTAAGGAAATCAAAAGTTACAAAAGTCTGTTTTACAGAGCTTTCAAATAAAATAAGCACATGTACAGTGAAACATTGCTAAGGCAAACTTCTGTGCTTTTTGGATTCTTCTTTTTTGGCTACTGCTTTAAATTGAAAAGGTTTTTACAGCTCAACAGAGCTCTTCGAAGATTTTTAGAGTCCATCTTGGCTAACTTTTTAATTAAAGCTCTTTTCAAGCACCTTCCCTATGATTCCCAAACAGTTGACGCAAGTGAAAGGTCGATTAGTTTAGCTAGATCGCACTTTTGCTGACGAACTTTGCCAATTGCGCGTTTCTTTGGAAAGAGAGCTTATTTTTAGATGAGAAATGCATGATGTGAAGTTTGAAAAGGGTCCTGTCACAATCAGTTGTAAGTTAGCCATTAAACTCAGCGGAGCGTGTGTTCATGTGTGTGTGTGTGTGTGTGTGTGTGTGTGTGTGTGTGTGTGTGTGTGTGTGTGTGTGTGTGTGTATGTAGGTTAGAGGGCAGCGTACATTGCACTCGCACAGACTGAAGGACAGCTTGTGGGAGTGAGAGGAGACTTGTCCTTATATAAAAACTATCAGCCCCCGAGCCAGAGTCAGAGCCAGGCCAACAGCAGCAGCGAATGGCCAAATCAACTCAGGCGTATCCTTGACGCAGGGACGCTGACGTCGACGTCGACGCTGACGTCGATGCCCAAGTCACGTACCGTGGAGTGTGCTCCAAAAGGCGGCGACACGTCAGCCGAACCGTACCCAAAACCCAACCCAACCCAACCCAAACCAAACCGAACCGAACCGAATCCAAAACCCGTCCAAAAGCGGGCGTGCAGCCAGCTGCAGACAACTTGCCACGAGCCCGTTGCCATTGCATATTTATGAGGCACATACATACGTCCATGCCTTCCTCTGCTCCTCCTGCTTCCCCACCTGTGCGAAGGTTGTTGGCACAGATTTGCGACTGTCGTGCAGTCCGCGGAGTCCATTGTACCCGCCGAAGGATGCACAATCCTTCGCCCGCCAACAACCTTGGGCAACAGCTAATACTGCATAATTGAGGACGAGTCCATAAGCTACATGCCTATATATATATATATATATATATATATATATATATATATATATATTTATATTCCTGATCCCTTTATACATCAAGTAAATCATGCAGCTAGTCCCCGGCGAAGGTCCTTTTGTATGCCTCACAACATCAGGTCGATAGATATCGATAGATATCGATAAATGAGCGCGATTTGTCGTTCAGTCTTAATCGGAGATCGGTAGAGAGCTGAAGTCCATTTGTATAGCAAAGGCAAATCGAGAATGCAGACCACGTCGATGTCTTTTGCATCGATAACACGATTCTTAACAACTATTATCGACTTTTATCGATTATAAGCGATATTTATCGTTTTGCAAATATGCATACACATTGTTAGTCAATCGGGTGGATTGCAACACGAAAATATCTATGCGCACAAATTCAGGTACAATTTATTTCACATATTCGATAACTGCACGGTTATCGATAATAAATAATAACCTTCAAAAGTGACGTTTATGTTTCTGTATAGCTCACATAACATTAACATTTACTTTAGACGTTCGATGATCAATCGATAAAATTTGTTATCGATAGTTATCGGCGTAAATCCAAGCAATTTGAAGCTAAATTTCGCATACCCTTCGCACAAGCACATAAACAATTTAAGTCATCTTTCCCAATAATCGATAATTATCGATAATTATTTTTCTCATATAACATTCTCAGATCATTTTTAACGCCGTTTTCCCGAATAATCGATTAAAATCAATTCTATATTTTCATGCAGTTCATTATCGATAAATATCGATTTCCAATTCTCTTCCATGTTGAAAGCTGATTTGATCTGTGTTCAAATTTCAGATGAGTTGGCCAAAAGAAGCCTTCAGAAGAAATTCAGGCTAAGCGGGGTAACTGCTAGTCGCGCACGCTCGACTACATTTTTTAATGGGTATCTGCTTATGTCGCATACAAACGTACTTTAAGTGTTTATAAGCTTGGCATAAGCTGACTGCTGTTGCAGCCACCACTTGCAACGCCCACTTGCAACGCGCACTTGCAACAGCCGCTTGCAACAGCCGCTTGCAACAGCCGCTTGCCACTTACCCCTCGTCTGTGCTGCGCTGCCTCTGGTCGGTGCTGCTCCTGAATCTGAATCTGTCTCTGGTTCGTATTTGATGTGTTGTTGCTTTTGTTGTTTTGATGGTTGTTTTTTTGTTTTGGTTTTTTGTTTTTGTTTTTGTCGCGTTGCGATTAATATAGCTGCCAATATTCACATTGACTCTGTGGACGCGGGCAAGACGGGTGCTGCGGGAAGAGAAGAAAAGAGAGCATTAACAATTAATTTGAATTGGTGAAAATTTGCTCAAGTTAGCGCGCTTGTGTCTTGGCTAAGTTTAGCGCGTGCAGCAACCTAAACGCAAGACTGCTGCGAGCTATCGACAGATGGCGTCAGTGTAAGCGTAAGGTGTCGCTGCAAAGTCAATGGATGGCGCTAGCAAGCTTTTTAGCCCGCAGAAGCTCGGTGCGCTGAATAAACCAACAGCGGCTTAACAGCGCTAACATATGTAACGCTTGGTGCCTTAACAGCGCCGAGCATATGTGGCAACTAATGCTGCATGCTTAATAGCGCGCGCTTTTTTTTTAGCATAAGCGTGAGCAGCTGCTAAACAGTGGCGGCAACGTATGAACATTTGTAGCGCAGACACGAACCACACACGCCTAGCTGTTGAGCTGCCATTACAAAATTTAATTATTATATGTTGAGAATATGACAAATCAAAATACTTGCTGCACAATTATAAACTTCATAAACACATATGTTTATATATATATTAAGATGTAAACGCATTCGTTGACTGCAGCTGTTAGGCATTTACAGCTCTGTTAGCTTAAGCTAGCGCTCTCTTCGCTGTTACTGCTGTTGCCAGCGTCGCGCTCTTAAGACATTGCTCTCGCGCTCGACCAGCTCTTCGTTGGCAAGTTTATTGACTTGCCTCTTGCTTTGGCTCTTCTGTTTTGAAATTCTGTTGTTGCTGCTGCTGCTGCTATTGCTGTTGTTGTGTTTGTGTGTCAATCGGTTTCATTAACCCGGCGAATGCAACGACGTCAGCGTCGACGTCGACGTCGCCAATGGCAGACACAGCATGAAAGGTCAACAAAGCACGTTCCACACACAAACAACAAACACATGCACATGCACATGCACATGCACTTGTGCGTGGCCTGCGGCAACTTGAACTCTAAAATGTCACTAAATACGAAGTGGCACTTACAGCCTGCCCCTTACCCGGGTCCAGCCACACGGCACCTGCTGCAGCCGGCGACCCCGTCGAGCAGCAGCAACAACAACAGCAAATGCGGAAGAATGCATAACGCAATGGCACAAATGAAACGAAAACAAAACAACAACAACAACAGCAACAAACGCAGACAGCGCAACAATAACAAGCGCAAAATCTAAACAGAGCTGCGTACACAGCGGATTTCCCGCTAAAATTTAATTGCGCATCAAGACTAACTCACACACACACACACACACACGCACCTCGTCGCACCCCTTCCACCGTCAAGGCAGCAGAGCCTGAATTGAACGAAACTTCGTCTTCCGACTTCGACTTTCGATCAGAGATGGTCGCTTGTCGTGCTTTGCTTCTTCGTGACTTTGGTTTATTCGTGCTTCAAATCCCTTATCAAGTTTATCCAATTGGAAATAACATCTGCTTTTTAGGCCCGAACTATGGCAAATGCGGTCTTTGGTAACTTCGGTATTTATGGTCCGATCCTTATGAAATTTGCAGGGCTTAAATATGGCATACGAAAGTGTGTGTATACCAAAGTTTCCCTTGGCACATATATTTATTTCCTTAGTTTTTTGGAGAAAGGAGGCAGGTAATCCATAATATATGTTTACTATACAAGAATCAAATTAAGGAGCTGTCGTTCTCTAGATAATAGTCCAAGCCCTGGTAACTCAAAGACTTATTCATGCTTTGACAATGTGCAAGAAGCAGAGACAGATATTCCATTAGTCATACTTCTAGATAATTACTTCCCCAAGATTACTTTCTCAGCGTCTGCGTCCTTCGATTCTTATTAAATGTAAAAACTTATAGATAATATTCTCATTCCGAGAAAAAAAATCAAAGTAACTGAACTCTGACTAGGGTTAGGCGTCTGATATATGAGAGAGTTAACTTATCTAAATTCTGGGTGATAACTCTTGGAGTTACTGATAGATTGGATAGGCGCACTGTAGCATACTTTGAGGGTTAATGATATAAGATAAGAGAGAACCTTTAAGTTTATTTTTCTTAAATGTAAGAAAGCATATACATATGTACAATTTTCAAAGTCTAGCTCTGATTGTTGCTGAGTTCCGATAGATAGGCGGCGAATAATAGCACATTCTGAAGGTTATACGTATGATATAAGATAGAACCTTTAATATTATACTTGTTTAAATGTCAGAGATCCTATATATAGAATTTTAAAGGTCTAGCTCTTATTGTTGCTGAGTTCCGATAGGTGAGCATCGTATAAAATTATACTTTTTAGGTTATATGTATGACAAAAGAAACTATATACAACATATTGTAAATTGTGATGCACCTACATGCCAAATTTCGAAAATATCTATCATATAAGATGGGCTAACATTCTAAATATTTGATATCTGAGAGAATTGCCAGAGCCTGGCCTTAAAAGTTTTTGAATTATAGGGTTAAACATGTGATATAAGCAGGAAACTGTAATCCAAATGTTAATGCTGCCTGGAAGAGAATTTTTAGAGTTCAGCTCTCGTAGTTGTCGAGTTCGAATAGATAGGCAGGAGGTACCAAGAAGGATTTGCGAAGCAAATGAACTTTACAACACTGTCTCTGGTCAACACTGTCTCTGGCAAAAAAGAAGCGCATGTTAAAGCTGCTGTCATTTGATGATCTTTGATTCTGCTGCTGTTGCTGTAGGTTTTATTCTGTTTGTCAACAGTTGGCAGCAACGCGGCTCACACACACACACACATATATATGTACATACAGAGACGTTTACATTTGGCCTTGTTGTTGTTTCGCATTGTGTGCATAACACAAGACAAACAAAAGTATTCGCCGTGTTCCGTCAGCTCCACGGCCTCTGACAGGCGCCCAACAACAGGCACACTGGGACAGGGGAACGAACAGGAGAGGGGAGGGGGGGCAACGTAGGAGTCAGCACACGGCAGAAGGCTAAAGGCAGGCAAAAATAAAAATAGATTTTTCTCGGTATATAGGATAACGACCAGGAACGACCCCAAAAGCGCGGCCGCACGGGCAACGACCGGCAAAACACAGACGCAAAAGCAAAAGCAACAAAAATGATGAAGAAGAAGAAGCAGAGACAAAATCAACGCAAGTTCCGTTTGGCGCTCTTGGTGCTCTTTGACGTTGCGAAGAGAGCGCTCCCTTGCAGCCCTGCGCTCTGTTTGTGCGTGTGCCCATGTGTGTGTGTGTGTGTGTGCCGCTCTTTAGGTCCTACCGCACGACAAACACAAGCACACACACACACACACACACATGCACATTGTAATTGAAAGAGCGCGAGAGAGAGAGCGCGCGCGCGGCTGCTATTGTTGTGTGCGTTTGTGTGTTTGTGTGTGTGCGTTTGTGTTTGTAGGGGTTGCTGACCTCTTCTCAGGGTCGCCAAAGGTTGTTCAACCCAAAAAAAAAAAAAAACAAACAACACACAGAAAAAGGAGCTCAATGTATGCCGTTGCTGCGCACTGGCGGGCGTAGGGACGCGTTTGCCTGCCCAAACAACCCCGCTACCCGCTGTTCTATTGCCACACACACACACACACACACACAACTCTCTCTCTATGTGTGTGTGTGTGTGTTTGGCGCTTGTTGGGCGCCAAAAGTGTGCTGGTCGTTGCCCTCGCTGGCTTTGCCCCCTTTGTCTCGCTCGTTGGGGCGCCGTGACGTAATGTCGCAACAGGGCATTTCCCGCATTCCGCCCTCTCGCTCGCTCTGCCTCTCTCTCTCGCTCGCTCCCTCAGCTGCTTACCTTGGCTCTGGCGCTTGCCGGCATTTGTTGTTGCTGTTGTTGCTGTTGTTGCAACACATTTGCCACTTGGTTTTTTGCGCGCAAAGTTGCAACTTGGAGCTGGGGGTAGGTGCTCGTAGGGCTGCTGCAACGTCCTCAGCTGCGCTGTGCTGTGCATAGTTTTTTATATATATTGTCTGAGGTTAGGGTTGAATGCGCGTCGCGCGACCATTTCGCTTCTGTGTTTTTTTTTCTGTTTGCTTTGTTCTGCATTTTCAACCGTTTCTGTTGCTGTTTGCCATTTGCTTGTTCTTTTTTTTTTTTTTGGTTCATGCATAAACTTCCTATTTGTTGTCTTGTCTACGTTTTCCTAATCCTCTTTTAATTCCTGTCATCATTTGCATTCGCATGTTTTTCATATTCCCGTTCTTATTCCAATTTCCAGTTCTTATAACTGTTCAGATATTGTCTTCCATCATCCCATAACATAACATCCAAAAAACAATACTAGGCATGGGAATTCAATAGAGTTAACCCAAAAACCGTATCTGTAACTGTGACAAGTTCTGAAAATGTTGAATAGAAACAGTTGAGCGAAGAAATAGATTAGAAATAGATTCCTATTCTTTTTCCCATTTCTACTCCTATTCCTAATTCCATTCCTATTCCTATTCCTTTTCCTATTCCTACTCCTATTCCTTTTCCTTTTCCTATTCCTATTCCTTTTCCTTTTCCTTTTCATTTTCCTATTCCTATTCCTATTCCTATTCCTATTCCTATTCCTATTCCTATTCCTATTCCTATTCCTATTCCTATTCCTATTCCTATTCCTATTCCTATTCCTATTCCTATTCCTATTCCTATTCCTATTCCTATTCCTATTCCTGACACGTTTATTTATATATAACATCCTTGCGTGTTATTCCCCGTGGTCATTTTCTATATATCAATTTCCATAGTAATTCCTTATCTTATTCTTTATCAATCCTTTTCCCATTTATAATTATATATGTGTATTTCTGTCATGATATACATATGTATATCATATATATCACATATCTACAGCTATTCCGTTTCCCTTTCCTAACTCTATCTCTAGGCTTTTATACTCCATAACCTATTTTCCTTCATCTGCTGGCACATCATTTCCTCTTTATATGATTCATCATGTTCCAGATCCTTTTATTTTTTCTATCCTTAAGCATTTCTCATTTCTTTATACAAATTCTTTTTATTACTTCCTATATATGGTATATTCCTGTACTGGGTACTCGTATTCTTCTTCCTTAGTACCCAACATCTCAATTGCTTTTCATTTAGTTATTTCTCTTCTTATCTTTATCTTATCATGCACTTATTCAAATCAAATTTTCCTATAACTGTTTACAATCTTCTTACTGTGCTTTACTCTCTTTTACACTCTCTCTCTCTCTCTCTATTTCGAGTCGTATCTTTCTTCTTTGCTTATCAGTTTCTAATCTTTCGGCGGTCTTCTTCTTGTTCCTTGCTTGTTTCTATAACTATTATAATTCCTTTTCCATTTGAAAATATCTTCGATTTTCGTCTTCGTTCCCATATATATTTCTAGTCATATTTTCATCTCCATTTCTTATTATCACACATCTTTCCCTGCTCCCTTTTTTTATTCACATATCGCCCACATTTCCTTTATATTTTCTCATATTTCTATAATTCTGCTTTCCACTTCTATTCTTATATATTGTCTATATCTCTATCTGATCTGCTTATTTACATGCCCCGCCTAACTGTTTTAATTGCCTTTTCCTATTTGCATCTGTTTTCGTATTCATTATCAAGTTCAAGTTCGTATTTCGGTTTCCAGGTATGTTTCTTCATATTCCCAATTGCACTTATCTTTAATCTTTATCTTTATCATATTTCCTTTTCTACCTTTACCATTTTCGCCCATAATTATAACTAATTTTCTACTCTTCTTTCTCTTTGCACCTCGATTCGCATTGCCATATCTAGATCTAGCTTGATTCCTAATTGCATTCCATTTTCACTTCCACTTACACTTCCCTCTCCCTCTTCCTTCACTGCCCATCTGTCTGCCTGCCTGTCTTTGCAGGATCAGCTACCCCCCCCCTCACCCCCACCCACTGCTTAATCAGCTCTTGAATCGCTCAGCAACACTGTTCGACTGACTGACGCTCTATCTGCCATCTCTTTCTCTCCTTCTCCGCATGCGACTACGACTATGACTTAGATTGGCCGCGTATCAGTAAAGGCAAAAGCCGTCGCCGACGGCGCGTGCTCGTTTTTATCGGTCATTAGCCTTCGCAGCAGCGACAACGGCAGCAGCAGCGGCAGCGGCAGCGGCAGCGACAGAGGCAGAGGCAGCGACAGCACCACCCTAGGGTGAGCCTATTGAGCCTATAGGCCTATGGGCCTGGTGGCCATCATCAATGCGTCACATTGGCCCGTGGTCGCTATCAATCACACACACACACACACACACACACACGCACACACAGAAGCGACGCCTACAAACGCAGAGCAAAAGAGCACGAGAACACAAATAAAGAAAAAACAAGTAAGAGGTTCTAGTCGGGAGCTCCCGACTAGGGGATACCCTGAACCCTCATATTCCAACACCAAATGCAGCGCGCGCTTATAGATAGAGAGTAGCGGGGAGGTGGCGATAGGTATAAAATGAAAGATAATCGATATATATATACTTTTCTAAAAGTAACATGTCAAGTTTGGTAACTCTAGCTCTTATTATTTACCAAAATTGCTTAAAAAACAGGATATCGATATACATTTTTATCGATTACTTGGAAACGGGGCAAGTTATCGATTATCGGAAACAAACTCGATCTGCGTAGGAACTAGGAGCATCTACATCTAAAATTTCAAGTCTCTAGCTCTTATAGGTTCTGAGATCCTTGCGTTCATACATACGGACGGACGGACGGACGGACGGACGGACGGACGGACGGACGGACGGACGGACGGACGGACAGACAGACGGACATGGCTAGATCGACTCGGCTATTAATGCTGATCAAGATATATATACTTCATGGGGTCGGAGATGCTTCCTTCTGCCTGTTACATACATTTGGATTTTGCACAAAAACATAATACCCCTTTTACCCATTTTTAATGGGTTCAGGGTATAAAAATAATAATAATACAAATAAAATAAATATAAAAAATAAAAAAAAATGAAAGAAAAAGCCATGACCGTGAAGTTTAACGCCCTCCGGGGGCGATGCCACTGCGCCCAGCTTGGCCTATCGCAGTTCTTGTTGTTGTTGCTGCTGTTGTTCTGCTTCTTCTCCTTCTGCTTATTCTTGTTGTTGTTGTTACAATTGCTGTTCTCGCTGAACTTGCTGTTGTTGTTGCTGTTATTGTTGTTGTTGTTGTCTCTGCCGCCCACCGGCTTTGCGTGCTGCTCGCACAAAGGGCCGAACCCTACTTGTGCTGCTTCTGCTTGTTGTTGTTTTCTTCTTCTTCTTCTTCGTCTTCTTGCCCTCACAACTACCGTTGTCAGCAGCTTCTTTTGCGGCTTCAGCTGCTGCTGCTGCTGCCGTTGCTGCTGCCTTTGCTGCTTCTTCTTCTTCTTCATTTTCTGCCTTTTATTTTTCGTTGTTGTTTTTGTGGCTTGACATTGAACTCGAAAATTGACGCGCGCCGCTGGGCAAAAGCGCTGCTGCCCATGCTCCAACTCAGGCGCCCTCCACCGCTCACCCCAACACCCCGCCCTCCCCCTTCTATCGCTCGCTTTGTCGCTCACATGCTCTTTTGCCAGCTCACGCTCCTGTTTTCACATACGCACACACACACACACACACGCAGCCATATGGGCGCACTCTCTCTCTCTCGCTCTCGCTCTCGCCCTCTCTCTTCCCGCTTATTAGCAATTTTTCGTTTTGACTATGCGACCAACTTTGTTGTTGCTTCTGCTGCTTTGCTTCTTCTTACTCTTCTCCTCTCTTTGTTGTTGTTGTTGCTGCTGTTTTGCTTCTTCCGCAGCTGTGGACGCTGCAAGTTCAGTGAACTTTTCGGGTAGAAAGCGCTAAAAACCTTTATTTTTCGAACTTTTGGATTTTGGTTTTGTTTTTGTTTCTTTTTTTTTTTTTTTTTGGGCTTTGGCTTTTACTGCCGTGATTTCTATGCGTGTGTATGTGTGTGTGTGTGTGTGTCGACTACGTGATAATTCGCCTCGAAAAGTGAAGCCCAAGCCTCAAACTGTGTTGCGTTGACTGATGATTAATTATAATGATGATGATGATAATGATGATGATGATGAAGCCCTCTTGCCCTTGCTTTCCATCGCTTCCCCTCGCCTTTCCACAACCTTTCCGTTGCCCGTCTCTTTCGAGCACGCACATTTCATTACATTCACATACATACAAATGAATGTATGTACATACATACATATATGTATATCTTTTACTTAACTGATTTACACAGTTTTTATAGCCCGCGGCGAACTGTTTGACCCCGCAGGGCGCAGTGTCACGCAAAGCGTTTCCATCAGGTTTAAGGTTACGTTTTGTGTTTCCGCATCTGCCCGTTCAGTGGGCGGTTTTTTAGGGCTTTTCTTGGCATGCGATTATCTCCTTGGTTTTCAAGATTTTTAACTCTCCGAACTATTGAAATTTTCTTTTCTCTCACGTCCGTAAACGGTTTCGTTCAAGATTTTTCCAATTTAACTCAAATAATGCCCATTTATATGACTCCCATTATATATCTCTGTCTCTCTCCACGCTTTTGTAACTTTCTTTTTTCTTTCTACATCGCATCCGTAAACGGTTCCGTGCACTTAGATGCCAAGATTTTCGAATTTCACTTAAATAATTAACATTTTCATGACAGCGAGCCCTTATATCTCTCCGTGTCTCCAAAGTTTTATACTTTTCCTGTCTCTTTTATATCGCATCCGTAAACGGTTCTTTTCTATATAAACCTAGATCTACTTTCCTTTCAAATCGTTTGGATATATTGATTTTCTTTGCATTGCTTCCGTTAAAGCTTTCAAGAACTTTTCATTCTTTTCATTCCTTTTTGTCCATCATTCGTAAATGCAATCAACATAAATATTGCTTATCTAAATATTATTTGTTCTTGCAAACAGCTTTTAAAACTTTTGCAGCTCGGATTCGGGTTGAAATCCTTGCCCAAATTAAAATTTAAATAAAATGTATAACATATTTGTTCCGATTTCTGTTTCATTTTTAACAAATGTCATTTAACTAATCAATTTGCGTTGCTTGCGTTTGAGTTTTGTTTTTGAAACTAAGATTATTTGAGTTAAATTGAGTATGATGATATTTATAATAATGCCCGAGAGGCTAAAAGTTAGTAATTGTCAAGGTACAAAAGTCCAACTGTGCAACTATAGAGAAACTGCTTATATCGACAGATTAACATGCAAAGCAAGCAGAAAACGAATGCGAATCGAATGTTCAAGTGTAGAAACATAAATGAATATTGTGTTACAACCAGCCACAATTAGTCAGCAATGTCAAGAACTATCGTCCATAATCATATATGGAAGTAAAAAAGAGGGAGATATTCAAAATGTGAACTATTCTTTATCTGTGTATACCATACGAGAATCAATATACCAAGTTTGTTGTATCTTGTTCCTATAATCCTCGAGTTATGCTCAAAAAACTATATCTCAAATTCAATATTTAGCGATATTGCGAAAATGGTAGGAGATATTGAAAGGAAATGATTACCTTGTTTTGCGTAAGGTGTACGAGAGTATATATTTCCAATTTCAAGTCTGTAGCTTTTGTAGTTTTCGAGATCGGTCAGATAGGCACAAAATATACCTTATAAGGAGACTCGATATATAGAACATTTGTCAACACTATACAGGGGTCTAAATATACAGTATTCATCATATTTGATTTGAATATAAATAATTTCTTGGTGAGCGATCGTAACATTCCACGAGATATTATCCGTTAGTATCATTCATTTCCGAAACTGAGTTGTTTTCAGATCCAAAAAGAAAAACAAAGATACATATGTACATATGTATGTAAATATTTTTGATGGCATATAAAAATGAAATTCATAATGACGACACAAAGAATACACTAACAGCAACAAGAGCAGCGAACAGTAACAACAACAACAACAACAACAATAGCAAGAGAAAGAATAACAACCAATTTTATGAAAGTCACAGTCAAGGTCAACATGCGTGCAAAGACACACAGCGCGACATTGGCGCGAAAGAGACAGCGCTAAATGCATACATATACATACATGCGATGTGCGCTCTAGTGTGCGCGTGGGTGCGAGTGGGAGAGCGCGATCGAACTGCGGTTCTGCCACATTGTATTTCTACTTCACGCTTGCTTTCACGCACTCGCTGGCCTATGGATTAAGCTCCAAAGAATTCGCACAAGAGAGCGAGAGCGGCAGAGTGAGCGAGAGATGGAGAGAGCACGACAAGTTCATGAGTGGGGTGGGCAGTGAGCAGCGAGCAGTGAGTGTGGGTGCGGCGATCGCTTATGCAGACGGCGACAAGGAAGTGCAGCCCAGCGCAGCGCAGCTCATTGGCATTTTGGCATCGACTTTGTCGTCATCGAGCGATAAAAACAACGAGAGGAGGAAGGCAGAGCGCAAAAGACAAGACATAAGCAATAAATGAAATCAAAGTAATTTCATTTTGCAATGGCTCAGGCAGAAATGCTGTCTTCTGCCGCTGTCGCAGCCGTGAACAAATGACTCACTTGCTCCCCAGCAGCAAGATACACACACACATGCACAGTCACATATAGATGCTCTCTCACACACAAACACACACACGCTCATGCAAGTCGCACAAAAGGAAAACAAATGGCTAGGTCGGTCGTTCACCTGCGTTCGCTTTGGCTTTGGAGCCAAAGAGAGCCGAGTACTAAATTTAAGAGAGTCAGCACATAAATCGTGTGCGCGCCCCCACAGATGAGAGTAAACTGTGGCTTGTGTGCGTGCATGTGTGTGCGGGCCGGCCGGCCGTTCATTGCTCTCGAATGTTGCTCTCTTACGTTGAGTATTTCATAACGCTTCTGGTTTTTCTTGTTGTTGTATTCGTGTCAATGTTCTATCGCGTTTTGTGTTGTTGCTTTCGCTCTTGTTTAGGGTTTAATGACATTGCCGGTTTTCTGTTTTTTTTCCTTCTTTTTTTGCGCTTGTTCGTTTGCCTGCTTGTTTATTTATTCTTGCAAGGCAAATAGCAGCAGCAGCGGCAGTGGCGTTGCCGTACAGGCGGCGGAGGAGTCAGGAGTCGATTAACCACATAGTATGTATGAAATGTACCTCAATATTCATGTTCGTAAATATGCTTGCGAAATACTAAACTTTATTTAATGAATCAGAAACGCTTAAATCAGATGCATACATATGTATTTAAGTATGCATATGCACATACACACATCTGTGCATTTAAACGTGTTGTGTGTCGTCACCTGTAACGGGCCTAACAATAACGCAATCGACAAATTTGTAAGGTGTGCAGCGTCAACAGCGGCTGCGTTGATCACGACGCCAACTTACAACGAACGCTGCAACTTTACAGTGCGGTATTTTCAATATTTTTGTGCCCTATAAAAATGAAACTTAAATGGACATTCCCGATATTCAAATGGAATGAGCTAAATAAACAAGAATATATAAATATATATAGGAACAATTTGGATATATGTATGTATATATTTATAGGTTCCTGTCATTGAATTGAACTGGAAATAATGAAATTTGTATGACCACAGCAATATGAGTCATTTGATTTAACATGTTTTTAATTGTTACAGGGAATTTCGAAGTCGAGCCGCCTTAAAAGCAGGCTATTCGTTTACTTGTATTACTTTTCAGTTGTTGCTGCTGCTGCTGCTGCTGCTGCTGTCGGTCGTTTGGCCGCTACGCTTCCTCGTATTCATTGCTGCCGACGACGCGACGTTGCTGCTTTAAGCTTTTTTTTTTTTTGCTTTTGTTTTAGCGCTCGCACAAATGTGTGTTAGCGGCGGTCATTCACACCGAACGTGCCCTTTCGAGAGTAGTGCGCGCTAAGCGAGCTCTCTCCCTCGCTCATGCCAGTACACTGATACGCTCTGCACTCGCACTCTCGCAAGAGAAACAGTGCGTGGAATATGTTTGTACATATGTACAATGTATGTAGATACGTGCGAGCGTTTGTATGCGTGTGTGCGTGCGTAGTGTGTAGTAGTACAATGGCAATAACCGCAAAACGCAAACTTTAACTCGCTGTGAAATTTACAAAATGTTATTTATATGCATTGATTATGAATATGCATATGTATGTACATATGTATTATTTTTTCGGTTTTTTTTTTGGGTATGCAAAATGAAAAAATGCATATGTACATAAAATCAACCAGTTGCTGTTTCAGTTGTGATTTGTGATTTAAGCAATGCGTCTTCCGCATCCGATTGACGTCACTGGGCAAAATTACGCAATTTTGTGCGCCCTGGCGACAGCGACGGCGACGACGACGGCGACGAGTGACTAATTTAACCATATCTTTAACACACTCACACATGCAAGCATACGCATGCACACACAGATAGACAGAAACGAGACGAAAACATGAAAGCCGTGGACTAGTGTAAAAGTAAAAGGTCATTGAACGAACATTGTACCTATTTCTGCTATTTGAACACACACAAACTCACAAGCACACACACACACACATATCCATACATATCGTAGGCGATTGTTATTACTACGCACACACACATACACATGTATTTGCAAAACTAAAAACAACAACTACAACAACTGAACAAAGCGAAGCCAAGTACTTCGCCTTTAACATGCACACATACAAACAAACATATTCGCCGCACTAAGCGAAAATGGAGAAATTGGAGAAATGGAAATGGTGAAATGCCTGAGCAGAAACGAAATGAAAAAATGGGCAAGGGCAACGCGTTGGAAAGCGTCGCCGCTGGCAAGCGCAAAAAGAAAATAGACAAATGACAAGTGAGAGCGTGACAGAGACAGAGACAGCCAGAGAGAGAGAGAGAGAGAGAGAGAGCGAGAGTGAGGGGTGCACACAATACAATAAAAGATGAGGATCAGACAAGCAGCAGCCGCAGTCGCAGCGCAGTCGCTGCAGAACAGATCCCTGCACATTACGATTGAATGTTATGAATGTTTTTTTTTTCTTTTTTAACTGAATTGTAAGCACATTCGACAACGTTTAACCGAACGAACCGCTGCGGCTCATACCCTTGCAGAGGGTATTCAAATGTTGTCTTGGAATGTGCGAAACGAAAACATCTTCGGCTCTCCATACAATGGAACCTTGGAACATTTAGAATCTTAATGATTTTAACAGATATGATTAAAGCATTAAAAAATCCCCATTAAAGTATCGTATATCGTCTTATTGGAAAAGACTTAAAAGAAATTCCTAAACATCAAGTAATATCCGTCTTTCCTCTGAGGTTACATCAGATATCGAATATCATATATGTAGTTAACCGTAGTTGTTTAAAAATACTTTTTTATCTTGAATATTTCTTGACCAAACATTCCAATTACAAACTTGATTATGATTCGAGCTTATGAACAAAATAATATATATGAGAGAAGGGTATTTAATGATCGTTAACTTATTCCTTTTCTTGCTTATTGTTTGCTTTTCACTTCTGCTTTAAAGAAAGCGGCGAAAATTGCAACAAAACATTACAAAACGGCCAACTCGACAATAAGGTATGTGTAAAATGATACAAAACGTATCCAATGTTGGGCCCCATGATGACTCAGACTTTGTCGACGAATCGGGCTGCGAATAAGGGATCTCGGATTTGAATGTGGCGATGATAAAGGCCGAGAAATGAAATAACGATCAAACAACTGGAACTGGCATCGATATATTATCGATCAATCAATTAACTGACTGATTTATTTATATGAAATGGAAAACAACAAAATCTATCTATCCTAAAAGTCCTTTATGATTAGAAACTTTATTGTTCGCTATAGATTTTACTTAAGAATGTAAATTTTTTTCGAAATATAAGAAAGAGCTCAAAATTTAGTTTTGTAGATCTAAGAATTACCTAAATGACTTTCTCTTTTTCAAGCAACAGAGAAACTTTAAGAAATTTGCTAACAAAAGCTGTGGAAACTTCAAGCAAAGAGTACAAACTTAGGAGGGCCTAAACAACTTACCAAGTCATATCATTCCAAATCCAACCAATTTCAATCGATCGATACACAGATTAATAGATACATAGATAGATAGACAGATATATAGGATCGATAGATAGACGATAGATATATGCATATATAGATGGACAGAAATAAAGATAGAAAGATGGATTGTGAATATATAACAAAATATATCAGTCTGTATAAAAAACTGTTCAATCTGGCCGAGTGTAAGATCAAGAAAAACTTTAAGTACTGGAAGAGCCGATTAATACATAGAAAATGGTAGAATACGATATGCTACTCAATCTGATTAGAATCTGATTCGATATGTCGAATGGGGAATATGTTGATATAGAAAGCAAATAATGAATTGAATGCGGCTTGATGTGAAACTTGACATTCGCTATATCAACACATATGTTTACATATACATACATATACACAAAAGCAACCATGTGTATGTGTGTGTGTGTCTATGTGACTTGAATAACATTGGCAATTGAGGTAGCCACCCAACTGAAAGGGGGAGGGGATTACAATAATGCAACTAACGATGACGCGCTGCGTACTTTAAAGAGGCGCTGACCCCGCGATTTATGTGTGTGAATGCTTGTGTATGTATGTGTGTGTGTGTGTGTGTGTGTGTGTGTGTGGCACGTATACTTGAAAGTATTGTCACTGCTATCAAATAGCAATGACAACAACAACAACAACTGCAGCGATAAGCGCACAGAGGACTGTGGGACCTGTGGCTGATTGGGATCAAGAAACTTTTTATATAAATATATAACTATGTTTATACGCTTATATATAGTCTACATATATATAGATGTGCGCCTTCTGGCACACAAAACGAGATAAGCCGATAGGAATGTGGGTGTGCAGGTGCTTGTAAGTAGCTGCAACGAGTAGCGAGTAGCAGCAGCGAGTGGCGAGAAACTAGTGGAGTATAAGAAGTAGCTAGAGAGTATAACGAGTAGCTAGTGGAGCATATGGAGTAGCTAATGTCGAGTGCCGAGAAGCGAGTGGGGAGTAACGAGTAGCAGCAGAGAGTGTCAATTAGCTAATGGAGCTTAACTAGTTGCTAGTTACGTATAACGAGAAGCTAGTGAAGAGTATCGAGTAGCTAGCAAAGGATAACGAGTAGCTGGTGGAGCATATGGAGTAGATAGTGGAGAGTGTCGAGTAGCTTGTTAAGAGCAACAACTAGCAGCAGCAAGTGGCGAGCACCTAGTGAAGAGTATCGAGTAGCAGCAGCGAGTGGCGAGTAGCTAGTTGAAGGGAACAAATAGCAGCAGCGAATGGCGAGTAGCTAGCAAAGTATAACGAGTAGCTAGTGGAGAGTAGCGAGTAACGAGTCACGAGTCTCAAGCAGCTATTCAAGAGTAACGTGTACCAAATGACTAGTAAGGATTAACGACCTATTAGTAAATCGTCGCGAGCAGCTAGTTGCGCGTAACTAGTCGTGAGAAGCTGTTGGAGAGTAACGAGCAGCGAAAGCCGAGCATTGACTGGCGAGTAGCTTGTGGCGAGGGAGTTAACACGGACATGCATTCAATGAACGTCAAGTTCAATGGCATTTAATTAAAATGCAAAGCGAAATGTAACGAAACAATGATAACAAACAAACTGAGCACGTTGCAGGCGAGAGTAGTTGACTGTGCAATACTCTGCTTACAGTGTAATTAAAGAGGCTATTCTTGATGAATTAAGTGTCTGCTCGAACTCAAAGTGTGTAATCACAATAAAATGTATTTCAAACTACTTTTGGGATATTCCGGCTTGATCTTAAAAGGCTGTATGCCCCTTTTGGCCATGCGGCAACAGAGTATAAATACAGTCGACGTATACGCAATATTGACGCTTTGAATGACAGGGGTTGAGTTTTTTTTTTTTTGGTTTTGCATTGGGCTTGGTTTGGGTTTCAGTTTGGGTTTCGGTTTGTGTTTTGGGTGGGGTTGCTTACAGCTTACAGCTTACAGCTGCCCTTGCCCTTGTCCTTGTCGCTCTGCCCCCGTCCATTGCTTGACGGTCATCCCCCGTTTGAAGATTAGCTGGGAAGCGGGCAGCAGGGAATTGGTAAGTATGTGTTTTTTTTTTTTTTTTGGCAGAAATCATTTTCGCTGTACGCGTGTGTGTGTGTGTGTGTGTGAGCATTTGCTACCTCGTAATTGGGTGCTACGACTGTGCGTGTGTGTGTGTGTGCCTGCTCTCTTCCTCCCTCTTCAGCTCACACACACACACAGATGAGCTTGCATATCTGTAAACATGTATGTTAAATGGGGGTTACATGACATTGAAACCAATTTTGAAGGTTCAAACGTTTTTCGCTGCTGTCGCCGTGGTTATGACTGCTGCCGCTTCTTCTTCTTCTACTTTGTCACAGTGGTTGCGTAGATACCCTATGCATAAATACATACACACACACACACACACACACATAGTGATAAGTACATACATACGTATGCATGTTTCTATGCGAACCCTTTTGTTAAATTCTGTTGTCAAGCGGACAAAAAAAGGAGAGAAAAAATAACGGCACCATCCAAAAACCAATGTACACGAATTTACAGTGATAACTCAACTAACGAACAGCTCCATTGGGGCAAACAAATTTGCATAGTTTCCAACTGAATGGACAAAAGCCTTAACCAGGCAAAATGTGTGCAAATATTGGGCTGTAAACTGGATTATTCGTTAACCAATGTTTTTCTTGTACTTAATTTAATGTAACATCTTGTAAGTTGCAAAAGAATACATAATTGATGCCGTTTATGCTCGTTAAGTTCAGTTGTCACTGTACACATAAGTATGTACATATGTTGGTATGTACGTATGTATGTAGGTGTGCGTATGTATGTGCCCTTGTCACTACATTCGGCAATTGCACTGAACTGTTACCAAGTCCACATCAATTAAATTCAACTCAACTGAATATAAAATTCAAAGCAAAGCAAAAGCGCAGGCGAAAACAAAAAGCCAAAAAACAAAGCAAAATACACTGTTAAATTCTGCTGCTCTCCCGCGCGCTCTCTTCCTCTCTCCCTCTCTCCGTCTCACGCTCTCAGCGCAAAACGTTTCACAACATTCTGTTATCGTGCGTTCGCTAACCCACCCGCTGCACACACAAACACACACACACACACACACAGCCGAACGCAAAACAATCAGGAAGAGGAATTAAAGTCAGCGCAGCTTGAACGAAAGCTGCATGCCCTTTCCTTATATAATCAGTATACTAAAATTAAAATAATAGAGATTAAAAATTATAAGACAATAAGAAGCGAAAGGATCAAAAGGCTTATCAGCTAAAACTGACGCTCCTTACGTAAGAAATATCGTTAAACGTATCTTATTACGACTTTTATGAAAAGATAAGTCAATAACAGAATGATTTATTGAAAGTTCCCAGTTTCCCAATTAAAAAAAAACTGCAAAAACTTTAAATGTTGCCTATTTGTTTTTTATAGATGCGAATGAAACCAACTTTTAATATCCTAAACGTAATGTGTTCGCTTATATCTTTAAAGCCTCATTTGCAACAATTTCCAACACTGACTAGTGCAAGAATCAAAGCAAGAAAATAACAGTTTTTACATACTGCAAAGGCTGAAAATGCCCATGCATTGGCAGGTACAAATGCACACACACACATATACATATGTACATACATATGTATGTACATCAAATTCAAATGCTGAATATCAGCAAAGGGTTAGATCGCTATCTCAATCTGTGTCAAATTGCATCACATTACTACGCACACACAAACACACACATGCATAGTTGCACTCTCAGCTGAAGTGAAGAGCATACAAAATACAAAAAAACAGCACCAAAATGCGGCGACAACAACAACAGCTCGCGATTTACAGTCGATTGTTTATCAATGTGTAAATAAAAGCGCCTTCACATTTGTGTGCGTGCGCTCGTACGTGCATGTGTGTGTGTGTGTGTGTGTGTGTGTTTGTTTCGTTGCCCAAAAATTTCAATAGCAAAGGTCAATGAACTCGCGCCGTGCCAATGCCTGGCGTTTGTGTTTGCTCTTTCACTCTCACACACACAGAGTCAAAAACGACTGCTCTGTGTGTGTGTGAGTGTGTGTGTGTCCGTGTTGCGTTCCGCATTGCTCGCTCTTGCTCTCTTTATGAGCTAGCGCTCTTTTGGCATTTGCGGCGCTCTTAGTTTTGTGCGCTGCTTCCTCGTTGCGTTTCATTCATAAACAGAGAGCGCCAGATATCGGCCAGGCCAACGAACCAAGGGCCGTACGCGTTTAACATGTGCTTTGACCCCCTCGCCCCCCTCCAAACAAACACACACACATTTAACCACCATTCAAGCTGCGTTCTGGCTTTAACCGTTACTGTGCTTTTACATATAATTTAATTTATTTAATTTTAGTTTTAAGCTACTTACATCAACTGGCGACGTCCTTGCAGCGGCGGCATTTTTGTGGCCGGCTGGCGCTCATTTAATGTGTTCCTATTGTTAGCTCTTGTTTAAGCGCGGCTGCTGCTGCTGCTGCTGCTATGTTAAAGGCGTAATCCATGCTCTGCCAGCGAGCGATGCCAAGTTTAGCTTTAACAGTTGAGCCTGGCTTTTAAGTAACAGTTGTTGCTGTTGCTGTTGTTGTTGTGTGGATTTCTCTCTTAAGTGTTAACTCACACGTCGATGCAGTTGGGCTTTAAGCTCATGTTATGCACTCTCTTTTTTTATTAGCTTATATTTGATTCAAGATGCAGCGGCGTTGTTTTGTTTTGATTAAATCTGTTGTTGTTGTTGTTGTTGTTGTTACTTACACATGCTTCTATGTATGCATTTACATATGTGTATGTGTTTGTATTTATGCTTATTGGATACTTGCACTATGTTATTACATTACATTACATTAGACGATTGTGATGAACTTTTCTTGTTGTTGCACTTAAGATTTAGTGTGGAGCAGGGGCGTGTGAACACATTGCGGGGTATCGCTGTTAACTCCGTTTTTACATACAATTCATTCTTAACTTTATCCTAGGCTAACATTTAGGCGCTATTTGCTAGCTCACTCGCTCGCACTATCTCTCTCTCTCTCTCTCTCTTTCTTTCTCTTCCGATTGAAACATTTCTTTAACGGTTTTGCTTGCTTGTCACATTTTCATTTTCTGACAACACAAAAAACAATTTTTGATGTATATAGTTATATACATACATACATATATATATTTATCTGCAACAGAAACAAAAACACAAAAAACAAAAAATTTACGTTACGCGTTGCGATCAATTTGTTGTTGCCGCTATTGCAGCTCGCTGGCATTGCTAGGGCTGGGGCTGGGGCTTGTCGGGGGCGGTTGGTCGGTTGAGCGGAGGGGGAGCGGGAAAGGGGGGGGGGGCTAACAGCATTCACCAAGAGTGTGGCCAACCGCATGCAGCGCATGCAGCAACAACAACAGCAACAACAAATAAACTGCATTCAGTTGGCAACGCCGATGCCGGCAGCGTCCTTGTTGGCGTCTTGGCGCCTATTCCGGGCACTTGTCAATTGCTTAGCAAAAGGCAATAACTAGCACACAAACACACACAGACACACACATACAGAGAGAGACACATAATATGTATATACTCTTCAATTTATGCTGCCACTTTGTTAATCGCATTCAAATACATATTTGCAGCAAAATACGACAAAAAAAATACAACAAAAAAACCAACTTTGAAATATCGTCGTTATCCGGGCGCGAACGACAACAGCTCGCGGCGAGTGAAATTTTAAGAATGAGAGAGAAATTTTTTCGTTTTCTTGTTTCGTTTCATGCGCTTCGTTTCATCCATTGGTCCGGCTGTTCGTTTGCCAGGCCGAAGGCAGGCAGAGGGCGCTTAAAAGCATGCAACATGGAACTCAATAACAGAAATGCCCATTACATCGCCCTGTTAACGCTTACATGGGCCTGTTACAGTGCATGTGCGTTTTGATTTCAGTGTTGTTAAATGTAAAGATTTACTAATTGCTATGTATTGTGTAACATTACAACTGACTTTTTAAAATGTATTTATTATAAATAAAATTAAATGTATTTATAGCAAATGCCTTTTGACAAACTAGTTTCATAAGCTGTTAATTCGAAAAGGAGCATATTAAGCGACTACATTTCGTCAAATCCAGTTTCGTTGAGCTTTGCTTATGGTTTGTGTATTGAGTAGGCTTTAACTTGGTGCAGCAAATGCACAAACCTATTAATGTGTTGCTTATTACACATCCAGTTGGCGAAGTGTGACCGCTCTATGCTTGTTACAAGGAAATATGGTCACCTTGTATTAACTCAATTTAAAAATAAAGAAAAACATTTGCCAGCAAATTGAAGACAACAACTGCACAAATAAGTTGTGTTAAATCAAATACTTACTTTTTGAAAATATACAGTTGACAGTTATTGAAAGGGGTTAAAAAACTTTTATCAAATCATGCTTTGCTTGCGACAGAACCATATGTCGCACAACTTGCGATATATGCAAACGATATATGCCACATATATCGGCAAACAATGTAACGCATGAGCGGCAACAGAGAAACGACCAAAAATAAAAACTTAACTGCAAATTAAAGTATATAAAATAATTTATGACTCAAAGTCAAAAAAATTGTATGTTCACGTGCTTGGTAACACTCGCCCGACATATCGATATCCACTTATTGCGTCTCAAAAGTATCGGCCAGCACATCGATATATGTTGACGTCTTTGCCCATCACTCGAATTGGAAACAGTTAAAGGCAATATTTCGTCGCTTTCGGTTGGAAGAGCGGCTGGACGGGTAAATATCAAAAACACGTGCTTCGACCAAAACAAGGAGCACACACATTTTACAGGCTGGCCAACAGCACTAACAGCCCGCTGGCCGTTAATTGACGTGCTTAACCTTATCCTTGACACACAATAAATACTTCTCTTTACTCATTCTCTGCTTGCCCAAGTGCATAGAACAATCCTTTCGGCCTGTCGTCTGTCCGTCTGTCAAACTACGTTTGCGTCTGTGTGTGTGTGTGTGTGTGTCTGTGTGTGTTTGCCTTTTGACGTTATTCGCTGGCAGTTGAAAGTGTTGGGGACGCATATACCCTGGCGAAGGGTATTAATGTGCTGTCATGAAGTTTGTGGGTCATGTCCGTCTGCAAACGTGTCTCTGATTTCTTAAAGTTATCCAAAATTCTGGCGCATACATATGTATGTCTTTATCTATCTATCTTTAGCTGGCATAGTAAGAACCGATCGTAAAATATGTTTTTGTATGAACAACTTTCTTTGCATTTCCAGCTATTTTGATCAAACTTAAGATTTAGGAGCTTTATTTATATGTCTAACAGATTTCTATTCGTCTAACACATCGAAAAATCAAATTCATGGAACTAGTTCATCATATTTTTATGGGAACAACCGATCTTAAAATATTTAATTATTATTAAGTTTTCTTCAAATATTTCAAACTTATCTGTATCTGTATATACATATCATATAGCTGTAAATAGAATCCATCGCCTAGGGTATTCAGGCCAAAGATAACATTTGTTTGTTTGTAAATTTACAGAGCATGCCGTCGTCGGCTTGGGTCGATTGCTCAGTTTTCTTTTAATTGAATTGCGTTAATTTATTTCCCTTTTAATTTAATGTTGCTTTCCAATTGTTCTTTTATGTTCTAGACACGAATTGGCAATTGCAATCGAATTGATTTCAACTTCAACTGAAGACGCTCAGCAACAGCGAAAACCAGCTGCAATCTGCCAAAAGGAGACCATTTGTACACATACATATACATATACATATATATGTGTGTGTGTGTGTATATATATAATTGTTAAAATCATAATTAACGGACGGCGTCTGCTTGTTTATACACATTTCTTAATTGCTTTTGCTTTTGCTGTTGCTATTGACATCGATTGCCTGAGGTGAACAGTCGCATGGCAAACAGCAGCGCAGCCGCCGACGTCGACGTCGGCGCCAATCTGAAGCCAAAAGTTAACGGCCTAATGGGCAGCGGCGATTCAGCCAGCTACCCAACAACAACAGCAGCCTCAGTCGCAGTCGCAGCTGCAGCTGGCAAGTTGGAACAGTTGCAGGATGGGCTCAGCTGCAGCGAACTTTTTAAAAATGGCGAGGGCCTCACCTACAAGTAAGTGTTAAGCGACACGCGCACACACACACACACATGTACACTTACACACTCTCTCTCAGACACACACACACATGTACACTCTCTCTCAGGCACACGCACACTTACACACACTCTTTCTCACAAACACACACCTACAACCTTTGAATGCTTTATACTATGCCCTATCCAAAGTTAAAGTTTATTTTGTGTCGTTAAGTTAATGAACTGCTCAACTTGTTCAATGCTAACTCAACTAAATCGTTCAATTCATTGCACTCGTTCAGTTTGTCAGTCGGTCATGAACGAAACAATGTAGTCTGCTGTTATACAGTTATTCATGAAAGATGCTTTTTGTTCAGTTGAGACGCTTTGTCAGCTGTTCATTTAAGCTGCATTCTATGAAGGCTATTGGACATAAGCAATATAGAAAGAAATCTATCTTAATATAAAACATTTCGATTAATATATAAAGTTTTCTTTTCACATAACTTGCATTAATCAAAAACTGAACGAGCAAAATGATAGATTTAGTTCATGACGTTTGAACATATTCACATTCAAATTGAACCAGTTGCCCCCCATTTTAACCGTAAGCCAGGCTCATGTTACACACGCACACACTCACACAACGCTCGCTCTGTGTGCTTCGCGGCGCACACAGCGATTTTCTCATATTACCCGGCTATATAGACTTTGCCGCCGAGGAGGTTGATCTTAGCTCGCCGCTAACGAAGGGCATCACATTGCGTGCACCGTTAGTCAGTTCGCCCATGGACACGGTAACCGAATCCGAGATGGCCATAGCCATGGCGGTAAGTGTTTATTTTATCTACGCCCATCCATAACTGTACATATATATATGCACATATATATATATACAACCTGATACCACAGACAACTCTTAACAAGGCTGCAAATCAGTGCGAGGTTCTTTTAACATAGCACGTAAACGATATATTATCCTGATCCTTAAAGTCAAATTTGTATTTTTTCCAATAACTATTCCAATTATCTTTATTTGAGCCGATTTCTTCTTCGTTAACTGTTTGCTATTCCCAGCTGAAATCTTGATTTTTAAACCAACTTATGGAAAGCAAAACATTAACATGTTATCAGTATTCATCCATGTATAACAGAGCATATTCATGTTAACTTGGAATATGCTCCGCCAAAAAAGTTGTTTAAACAAAAACTCAATTTTCAACCGATTGTTTCCATGCCAGCTATATAATATGTTGCTCGGAATCGGTTAAATTACAAAATTTACTGACTGGCGAAAGCATCTATCTATATACAAACTGATAATGTTATGCCGACTCGGCTTTAAATGTTAATTATATATGCTATTCACAGGCTTGAAGATGCTTTCTATAATGTTACACATTAGATGACATTATAAAATTGCTCTGTGCAATACTTAAATTAAAGATTAGCTTTTCAAAAAGGTTAACATAACACTGTTGACTAATTTTTTCACTAATGTTAATGTTAACGTTTATTAACATTGTAAACAGAAACCTGGCAAAAACCAAGAGATTCGTGCAGGTTAATGTATGTAATCTATACTGCTAATGTAACACTGTAAATGTCACACTGTAAACGTCACACTGTTAACGTCACTCTGCTATCGTCATTTTTAAGTACTTGATTAGAAGATGTCTAATCTTAAAGAATATTAACAGCTGCATTAGGAATTTGAATCAGTTAAGATCCTAATTGATGTTTTTCATGCTGTTAACGTCACATTAACATTTTAAATGTTTGAATATGTAATTCATAATGTTAACTTTACATAAACATCTTAAATCGAATCAAAATCAATTGCTTTATGCAGTGATGTTAATGTCACGCTGTTAGCGTAACATATTCATATCCATGCCAACCGCATTCTGTTATCTGTTAATGTTAGCATAACCATGTTATGATGTTAACGTAGCGCTGTTATTGTCACATTAACATTTGACGCTGGCAAATGTCGGGTTTGCAGCCTTGTCACGCGCTGCCAATCGGCGGCGCGCAATTGTCGATAAACGATAACCGATAAACGACGAACGCCGACCGATGCACATCGCCATTTGGTGCCTCGGCCTTGCTCCAGTTGTGGTTGTAATTGAACACTCTTATGCGCCTCTAAATTCGCTAAAAACCAAAAAAAAAAAAAAAACAAAACAAAAAACAAATTTTCCCCCACACGCTTTACCCTGGTCGGAATTATATTTGGCGGGAAAACCAACGCGCAGCTGTGTGGTGGCATTGGGATCATCCATCACAACTGCACGCCGGAGTATCAAGCGTTGGAGGTGCACAAGGTTAAGAAATACAAACATGGCTTTATGCGCGATCCGTCGGTGATGTCGCCGTCAAATACCGTTGGCGATGTGCTCGAGGCCCGTCGCAAGAACGGCTTCACCGGCTATCCCGTTACCGAGAATGGCAAATTGGGCGGCAAGCTGTTGGGCATGGTCACGTCCCGTGACATTGATTTCCGTGAACATCAACCGGAAGTCCTTTTGGCGGACATAATGACCACAGAGCTAATCACGGCACCCAACGGCATCACCCTGCCCATGGCCAATGCCATTCTGGAGAAGAGTAAAAAGGGCAAGCTGCCGATTGTCAACCAGGACGGGGAGCTGGTCGCGATGATAGCTCGCACGGATTTGAAGAAGGCACGCTCCTATCCGAATGCATCCAAGGATTCAAACAAGCAGCTGCTCGTCGGCGCTGCCATCGGTACACGGCACGAGGATAAGGCGCGTCTCCATCTCCTTGTGGCGAATGGTGTCGATGTCATCATATTGGACTCATCCCAGGGCAATTCCATTTACCAGGTCGAGATGATCAAGTTCATCAAGAACACCTATCCCGATCTGCAGGTCATTGGCGGCAATGGTAACTAAACCCAACAAAAACAAAAAACAATTCCAAATGTGTGCAACAGAACTATATGCCACGCCCTCATCCCTAATTTCAGAACTGACAAGTTAATATACCCTGCTTACCTGTGCTTCTTCTTTAGTCCCTTATTCCTGATCTAGACGAAGATCTTGTCGATATCTCACTCCACTTGAGACTTGATCTGTTAAAAGACAGAGCTCGAAATTAACAGAGCTAGATACTGCAAATTTGGTATAAAAGTTTTTGTAGAGATTTTCACTGATGGAGAACATTTAACTTCAGGGATATTTCCCCCAATTCCCCATTTCTATAATCCGAACCCATTAAGGCAGAAGGAAGCATCTCTGACCCCATAAACGATATATATTCTTGATCAGCATCCATAGCCGAGTCGAGCTAGCCATGACCGTCTGTCTCAGAACCTATAAGAGCTAGACACTTGAAATTTGGAAAGTAGGTCCTCCTAATGTCCGTACTTTTGTTGCGCACTGTAGAATTGATGCATTGTGTGCTCAAGGACTAACCAATACTCCATCTCTCTGACAGTGGTCACACGTGCCCAGGCGAAGAACCTTATCGACGCTGGCGTGGATGGTCTGCGCGTCGGCATGGGCTCCGGCTCGATATGCATTACCCAGGAGGTGATGGCCTGCGGCTGTCCACAGGCAACGGCCGTCCATCAGGTATCCCAATTTGCCAAACAGTTTGGCGTCCCGGTGATTGCCGATGGCGGCATCCAATCGATTGGGCACATTGTCAAGGCCATGGCACTGGGTGCCAGCGCTGTCATGATGGGCTCTCTGCTGGCTGGCACCTCGGAGGCGCCCGGCGAGTACTTCTTTTCGGATGGTGTGCGCTTGAAGAAATATCGCGGCATGGGCTCCCTGGAGGCCATGGAGCGTGGCGATGCCAAGGGTGCGGCCATGTCCCGCTACTATCACAATGAAATGGATAAAATGAAGGTCGCCCAGGGCGTCAGCGGCAGCATTGTGGACAAGGGCTCCGTACTGCGTTATCTACCCTATTTGGAATGTGGACTGCAGCATAGCTGCCAGGACATTGGCGCCAATTCGGTCAGCAAGCTGAGGTGAGTCTTTTTCATGACATACACTGCCAACGAATGGGATTAGCTGGTCAGTATGTCAATCAGTCATCAGTATGCCAGCTAGCTCACTAGTGAGTCAATCAATCAGTCAGTCAGGCAATCAGTCGCTCAATCAGTCAGTCAATCATTCAACGAACGACTCTTTTATTTAGTTACTCAATCAGTATGTTTGTTCTCTGGCTGTCAACAAGTCAGTCAATCAATCAGGCACTCAGTCGCTCAATCAGTTAGTCAATCCGTCATCTGTTTAGTCAGTCAATCAGTTAACGATTGAGTCTATTACTTAGTTGCTCAATCAATCAGACACTTAATCGCTCAATCAGTCAGTCTATCCGTCAACTAGTAAGTCACGCAATCAGTCAGCGAGTGCCCCTTTTATTTAGTTAGTCAATCAGTCAGTTCGTTAGCTCACTGATGAATCAATCAATTAATCAGGCACTGAGTCGCTCAATCAGTCGGTCATAGCGGCCACTAGGGATTCAGCCTATTAGTTAGTCAATCAGACACTCATTCAATCGGCCACTCAATCAGACATCTAATGACTCAGTCAATCAAGCAGTCAACGAGTGAATCTATTATTTAGTTGGTCAATCAGTTAGTCAGTTTGTTCGCAAGTGAGTCAATCAACTAGGCACTCAATCGGTCCATCAATCACTCAGTTCTTCAACTTAACTAACAAATCAGTTAATCAGACAGCTACAGAGTACAATTTAGTCAATCAGTCGTAAAACGAGTAAGTCTTTTATTTGATGAGGCAATCAGTCGGTCAATCAGTTATAAATAAACATTCGGCTAATCCTTGTTTATCCTTGCAGAGAGATGATCTACAACGGGCAACTGCGCTTCATGAAGCGCACCCATTCGGCCCAGCTGGAGGGCAATGTGCACGGCCTCTTCAGCTACGAGAAGCGTCTCTTCTAACATACAAACAGTGCTGCGGCGACGTCAGCTGGTGGCAGCCACTATCCACAGCAGCTGCAGCACACAACAACGCGGCAGCAACAACATCAGCAGCAACAACAACAACAGCAGCAGCAACAACAGCAACAACAACAGCAGCAGCAACATCAGCAGCAGCAGCAGCGGCAAGGTCAGCGGCAACAGCAGCAGCAGCAGCAGCCGCATTCACGTCTTGTTTACCACGTCGGACACGAGTTTGGGCGACTTCTGAACAGCGAACACGCCGGCTTGAAGCGGCACAAATCGCCTTGTGCCGGATCCCTGTCTTATCAGCGTTTCATTTAACTCTTAAGCTTTTTCTCCTATTATTTACTATTATTATGTTCTTATGCAATCTAATTGGCTCTCTTCGTACAAAGGCAAACAATCGTGGAATCTCTGAGTCCAACAAGTTTGCCACAATTTGCGGCAACAACAAAAGTCCAGGCAGAATTAACTATCTTGATGTACTTATCTACCTAGATGAACATGCTTATACATTTATATATATGTCTTATATATATCGGTGTGCTTGCCCAACTTATTCAAATGCCAAATTGGCATCTAAAAAGAAAATCGCTGAAAAGTCAGCAAAAAATTAAACAAATTTTCTTTTCATCCTTAATCTCTTCTCTTTCCTAAACTATCTACTTATTAAAAATTTAAAAAAAACTAAAATTGTATACGATCCTCGATGCCAAAATTATAAAATTGTAAATTTGTGCTGCGGCAATTTGAAGCATCAACGAAAATTGTGCATATATATAATTTTTGTTAAAATATTTATATATCTAAATGATTGACATATACATCTATGTATGTGTATATACATATATATAGTTATATAATTGAAATGTATTCGAGTTGCAAAATTGTTAAAACTCGCAGGATAAAAAAACCACACACACACTTGAAATTCTCTTGTGGCACACGCGTTCATTCCCCTTTAATAAAAAGATTTCTTTTTTGAAATATATTTATATATATATTTTTTTTGTTTAAACTTTATATACATATTTGTACACATAAATATATATGTATTTAAGTAAATTGTCAATGTTTGCTTTTCAAAATAACCACAAATTGTTCATATACATTTTTTTTTTTGTTTCTTTGAATATTTATATTTTGAGACCTGATTTATGTGTACTTAATATGTGTATTTAAATAAATAAAATTTATTCAATGTTAATTGAAGAGAAAAAATGACCATTTTTCATTTAAAAGAAAATCGTTGAAAAATCTTTTGCGCGTTTTTCACTCACAAGCTCGCGTTTAAAAACGCGCTTTTACACTCACGAGCTCGCGTTTAAAAACGCGCTGAGTTCCCACAAAAAAAAAACATGATTTTTCTCAATATTGATAATTTTGATTTTTGATTTATTTGTGTATATGTTTATATACATATGTATGTATGTGTATATATATGCATATCTATAAATAAATTGCATTCGTTAAATGCTTCGACGAATTCGTTTGTTTTTTCTGCGTGTGTTGGCAAAAGTTAAGATTAGGATATTATAAATATAGTGTGTGCTCAGCGAGAAAAGTTTTTGAATTATAATAATAAATATATGAATCAAAAATATTTGGATTTTATTTCTTTTTGTAAGTAAATTTGTTTGCTACTGTTTTTTTTTTTAAATATATATATGTGTATATTATCGATAAAAATGTTACAAAAGTTTTGTGCAAAAAGAGAAAGAAACGGATAGAAAAGAAAAGTATAAAATAGTAAATACAATTGTTGTTGTTTGTTGATAAACCCTTTTTAAGGACACTTAAACAAAGCTATATACAGTATATATATATATACGTGTGTGTGTGTGTGTGTGTGTGTGTGTGCGTGTGTGCTTGTGTATGCAGGAAGAAGCGAGCGAATTGAGGTTATGTTGCTTAGCAAATTGAGGTTATGTTGAGCAAGCATTTGCGAGAGAGAAAATTGTTCGTAAGCACACACACACGCACACACACACACACACACACACACATGCATGCAGGCATATCAAAAATATATGTTCATATAATAATATTGGAATCAGCTGGGCGGGCGCACTTTTTTTGGCTAATGTGTGGGATTGTCCGGGGCAAGGCAATGCCACTTCTCGTGGAAATGATCGGGCAGCCGTATACAGTCGAGCCACTGTTGGAGCCGATCGCCCTTGCTCTGGGCGCCCAGCTGGAGGCTGCCCAGGAAGTCGTTGCTCTTGCCCAGATCCTTGTCCCAGACGGTCAGTATGAGCATCTCCTTGTTCAGATCATGGGGACTGGCCTCAAAGTAGAACTCCTCGTTGTAGATGGGATTCAGTGTGCGCCATTTGACGCTCGTCTTGTGCTTCTTGTTCTTATGCACATCCGGCTTCAGTTGCCTGAAGCCCGAGCAGGGTTTAACAGGAATATGCAGAATTAGCGGGGAGAAACATAAAAGTTTGGATTACTCACAGCTTGACAAATGGATCGGAGCTGCCGTTGTTGTCCATGGCCAGCAGATTGATGCACTGCTTCACATTGACCACCAAAGCACGCCGCTTCGTATTGTAGCACAGCGAGATGAGCATCTTGCCATTTGGCCAGCTCTGCGCCAGCTCCGCCTCGGTGCTATACTGATCCTCCACGCCCAGCGGCACAGATATCCGATATTGTGATGTGCTATGCACCTGCAACGATTCGCATTTCGCACAATTTCAAATTATTTGTCCAATTATGGTTCCCAATTCCCAAAAAAAGATTCCTTCTCTAAGAGATTCTCTCTGCTTCACGATTAGATTCAAGCCTCGCGTTAGGATTCGACTTTTGAAAACTGGCTTTCCACAGCTGTAGACCCGGGTTTTAGCTCAACAGATCCCATATGACATATCTACATATATTCTTGATCAGCGACTTTCTCTCGGAACTGGCCGGATCGGACCCCAATATCATATAGCTGGCATGGGCGGGTTTGGACCGGAAATGTTTCTCTTTCTTCTTCTTCACTTTGTCTAAGTTCGAATCGGAATCTGAGTCAAGCTCAACAATCAATCTCTCACAGAAGGGTATTTGAACTTCGGCGTGCCGAATATAGCCTCGATTTCACGCATATTTCACCTCTGGCAACAGAACTCACCGTGGATAGACAGATCTTGGCGGCGCCGAGAAAATCGTGTCCGTATTTATCGTCGTCGAAGAGCGCCACGTAGAGCAGGGAATTGCCCAGCTCCTCGGGCTCAACGCCAACGAATTGTAGCGTCTCATTGAAGTCGGGATTGCGGGTCTTGTGGACCGTTTTGGTGCGCTGCCAGCGCGTATATTTCGTATGCCCCTCGGGCGTTACGATGTTCAGCTTGCAGTAGGGATCCGCCAGGCCGGCGGCATCCATTGCGGGCAAGTCACGTGCACGGACCATGGTGCAGTCCAGACTATGGAAGCTCTCCCGATAGCTGATGGCAATCTCCAGCCAGCCCAGCAGAGGATCACGACAATGTTGCTGCTGCTGCTGTTGCTGATGTTGTTGTTGTTGTTGCTTCTGCTGCTGCTGCTGCGGGATTTGGTTGTGGGTGGCGGAGTTGCCGGAGCCGGAGCTGTCGCTGAAGGACCACGACGAGCTGACCGAGCTGCGACGCAGAAAGCTGCCCTCGCGCCGCAGCTGGGCGACCGTCGACGCCGTCGAGATGTTGTCATAGTCCTGGCAATCCGCCTGCCGCGCATTGCCCTGGCGGCCAAAGAAGAAGGAATTGGAGAGCTTGCGCTCGCCGCCATCGATGAAGCTGCGTATGGAGCCGTAGGCGCGCAGCCGGAAGCTTTCGTCACGCTGCAGCCGCTGGGAGCCGGCAGCGGCTGCGGCAGCGCCAGCTGTGCCCGCCTTGGCGCCCAGATCCGGCTGATCCTCCTCCTCCGGCTCGGATTGGCCGCTGGCGCTGCTGTTGCCGCCGCCGCCGCTGCTGCTGCTGCTGCTGTCGTTGACGCGTATCGTTAGCTTCTTGATGCGTGCCCCGCGCGTCGGTGTGGCATGCAGGCTGCGTCCTGCCGCCGCCGCCTTGGCCCCTGCTCCGCCCGCTATGGGCGTGGCAGTTGGTGTGTTCGTCGCACTGAGACTGCGCACGGGCATGTCATAGTTGGGCAGACCCTTGAAGAACCAAGCGCCCGACTTCTTCCACATCTCGCGCGTCTCGGAGCAGATGCGGCACAGCCAAATCTCGCGCGTCCGCTCACTATTGTGGTACCTAATGTTGATGTCCACGCTGCACTTGGTGCACACGGATTTGCGGCAGTCCTCGCAGATGATCCGCTGCGGCCGCAGCAGGCCGAACGCATCGCCGCACAGGCGACAACAGTTGGGACCGCGCTCCACCGCGTGCAGCTTGATCTTCTCCACACGCTCCACGAGCCGGCCCACGCGCTGCCGTTCCGCAATCTCGATCTCCTCATTGCGCCTTATCACCGATATGATCGCCTCCTGCTCATCCGGACGCAGCGGCTCGTTCGTCTTCGAGCTGCTCCAGCCGGCTTTCAACCTGCAAGCAAACCAAAACGTTAATAATTATGCGTCTGTCCTTGTGTGCGTGTGTGTGTGTATGTGGGGGGTTGTGCGGGCGTGTGAAGGTGTCCGGGTCGCTGTGCGCCTAATGAGCATCATTAGTGCCGGCTGCCTAATGCGGTAATCATGTTTCTGATACCCTACACAAGGGCATAACGATTGTGTTACGAAATGTGTAACGCATACAGGATAGCAACTCAATCATGTATGTGTGCTCATTAAAACTAGTTGTCCTCACTGACTGATTGACTGACTGAGTCTGATTAACAGGCTAACTAGTTGACTGACTGACTACTAGTAAAAAGACTAACTAATTGATATAACTCACTGATTGACTGACTGATTAGTTGACTGACTGACTAATTAATTGACAGACTCACTAGTCGACAGATTGACTGGGTCTGATTGACTGACTAACTAGTTGACTGGTTCACAGACTGACTGACTGACCGACTGATTGACTAATGTGCAAACTAGTTGATGTACTAACTGATTGACTAACTCCCTGACTGACTGACCTAATAATTGACAGACTCACTAGTGGACAGTATGATTCGATTTGATTGACTGACTGACGAATTGACTACTGAGTCTACTAGTTGATTGTCTGATTGACAAACTCTTTGACGGAGTGACTAAGTAATAGACTTAGTAGTTGATTGATTTACGTACCGACTGTTTGACTGGTTGACTGACTGATTCACAGACTAACTGACTGACTGATTGACTACTAACTGACTGACTGACTACCTGACTGACTGAATTAGACTCCCAAGTGAAATTGAATGACTGGGTTTGATTGCCTAACTGAATAATTGACTGGTGAGTCTAATAGTTGACAGACTGATTGACTAATTGACTAACTCCCTGACTGACTGACTAGTTGACTAATTGACGGACTCCCTGACTGACAAATTGACTGCCTAATTGACACTCTTACTAACTGCCCGATTGACTAATCTCCAGACTGACTGGTTGATTGACAGACTGAATAGTTAAAAGACTCACTCGCTCACTTCGAACCGTGAAAGCTATAAAGCTGAATTTTCTACTGTTACTCCTGTTACTTCCATATTGTGCAAATCCAGCCTTTAAGTTAGTTTCATATGAGACATGTTTCACATTGTTACCCCTAAATCCAATCCCCCTTAATAAAATATGCGGGTCAAAGCGAAAATCAAGTGGAAAAAGCAATTGTTAAACAAATATTTGATTTGTTCATAGAAATTATAAAAATAAGGATACGTGAAACCAGGTTCGTTTTTGCCGACTTCTCGGGGCTTGCAATTCGCTTCTTCAATCCACCGCATGTGCGAAAGGGTATCAAATGTGCGGCTAACCATAGATACCGTTCATTCCCGTTGTTGCTGCTGCCGCTTAGCTCTGCTTCAGCCTCAGTTCCAGGGCCAAAATGTCAAGTTCAAAGTTAATTAAGAGCCTGGGCTCAGGGCCGTGCCTGGGTCCGGGTCCGGGTTCGTGTCCGGGCTTGCGCGTTTAATGGCCACTTTGGAATCACTTTGACACGGCATGAAAAACGCAGCGGCCATACGGGCCCACACACACACACACACACACACACACACAGACACATGTGAGTACATTTTTATGTAAATTGGGGTGGCACTTTACGTGGAAGTCGTACCTTTGGTAAACGCCAGTTAATATGCATATGCATGCATATATATGGCATACATAATCATAGCGAGGCTCGACAAGCTTAGTTTGCGGCATATCGCCTTATTATCGCTTTCTTTTCGCCCCGTTGATTTTCATAATTGAAGCAACGAAAGCCTTTCAGCATATTATCCTTGAATACATTTAGCATATATAGAGTAGAACTCGCCTATCTATCGCCTGGGCGATAAGCATCTCTCTCTCCTCTATACAATAATAAGTAAGACTTTCCTTTAAAAGTAAAGTTTTCATATTATCCTGTCGAGATGTTACCTGTCCTGCTTAAATGGTACCTGGTTGGCTTGAGCTGAACCCAGCCTGCTTCTATTTGGATTTGATTTGAATTTTGTTCTTAGCCCAGTTAATGAACACAATTTGTTTTGAGTCAAATAAGGCGAATAAGCATAATAATAAAAAACAAAAAACAAGTACAAATGCAGCTAAGAGATACCCTGTGCCGGATCTATCACGAAGTTTTCAAGTAAACTTGATCAAAGCCAACATACAAATGGAACGACAGATAAATACATAGATATTGATATAGATATAGATATAGATATAGATACGGATATAGATATGGCTATAGAGACAGTCCAAGCCTGCGAAACCAACTCGACCTTTTGTAGGACAATGGCTACAGGGTATACACAATAAAAACTCCAACCATTTCAATATAAAACTTTCTGATAAGAATCTTGAAGGGAGCATAACCTCAACTTGAAAATACATAGCAAGTCCAACTCAATGTGCACGCTAACACACACACAAACACACACACGGTCACATACACAAGCACACACTCGAAGAACAGTTTAGCATGCAAGTCTCTGAACGTGTTCGTTAAAATGTTTCTGTTACGCTTTGTGTTTGTGTTAGGGTTCATGTTCGTGCTGCTCACTTTGTGGCCGCCATTTCATTGCCTTGCCGCGGGTTTATTGACTTGAAAGTACCGCACACACTCATTAGGTTGAACCTATTGCGAAATCAAGCTCAATTCGTTTTAGAATTGAATTTCTCTGGCTGAGAGCAATGTTCCGTTGAGGCTGCTATGCATACAGCCAATGTACTGTGTGTGGACTGTACACGCTTGCAAATATACATAAATGTACGCGTGTGTGTGTGTGTGTGTGTGCTTGTGTGCGCGCGTGTCTCCGTGTGTGTGCTCTAACCTCGCCTGTTGCCTTGAGGGCTTTCCGCTTCAGTTTCAGCAGCTGCCGTGCACGCTGTCAGGATCAGGCAACGGTATTTGCGTACGAGCAACAGGCAAACCGAGCTAATTTCACTTTGCGTGCACATAATAATTTGTTTGCCCCATTTGGCTTACTTAAAATGCAATTGCAAAATGCACTTAACAACTGTGTACGCTCTATCAAAATAATACAACAGCAAAAACCGATGCCAGCATGCGACATTATTGTCACATTAGCACTAACCGCATCCTCGCGGCCCCCACACGATCGAGCGGTTACTAAAATGGCGGCTGTCAAAATGCATGGTATGCAGCAGAAGAGGTTGGGGTTGTCATACAATCAAGCCAATTGCATTGCCTGCTCGGCTGCTGCTAAAGTGCATAGTATGGGGCTGTTATTAACGCTGTCAAACGATCAAGCTGTTGCTTGTCATACGATAAAGCCAATTCTAATACCAGCTTTGCACGTATATTGCATCTAAAATGGCGGCTGTCAAAATGCATGGTATGCATACGAAGAGGTTGAGCTGTAATTACGATAAAACGGCTGCTGCTAAAGTGCATGGTTTGCAAGAAAAAAGGTTGAAGGCACATAAGCGCTAAAAGAGACAGGGCAGCATATTGAAACAATATCGATAGCTATTCTAGAACTTTAAAATGAATATACATTCAAGAGTGGGAGGAAATGCAACTCGTTCGCTTGCGGCAGCCAATTTAAACGTATTTCGCATTGCAGCGCTGCGGTCTCTGCCTGACAGCTCTGGGCTTTCGCAGCTGCTGCGACCGCTGCTGCCTTGGGCTGTAATTTGAATTTCAAGTACATGCTTGTCAGCTTCACAACAGCCGCGCCCCGTCCAGCTGCCGTCCGCTACCCAGCTCGTTTCCATGTCCAGTGTGCATGCGTCACGCTGCTGCCTGGGCCTGTGGCATTGTTTCTATGCTTTTTTTTTTATTTTATTCTTATTTTTATTATTATATGTAGAGTTGAAGCTCGCTGCGAAAATTGAGCGAACGGAAGTGTAAATTGAGCACTTGAAACCTGCTGCCTGCCAACTGGCACACAGCTGCCATCCGGTGCGCCCGCTGTGCGTGTATTTTGCGGCTGTGGCAATATGCATAAAGCGTGCTTCAATGTGTGTGTGTGTGCGTGCGTGTGTGTGTGTCTGTCTGTGTGTGTGTGTGGTTATGAACTTGTAGTTAATTCTGCGTAAAGCCCCAATTCACATATTCACAGTCAGCTGGGATTGCGCCTCACAGTATGCTACACGTTTTCACTTTGACACAAACATATGCTGCCGCCAGCGAGCACATGGCTCGAGTGTGCTTGTGTGCGTGTGCTTGTGTGCGTGTGTGGGCGTGTTAATGTAAATGTTCACGCCCGCTCCGCCCAGCCTGCCAACAGCTCAGTCAGTTAGTCGCCGTCAATTGCAATAAATAATTGTGTATTCCGACTGTGCCATAAACATGCACGCGGTTCATAAAAATAACCAAAAAAAATATAAAAAAAAAAAAAAAAACAACTTGAAGCATTATTAAAATTTAATTAATATGTCAGCGAGACGGCGGCAACGAGCTCAGCGAGCGGCCCAGTCAGCAATTATGATTAGACGAAGGACGCAGGAGGAGGACATGTGGGCCTGGGTCCTTGACAGCACGTTGGCAATTCCATGGCCAAGCCGTGTGCATGTGCGTCTGTGCGCGTGTGTGAGTGTATGTTTGATTAAGCTACAACGTTGCGCGCTCTAGCTAATCACACACACACATACAGAGAGATAGATGTATATGTATATTTGTGAAGAGGGCGACAGCGGCAACTGACGCAGTCAAAGTTAATTAAATTATAACTAAAGCTTTTGTCGACACATACGCGACAGTTGGCGTTTGTGCTAGTTGCTGTTGCTGTTGTTTTTGTTTTTGTTGCCTTTTTTTTTTTTGCTTCGCACTAACTGTTGCGCGCCGCTTGTTGCCTTATCAGCCAGCGACAACAACAAGAACAACAACAAGAACAACAACAACAACGTGAGCGGCTGGCTTTTGTTTATGACGCGCACAGCACATTCATCGCAAGCCACATTGCGCCTTGTTTAAGTTTAGTCAACGTTAACGCTATTGTTTAACTTGGACACACACACACACATGCACACAGGCGCCCAATTGTTGCATTGGCACTTTTTATTGCCTACATTTGAGCGCATTCGGATTTACTTACTTGGCTCGCAGCGCCAGCTGCCTGTCGCTGGGACAGACGAATTTGTTGGCCGTATTATTGCGGTTTGCGAAATCCATCTTCTCACATATTATATAGATATTGCAACATTTTCTACACGTGTTCCAAATTTATGTTGTTAGGCGCAACTAAAAAAAAAAATAGTTTAAAAAAAAACGCTGCCTGCCAGCAGGCGCACTTCCTGGTTTCTGTTGTCTGTTGTTGTTGTTGTTGTTTATTTCAACTGCTGTTTGCCGCATGCAAGCAAATTAAAAACAACAACAAGAACGCGAACGCGAATAAAGATTGCTTGAAACACGTCTTAATGCGCACGCAGCTGGTGCACGTCTATTTCTATGTAATTTCTGCTTTTGCAGCTACAGCGACAGTCGCCAAATTGGCCCATTCGCAGGCCGCAACGGCCGCTAGCGATGTGCCGAACGGCGCCAAAACTATCGACTAGCGCTGAAAAAAACATCGATTGCACACCTTCTAAAAATAATCGCAAGCTTTTTAACATATTATGAAATTGAAATGCCTGCTAAGTATTTCAGCTAATTTTGTTATTGTTGTTTAACTTTTGATTCCAATGGTGCTTTTTTGCAGAAAGTGCCACAGCAATTGCTAAAGACTAATTTAGATTTTTCTTTAATTTTTGCTTAAATATTCCAATAGAAATCTATCATTCTCTTAGCTTATTATTTAGTATTTAGAATGTTTCTCTTTGCCTGAGATCACCCGTGCGATCGATAACATATCGCACGCACACGATACTTGTCGCAGCGACAACAGTCAGGAGCCACATGTGTTGGTGCCAGCCCCAATTGAAGCAGCGGCAAATGCAAGCTGGAGAATGGGAATGGATGTTGCGGTGAATGTTGGGTTAGATGGGGTTGTTCAGGCCGCATTCAACAAACGGCTTCAGTTTCGGTCCCCAGCTTCGCATATTTGCACGCGCCGAGCCAAAGCAAAGCTCGTTTGGGGAGCAACACTTGAGCCACGAGCACGCATCAACACGCTCGCACTCACACTCTCTCTCTCTCTCTCTCTCACTCTCCCTCTCACACTCTCACGCAGCATATCTGTTTCCGGCTGAGCTCTGCACATGCCACATAATTTCATTGCATGCTTTTGTGCGCCGACTAACTTTTTTTTGCTTTGCGCTTAAGTTATGCTGCCGGGGCCTTAGTTATGGCTGCTTCTGCTGCTGTTGTTGTTGTTGTTACTGTTGCCTTGCCTGTAGTCCTGCGCGCCGCTTTCTGGGTGTGGCCGATGCGCGCCTCCTGTGCATTCAGCTGGAATTCATGCGCGACGCCTACCAACTCCCATAACAAAACAAAAAAACTATCAGCCGAGGGCCGCAGGCATTTGGCCTTTGCAATGTGGCAGCTGAAATCTGTCGGACGCGCATAGTTGGGTCGCACTGTATGCCATCCTTTGCGTGTGTGTCCATTTTAAATAAATGCTGACAGCTAAATGAAAATATTTTATGTACGTGCCAAGTTTTTGGACACTGACATCTCGCATCTCGCATCTTCTCCCCCATCTCCCATGTCCTTTTGCGCCGGCCCGTGTCTTCTTGTTGACATTGCGCTTCAACTTGCCGACTGACTTGTTAGTCCTTGTTGTTGTTGTTGTTGTTGCTGTTGTTGCTCTGCCTTGAATTGGGCATTCGCAACGCGTTCGCATCGCAGTCGACATCATAAACGTAACGACAAGTGCGACGCCAGCGGCGGCGTGTGTAACTGTAAGCCAAAGGCAAATGTCCTTCGAAGCTGGATTTGCCTGCCTTCAGCTTCCACCCCCCAAGCCATTTGGCCTAATGAGCCAACGCCGCCAGCATTGTCAACAGTTGGGCTGTAACTGAGCCCGAATCCTGGCCACATAATGGACACCGTTGAGTGGCATAAATGTGATTAAATCACAAATCAATTAGTTGATAGATTTCATAAAGACCTTGGCTCCTTTTGGATAAATACCAGGATCAAATTTCATAAGGAAAAAAACCGTCATAAGACTGACCAGCTGTTTGTGGGCCTATTTCTAACTGACCTAACATTCTGTTCATATCGGGCCAGATAAGAATTTACTTAATTGCACATCATCAGTTAATATACCAAATTTGAGCATCATAACTTAAATAGTTTCTGAGTTATGATGCGGAATGACGTGGTCTCAGCAGATCTTATAGGTATTTCATATCGCACATAAAGGCACTTAATCTATCATGCTATCACAAGTTAATATACCAAATTTCAGCTAAATAGCCCAAACAGATCCTGAGATCTGATGCCGAAACACTTTGGGATCATCTCCGTCAACATAACCTAAGATATATGTTATATTTAATTCGATTCTCCGGCAACTCTGTACACAACTGAAATGTTAGCTACCATAAAAAACTGTACCCAATGACATTTGTGGTCTTTGGGTCATCCATCATTAGGCATACGCAAACAAATCCCCAAAGTTGGGCTCATCAACCGCAAACGAAATACAGAATGTGTTTACTTTTCATATTTGTATTTTCGTTTATTTTTCAGTATTTAGTTTAGTTTTAATTTTTTTGTTGTTTTTTTTTTTTCAATTTGTTTTTTTTTTTCTATTTTGTTTTCAATGTCTTTGTTTATCTTGAAGCAAATTTCTGCACAACAATTTGCGTTCGTTAGGAAATAATCAAAAATAAACAAGGGCATAAAAAAGGCAACCGAATGACCAGTTTTTTTATTATTATTATTATTAACATTATACATGCTTGTTGTTGTTGCCTTTTTCAGTTGTGTTTGCTTTGCTTTAATTTGCATAATTGGTTTTTGTTTTTTTCTTTTTTCTTTTTTAACTAGTCTATTCTAGGGTATCTCTACTACGGTCATTTCAAGTGGCTGCTCTTGCCATCTCTTTCACTCCTTCCACATACATTCGAAATACTTGTACAAAATATCATTTAAAATTTTGTTTCGCTTCCATTTTGGAATTCCACTTGGCAGATGCCCTCCAATTGCGAGAACAAAGCAAATATGAATTACATATTTTTTTCGTTTTTTTTCTTTTTTTAGCGCAAGTGAAAATCTCCGAAAATGCCGCTGGAATTGGACTAACAAAAACAAACAAAAAAAAAAAAAATATGTATAATAAAAATCCGACGACTATCGACCAAAAAAAAAAAAAAAAAAGAAGAAGGTAATAGCAGCAGTGGAAAAAAAAAACTATTAACAAAGAATTTAGCATAGTGTGAGACAACAGCCGTAGGATTTGTCGAGCAGGCGCCTAATCCCGCAGCGCCTTCGGCTTGTTATGCTTCTTTATGCTGGGCGTGGCAGCTGGCGGCACATGGCGGGGCTTCTTGTGCAGCCGCTTGTGATAGCTCTGGGCGAGGGAGTTGACAATGGACACCACGAAATAGCAGACCATGCCAATGACAAAGGTCTCAAAGATTTTCGATATCAGATTACCCGAATCAGCACCGGCGGCGACGTTAGCGTTGCGTCCGCGCTGCTGTCGATGCAGTCGCTGCTTCTGATTCTCGAGGAATGCCTTGAACGGCTGCTGTAGCTTGCGACCAAATATTGGCATCGTGGCAATCAGATCGACGGCCCGCTCGATGAGCGTCTCATTGAATGCGATAATCACAAATATCTTCTGTATGTGCATCTTGATGATGGCCTTGCCGATCAGCGTGGCGCCAAAGAATGTCCAGAACGGCACCAGAAAATGGCCGCAAGTGATGCCGGCCAAATCGAACAGCGGATTGGGTATCTGCGGACGCAACCAAATAACAAAATGAAGCAACAACAATATATGGGGTAGATGCAGAGACATACGCTTGCACAGGCCAGTATGCCAAAGAAGCCAACACGCTCGACGACACGCTCCATGAACAGCTTGCCCTTGTCCATGAGACTGAGGTTCTTCTGATGGCGCTTGGCATTGAGCGCCTCAAAGTCGGCCAGCTCCTCGGCATCGTCCGGATCATAGCCGGAAAGACGTGCAGCCTTGGCCATAAAATATGGCGGCAGTTCGCCCAACGCAGTGCCAGCGCCCCAAAGGAACGCCTCCAGGCGCACCTTTGACATGATGGACCAAATATTGGGCATGCGCTTCGCATACGGCTCCTCCGGGCAAATGATGCTGTCAATTAGAAAGGGCACGCGTTACATTCAATAAATCGAGCGATCATTCAATGCAGGACTTACTCGTCGGGATAGGGCGGCTGGGGGAAATCGAGTGAATTGCACTCGTAGGCGGCCAATGTGACGCTGGCTATGTGTGGGCCCAGATAGAGCAGAAATGTGTGCAGCCCAGTGCCCAGGCCGACCGATGAGAGAACGCCCAATCCGAGCCAGTAGACAAAGAACCAGGTATTGCGACGCACCAGCTCAATGAGCAGCTGATGTGGGCCATCTAGTTTGTAAATTATGCTAAATACAATGCCTAATACTATTAAAACGGCCAACAGGCCGCGTTGCTTCAGTAATCTGCAAGAGCGAGCGAGAGAGCGGGCGAGAAAGAGAGACAGAGAGAGAGACAGAGTTAAATTCGGAGTTTATTGTATATTATTGGTTTAATTCTGCACTCACCTGCTGCTCCAGGTGCGCAGTAGTGCAATCAGTTCGAATGCACAGTATTTGGACGTCTGCATTGGATGACGCCAGAGCACCAGCTGTGCGCGTTCCATGCGCTCTTTGTCTTTTTGCTGTTTATCCTTTTTGCTTAGCTGAGTTTTGTTGCCGCCGCCGCCGCCGCCGCCGACGCTGTTGGGCTTTGTGTGTGTCGCTGCGAGCGTTTGCATTTTGGCAGCGGCGCTGCTGCTGCTGCTGCTGCTGGTGGCGGTGGTGCTGCTGCTGCTGTTACTAACTGTAAGTGAGGTGTTGCTGCTGTTGCTGTTGCCCTTGGCGCTACCATTGGGCGTCTGCTGTTTCTTTTGGCTTTTGATGCTGTTGCTGTCGTCCTGTTTGCGCTGGCGTGTGCTATTCGCATGACTGCCTGTGTCCTTTTTGTTGTGTTGTGACATTTAAGCGCTTTTCTGTGGCTTCAAGCAGCTACTAAACGATAAGGGAATTAAATAAAAACAACAAATAAATATAATAACACATGCACAATTTAAGCTTCAATTATTTAAAAGTGCGACTGTTTGTATTTGTAGTGCTGCCAGATTGTTGATTGCTTTTGAGTTGTAGGGGCGTTGCCATAGAGCTGCTAAGTGCTGATCATTTATGCTGAACTTGTATGACAAGCTTGTCGTATCGTGTCATGCTGATTTTTGCGCAGCAGCGCATAATTTATTTATTTGATAAATTAATTGAACAAATTCTATCTTATGCATTTACACAGAACAACGAGCTATGATTATACTATGTAAAAATTGCAAAAATATAAGATAACATGAGAGTATTCAATATTCGTTGTGACACACATCCATACATACATAAGTAGCTTTTCGTTTTCTTGACCTTTTATTTCGAAATAGCCGCAAGAGCAACCATGTCGCTAGTTCTATCTGATGTGCTACAATTATTCTGTTAGTTGGCAACGCAGCAACTAAAAATACGTGTGTGTATGAGTTTAGTGCGCGCGGGAAAAGCACAACAACAATGGATTATCATACGATACTTGAGCACCAATAAAATGAATCCACATAGTTCCCAGCAAAAGCGGAGCACACAACACACACACACACTCACGCTCACGTACGTTTAAGCATATATGTATATATAGGTGTGTGTTTGGGTTCTGTAAAGCGTGGCAGCAGCAACAACAACAAAATGCTGATCAGCAGCAAAGAGTGGACATTAACACACTTAATTCTGCTCGTCATAACGTGATACGCACACACACAGACTCACGTTCGCTTGTGCGGATACAATAGGCGGGTGGTAGTAGTGGTAGCTGCTGCTTAATCAGCTGTTTGTCTGGGTTTTGTTGTTGCTCGCCATACAACACGCCATACAACACGTATATACATACGTACATTTAATGTATGTATGTTAATTGAATAAAAATGCTGTGTGGCCAAAGTGTGAAAGCTTCCTTGACATGCAGAAGTTACCACTACTGCAGTTGTGCCGTTAATCGCTGTTAGGCTTTGCCTTTTTTTTTTTTTGGGGTGGCAAATGGCGCAGAGTCGTCTGGGCATTGGACAGCGAAACCAATAACGATAACAACAGCAACAAAGAGCCAGGGCAACGACAAAGAATAAATGCGTCACGAAACAGCACTAAACAAAAATCAATTGCACTCGCTGCAGCCGTTGACAACAACAATGCTACTAATAATAATAATAATAATAATAATACTGTATAACTGCGCTATTTTTCATTCGTCACAAGCTGTATTTGACAACAACAGCAACGACAATAAGAAAACATTAAAAAAACAAACAATTCTGCACTCAGGCCGCAACGGCGCCTGTTTTGTAACGAGCCGTCGTCGCCTTGTAAACTGGAAAACATCGTTTTTTGCTGTTTTTTTTTTGTTATGTATTTTACCTGATTTGTGTTTTATTTTCGTATTGCAAATACGCGTACACCTATTATTTGGTCAGTAACTCGTTTGCACTGGTTCAGTTGATTCGTTTCACATAAAAACAATAACTTAATTATGAATAAATGTCCAAAGCCTGCCCACCTATATTGCCTGCATCAAAAAAAACACACGTCTAAACTCCGGCTAAACAACAGTCGATGTTAATGTAAAACTCAAAATGGTGCTGTTATTGCTTAAACAGACGTTATGCTAAAATGAACTGTTAACACGCTAACATAACATGTTATGTACATTAGACTGCTTACGATAATTCAAAAGACAGCGCTGCTAACTCATTTGGGCTACAATTATGTTATCGATTTTTAAAATTGCCAACATTTATCGAAATCAACACTTGAACTTGGTTTAAACAAAAAGGTGAGATGCTTAAATGTTTTTTATATGACCTTAACACAAGCAAACCTTTGTTCCCCTTTAGCCGATAAGGACAAATAACAGCTGGTGTAACTGCCAAATTTTGTTGGTTTCTTTCTTTTAAAGACAAGTCAAGTTTTCTATTTCTTTTTTTTGTTTGTTTTTATTTATTTAATTAATAGTAGATTAATTACTGTACGCTTAACCAAGAGAGTCCTATTCGTAACCATACACACTAAATATGCACAAAATTTTGTTGTATTATTATTACACAAAAGAAAGAAAAAAAAAAGTCGGGAAAAAGGTAAAGTACCTTACAAAATGATATAAATTGCACGGTACACAAGTAAAGCAGGAAGTTAAACTGAACAAAACGGTGCCAAGTGAAAATTGTTAAAGCATAGGTAATTTGAAATACTAGCGCGTATAGAAAATGTTTTATATATAAAATAATTTTCACATAACATTTGTTTTTGTCTTACAATTCTTTTTTTTTTTTTTTTTGTTTTCATATTTTTAAGATCTTTTTAAGTTGTTTTTGTTTGTTTTGTTTTGTTTTGTTTTTTTTTTTTCTTTTTTCTTTTCAATATTTTACCGCCTTAGACCTGCACAATTTGTTTAGCTATCTTTTTTTTGTGTTTTTCTTTTCGCGTTTTTTTCAATTGCATGCTAAACGTAAAATATATGTATATATATATAATTTTCTGTATAGGTTGTTGCATGGGTTCAAAACGCCTGCCGCTTTGGAGAGATGCAGTCGATATTTATTTGTCCATGCCATAGACATTCTCATCGGAGTAGGCTATGTACAGGAAATAATCCTCCTCGTGATGCTCCTGAGCCACAAAAAGAGAAGGGAGAGAGAGTATGTGTGAGAATTGGGAGAATTGAGCTAGAGAAAAGTTGGCTCTTACCTGGTACAATGAGCCCATTGTTGCAGATGTTGGAGGAATGACATTGTTGACGAAGAAGAAGAGTGCATCCTCGGGACGCAGATGGATGCGTTTGCGTATGAGGAAGTAGAACTGGCCGACGGTCAAATCAGATGGCACCAGATACTTCTTTTTGTCCAAATCGCCAATGCGCGCCTTTGGTGCCTTCTCAACAATCACCTGTGAAAGCAAAACGAGAGAGAGATAGGTTTATAGTTTAAGCATGTTTGTATATACCAAAATCAATATAATAACATAATCATAGTGATATGCCCAAAAAAGAAAACGTAGAACATAGATTTATTATCTTTTACGGGTAAGTAGGGATGAGGCTATCGATAATTTGTTAATAAGCCTTATCAGTTAGGTAAATAAGAACATATTTTTCCAATTTCTAATCTCGAGCTCCAGTTTCCGAGAGGAATGTATGAACAACAAGCAGGCAATTAGAGATGTGGTTATCGGGACGAGATAGTTATCGACAGTTTTAAAATGTGACCAAGAATATATATAAATACATATATACATCTATACATCAGGAGGTCGGAACTGCCTCCTTCTAGCTGCTACATACACTTGCATTTTAGACTAATTTTCAATGGGCATGAATGTGGGCAAGGGAACAGGAGATGGACATCAAACGGTATGAAAACGAAATAAATTGCGTCTTCCAAAACGCGACTACGTGACGACACACCGATAAATCAAGCAACACGTATAGATACACATATAGATGTTTCGTGTGTGTGTGTGTGTGTGGGTGGGTGCACACTCATGCTCAAATATTTACTGTAACTGTAATTGCATTTTTGTGTGTAGCAAGGCGAATACGAAAAGAAAAAAAATACAAAAACAATATATAACAATTTGATAATAGCAAATGTTAGAAATAGCTGTTAGCCATGAATGTTCTTTAACATCGCTGTTAACTGAAGCTTAGCAATGTAGCCAAAAGAAGCTGTGGTGGGGTGTGGTGTCACTGGCCGCGCTCAAGGTGAAGGTGGGCTATTGTTTTGCATATGTATGTATATGCGTATGTATATAATTAAAGTATATACATACATATATATCTATATGGACATAATTAGACTGCGACCAGCTGGCCTTGCCTGCATTTGGTTTGTCGTCAGCTGTTATGTGATTTGTGTTGTGCTGCTTGCCAAAATACAGAATTGTGTGAACACACAAAACAAGCAAAGCGTTGAAATTGTTGAATAATAATAAATACAGAACGAGAAATAAGTAAATTTAAAATGTGTAGAGTGTGTCGGGGAGGCGGAAGGGGTGCATATAAACAGGCAGCGGCAGCCTGTAAAGCTTCAGGTAAGGAAAATAGGTTGCTGATAACGTGAGAGGGGGAGGGCGAGAGAGTGAGCTTTCGGTGTGAGTGCTTGCGTGTGTGTGTGTGTGTTTACGCGCAGCAACAACAACTGCATATGGTGAAATAGGCAAACAAACAAAGAGAACAAATCGGTATGACTAATTGTGGACTCAATGCAAACGGAAAAACAAAACAAGAATTTTTAAAATTAGCCAAAAATCATGGACTTCGTGTGTTTGTGTGTGCGAACTGAGACTGAGTTTTGTTTTTATTTTTTTATGCGCAGTTTTGAAGCTGTCTGGCATGCGTTTTTGCAAGTCAACAAACAAAAAATGTTTTTGACATAAAATCAAAAAAACAACTGGTTGGCCGTGTGCTTTGATAGGGGGGCTCAGGGGCTACCGCTATGTCTGTTGTGTGTGTGTGTAGGAGAGGGGGGAGAGACAACATCAGCCAAATGAAAAACAACAACAGCACAACAGCTGAGCAAGCGAGTCAGCTAGCAGCTCGCTCTCTCACACACACGCACACAAACTGAACAAAGCCCGTTGTTTGCCTGTGTGTTGTGTGTGTATGTGCGTCAATTTGTTTGATTTTCACTCGAGATTTAGCAAGTGTTCACGCTGACGAGTGTATTTTTTTTTCATGTAGCATATGCGAAAAGCTGTAGTTGGCCATTAAAGGCACAGAAATGGTCATAAAAATGTTAACAATTACTTCTAGAGCCAATTTGCGCACTATTGATTTTCCCCGCAGTGTGTGTGTGTGTGTATGTGTGTGTGTGGTAATAACAACAACAACAACAACACACAACTAAATAGAACGACGCAAAACAATCGCATACATACAAACAACTCATACACACACACACACGCACACATAGAATATATACAGTATAGAGTACGCATACATATATAGATCTAAACTGAAATACAAAAAATGTACTTACGGGCACACGGTCCGGATATTTACGGCGGATCTTGTCCCCCTCGGCACGACGCTTCTCAAATGCATGCTCCTCTTTATATTGGAACTTCATGATTGTACTTGTTAAATAATTGTATAAGAAACGCAGTTTTCACTTTACTCTTTTAACCAACAACAAAAAAAAACTAGCTATCGCTTTCGTTTGTGGTTCACTTATGTTGGCTGCTCACTTCAGTATGACCAATCTAAATGCAATCAAGAAGACCAAAAATCGTGAAAAGCTAAAATTAGAGTTCAGTGTGGCTGTATACTTTTAGTGCCAAAATACCATAAACTACTACAAAAATACCAAACTTTTCATTGACCAGTTCTGTATAACCAAATATACAAAATAGTGTTTACAAGCACTGAAAACAATCAACAATCGATGGAAAATCGATGACTTTTGTACATCTCTAGGTTTTGGTTCTTTTCCTCCGTGGTTTTCGAGTAATAGGATGGCTCCAACTGTAAGTGCTCGAATAAAATCATAAAAATGTTGCGCCATCACACTCAAATAATAGAAATAAAATGCAAAATATTTAAGCGAGAGCTGTTTTGCATGCATACACGTTGAGATTTGTGCTTAAAGACGTGATGGCGTAAATAACTTACGTAAACTTAATCTAAACTTCGCATTGAATGCTTACAGGCCAAGACCAACAAGGGTGATACCAAGGCTGCTAAGCCAGCCGAAAAGAAGGCTGCGCCAGCCGCGGCTAAGGGCAAGGTTGAGAAGCCCAAAGCTGCTGAGGCCGCCAAGCCTGCAGCTGCCGCCGCCAAGAACGTAAAGAAGGCGCCGGAAGCCGCTAAGGACGTTAAGGCCGCCGCCGCAGCCAAGCCCGCAGCTGCTGCTAAGCCAGCTGCCGCCAAGCCCGCCGCTGCTAAGGATGCCGCCAAGAAGGCACCAGCAGCTGCTGCTGCCGCGCCCAAGAAGGACGCCAAGGCAGCTCCTGCTGCTACCAAGAAGGCAGCTACCACAGCCGCTGCTGCGCCCCCAGCTAAGAAGGCAGCTCCCGCTGCCGCCAAGGCTGCACCAGCTGCTGCTGCTGCTGCCGCCGCTCCAGCTGCGGCTGCTGCTGCCAAGCCCGCTGCTAAGCCTGTTGTAGCCAAGCCCAAGCTCAAGCCTGCCACACCAGCGGCAGTGCCCAGCAAGGTTGTTAAGAAGAATGTGCTGCGCGGTAAGGGCCAGAAAAAGAAGAAGGTCTCGTTGCGTTTCACCATTGACTGCACCAACATTGCTGAGGATAACATTATGGATGTTGCAGATTTCGTAAGTACCCACCCCATCGCGGTCGAATGTTTCTAACCCAAAACAACAACATGCTTCACGCATCACCAGGAGCAGAACATCCATCATAACCTCAATGACAATGGGCAACAGTGACGTCAGAGCGTCTATGATACCACACCAAGCTTTTCATTGCCGCAAACAGCCAGAGGCTCTGGATAAAAAGTTGTGGTTATATCAAAGTATTTCAATAGCGATTAAACTGAACGTTGCCAAACACTATGTCTGCACGTGCGGTTAACAACTGCTGGAACACTGGTAATCAAACATGTCTCTGCACGTCACTACCCATTTGTCATGCTGCTGCTCCACAGCTTGCTCTACAAAATGAAACTATCGATAAATGTTTATCGATTGTCGAAATGATGGCATTTGCACATCAGTTTTTTTTTTTGTCAAAACCTTTTCTGTCGCGCTTCACGCGCGCTGCTGACAAAGGGGCTCTGGACACTGCACAACGGGGTAGCCACTGATCGCCAGTACCGGGTCTGGCCAGTTGGTGCAACCGTCTGTGAACAGCGTCAAGTCGTGCTATGTGTACCGCCACGTGGTGGGCCCTGGGTTGTACGTGTCACATCCGTGTTGCGTCGAGCCAAAATTCATAGTGCGCCCTGCTACAGGCGTGTACAATTGATACTCTGTCACGCTGCAGGTTTCTCCACGAAGCAAACAAACGAATCTTAAAGGGGAAACCTTTTGTTGTCTATGCCGCTGCACGCGCATTTTCCAATATAGCAGGGCGCCAGCCCAAAATTCCCAACTCCCAGCTCCCCAATGTTGTTGCCGCCGCCGCTACGGAACAGGTAATACAGCTGTAAGCCAAACACGCATCCATCTAAATATTTATGTTTTTATATATATATACATATTGTTATTTTAGGCCACGCCGATTTGCCGTCAGAGAGTGAAGGCCTTTTGGCCATGTCGCTCTGATGGCAGTGTACTCAGTGGCATATTAAAAAATTGGTCACTCTTCTTTATTTGGGCCTTTTGTTCACAATTCCATTTGACTTTTGGCCTTAACAAAGAAAGAGACAGCACTACACTGTGCATAGATATATATATAAACAAAGTTACATACATTATTGCCATGCTCTTCTAACTGATGAAATGTCTTTTGGCTTCGCAGGAGAAATACGTGAAGGCTCGCCTTAAGGTCAACGGCAAGGTGAACAATCTGGGCAACAATGTCACCTTTGAGCGCTCCAAGATGAAGCTCCATGTCAGCTCCGATGTGCACTTCTCGAAGGCCTACCTCAAGTACTTGACCAAGAAGTACCTGAAGAAGAACAGCCTGCGCGATTGGATCCGTGTGGTTGCCAACGAGAAGGACTCGTACGAGCTGCGCTACTTCAGAATTAGCTCCAACGATGATGAGGATGATGACGCGGAGTAAAGATATATATCAAAACTGAAAGATAAAACCATTCAAATTTCGTACAAGCTCTGTTTTTAATCGAAGACAAACACATGGTTTACCTAGTAAAAGAAAAAAAAAATAAAGTTGTATAAACTTTAACTAAAAACGATTTTTCTTTTATTCGATAGACTTTGACCCAGGACACAATCATTTTGTAAGCTCCCCTTGTAAACCCTTTCCTTGCCAGTCGTAACCTTGGCTTCCATTAGGAAAGGTTATTTATACATTAATATTTATTGCTGACAACTGTAAAAAAAAAATAATTTGACTCATATTGTTTTTTTATATTTTTTCGAGCTTGTATTTAGGTGAAAAAATTTTTTTTTTATTTGTATTTAACATTATTTATAAAATTTGGTTTAATTTTCCCTTTGTATCATTTTCGAATTTAAAACTGATTTAACTTGAAATTATTTCCAATATGTTTATCGAAGGGGATTACATGGATTGAAAACCGTTTTTGGATATCAATTATTGGTTTTAAAATACGTTTCAGGCGCTTTTTAACTTGTACAAATTTGTTAAATAATTGAAATTGATTCAGTTTTTGAACTTAAATCCTGTCAAAACTCTATTACCTAACTTAACTTTGGCAGAGTATACAATTACGGCTTTAGATCTGTACTTCAGTCTTGTTCTTCGATGTTTTGAGCAATCAAGTATCCGGCTGCGAATCCTTGGCCGAAAGCCAAAAAGTAAGTGTGCTAGTCGGGCCTGGCCGACTAGGAGATACCCTGAACCTAGCGTCGAGCTGCCGTTACAAGCATGCGAATCATCAGCCCCTTTTTTCAATTTTACAGGGTAATAAGTGGAGCTATCGAAAAAGTACAAATATTCCCGATCTTTATATGCTATACGCATACCCACATACCAAGTTTGGTGCAGCTAGCGCTTATAATCCTCGAGGTATACCCAGTCTCAGCGAAATTGGGAGATATTTAAAAAGTGATAAACCCGTGCTGTATAGGGTATACGAGAGTATATATAACTCTCTAGCTAGTCAGACAGACAGACAGGCGGGTGTTCAGGGCTAGTTTGACGCAGTTCGTCAACCATTTTTGATGGGTTCCAGGTTTATGTCGCATGCCCATATTGAGCACAATTTGTGCAATTGAAAAAAGCGCTTGGTTCGTGATTAGATAACTACGCTATAAATATGTATTTTTGTGCCAGTTGATTGAAGTGCACAGATTCTCGGAAGCTCGACTCGCAGCTGGGGAAAAAAACCCCGAGGCTGGGCAATTAATTGTGTCTGTCGATCCAAATAGTTGGCACAGCGTGAAATCATGTGCTTTAAGTTGGCTTTGGGCCTTGGCAAAGCTCGAGCTTAGCTAATCGAGTGAAAGTTTTGCTGGGTGCAGACTAAGAGAGATCTTGCTGGATCGGCTAGGCCCGATAATTGATGAATCATTGCCGTTGCTGCTACGGAAGAAAAAGACCAGCTTGGAGCTTCGAGTGCGGCGTGTTGTTAAAGCTTTTATTGAATCAATTGACCAAAACAGAAATTATTTAAACAAAACGAGACAATAATCAACAAACAAGAAGCAAATACAAAAAGTGACTAAAAATATATATATTGCAACCGATTTCAAGATTCTATATAATACTTAAGCAACAATTACTACACACACACATATTTATATATATATATATATATAACTTTTGATATACGTTGTACACTGAGAGTTGTCTTTTAAAAAGTGCTAGAGGGAAGTCGGGTTGGATTGTCTTCCTTTAAAACAGTTCACATTCGAATGTTCGGGGGCTTTTCTATACTATAAGCAATAACATTTTAACGAGATTCACAGTTTAGTTATATCCCATTCAAGAACATAATTCATCACACTAATTATCAAGCAAAGTTATCTACAAATTAGAAATTAAACAAATTACGAATACTCTACGGACAAATACTAGTTAACAATGCAAAATTTTCAAAAAAGAAAACAAGAATAATACAAAACAAAAACACAAAAAAATACGCTGCAGTGCAAGCTTGGGGTTTGATTAATTTTGCTGTGTGCCATGGCGCGAGTAAAGGGTGCAAAGCAATAATTGGAAACATTCGCGACGTTTCTAGTTGCCGGCGGCAGCCACAAAGCGCAGCAGCAGGCCGCCCAAAAGGGCGGCCAGCAGGGGCCAGCCGGACTGCAGCTGATTGCCGGCGGCGCTGGTATTGGAGCGCACGGCTGCCTGGTCGGGTGCCAGCATGGCTGGTGGCGCCTGGCTGGTGGCCATGGGCGGGGCCATTGGTGCCAGCGGTATGGGCTCGGCGCCGGGTGCGGACGCTGGCGGCGGTGGAGCCGGATAGCAGGCAATTTTCTCCACTTCAATCATTTTGCTGCTGTCGGCCGGATCCGTTTCGTTGACCTTGTGCGGCACGCAAATAATGTTGCCCGGCGCGGGTGGTGGTGCTGCTGCTCCAGTCGCATCGGTGCCATTGGCCATGGTCATGTTGACGCCATCGGGCGAAAATGGTGCCAGCTGTGCGGGCGCAGCATCGCCAGCCATTTGGGTGCCATTTACTGGGGCAGCAGCTGCGCCAGCAGCGGCATTGATGACTGTGGTGCCATCGCTGGCATTCACCGGCACACCGTTGTTGATAATTATGATGCGATCCTGGCCACCAGCTGCAGCTGCAGGTGCAGCAGCCGCCGGCTGCGAGGAGCCGCCCGAGGGTGTCAGCGCATGACCAAGTAAAGCGCCGCCGAGGCCACCTGCGATCAGGCCGGTGCCTAGATGCAAAATTTGGCATTATTTGCTGTAAAAAACATAAAATATATTCAATTGGCTCACCGAAGCCCAGGCCGGAGGAAGATTGTTGCGGCGGCTGGGCGTAGTAGGTGGCGCCTGGCGGTAGAGCTGAGCCGGCCTGGTAGTACGTGGCGCCTGGTGGCGGAGCTGCAGCCGGATGATAGCCGCCCTGTCCTGGATAGCCGCCACTCGGTTGATAGCCGCCACTCGGTTGATAGCCGCCTCCAGGCATATGATTGCCAGCTGGATTATAAGCGCCAGCGGGTTGGGCGCCAGCATATTGCTGTCCATGATTTACGTTGGGAGCGGCGCCATAGTTGGGTGCATGATAAGCCGGTGGGGGCTCATGGATGTTGGTATGGCTGCCACCCGCCGGATTCGAGGCGGAGTAGGCGGGCGGTGGGCCCTGCGGTACATTCCAGCCAGCGGCGGGCGGGCTATTGGCCGGATTACTGGCCGGATTATTGGCCGGACGATTCGGCTGCGAGTTGTAATTGGGATAGCTCAATTTGGCCACATCCGCGTGGGAGTTGCTGCCTCCATTATTATTATTGTTGTTGGTGTTGTAGCTGGGCTGAGTCACATGGCCCGAATTGCTGCTGGATGAGCTTTTGCGCTGGTTGCTGCCTTGGTTACGCCGGGCATCCACAATCCCCTCATGCGTCAGCAGAATCGCAAATACGGTGACGGCAGCAATTGCGCACTTCGCACCGAAAGCCATCGTCACAGTCGCAGTTTAACGATTTTCTATAGATAGTTCATATACTATATAGTATATGGTATATAGTGGGCGGCGAAGCTGGCAATGAGAGTAGCATATAAATTGTTCAAGTTAATTGTTTATTTAGCTGGCGACAGAAAATCATGCGCTCAAAAATAACCCAAACGTTAACAATAAAATTCAATATATGTGCATGCTAATTACCAAAACTTGTTTTGCTCGCCCAGTTGCGCTTGTTGTTGTTGCTGTTGCTTTATGTTTTGTTTATGCACAATTACTTTGCGATTTTCACTAGCGCACTGGAACGCGCACGACGGACTGTCAAGCTAGGTTTGCAAATGCTGCGAAACACTCAACTTGAAACTGGCTGATCAACAGTGTTATTCAATTTATCGATTCGATACTATATATTTGCTGTTGGCGTTGCCAGCTGTTCGCGGCATGGCGCCAAAAGTGCGCAGGTCAAGGGAGCCCTGTTATCGATATATTCATAACGTTCACTTGTGTTAAACAATTCAAATTTAGTTTGTATTACAACACTTATTAACACGAATTTTAATATCTAATGTAAAGCACAAATCTTTTTTTGCCAAGATATATTATATCTTTTAAGGAATACCTTTTTTTTTTCAATTTCATTAAATTCTAATATCTTGTGGAAAAAATAATGCTTCCAGTGTGAATCCGACAGTTATTAGTTATTAGATTGCCATTTATGAAGAAAGGAAAAATGGATTTTTCGTAGGTTAAATTATGAAAAACAAATCATTTATCCTAACTAAAGTTTCAACAAAATCCTTATTAAATTTAGTTGCAAATAATGAAAAAAAAAGTTTTCAAGGCAACTGATTTCTCTTTTTTTTTCCTAGAAAAGTTGGCAACGCCAGCAACTGCAATTGAAATGCATTTGCACATCGATAGCACATCGACAACAACAACAAAAACATCGTATATCGATATATCGCTAGAATATCAACAATCTAGCCGGCAACGGTAATAATTTTGCCACACATAATAATATTAAGCCCCAAAGTGCATACATTTATTAACGATTGCAATCAAAATAGTAGCTGCTGTCAATTGCGCATTAGCTTTAATTTAATTGAAGTGAAAACGTACGCTGCACGCAAGGGGACTGGCTAAGGGGCAGGTCCGCCAGCAACGTGGGAGTACGTGGCAATGACGATGATGTTGCCGATAATGGGCAGCAATTAATAATTTTTAGCTAATTTACAATAATTATAAACTGGACTGTTTCGAATTTAATTGCCACTGGAAGCAATGACTGCCACGTTACGTTACCGCGGCGACAAGAGCAATTTGCTCGAGTTTGCCAAGAATCTCGATGCCTTCAAAAAGGTGCCTGAGAAGTACACGGAGACCACGGAGATCGGCGGCACACGTGAGCATCCAAATTTGATATAGCTCTCGCTCTCTCTCTTTATCAATCTCTCTCTTTCTCTAGTCTCGCTGCTGAGCCGGCTGCTCATCGTGTATCTCGTTTATACGGAGCTGCGTTATTACTGGAACGAGACGGAAATCATTTATCAATTTGAACCGGACATGGCGCTGGATGAGCAGGTGCAGATGCATCTGGATATAACGGTGGCCATGCCCTGCGCCTCGCTGTCCGGCGTTGATCTGATGGACGAGACGCAGCAGGATGTTTTTGCGTATGGCACACTGCAACGCGAGGGCGTCTGGTGGCAAATGTCGGATGTGGATCGCCGTCACTTTCAGTCCATGCAGATGACCAATCACTATCTGCGCGAAGAATATCACTCTGTGGCGGACATACTCTTCAAGGATATACTGCGCGAGCGGACACCCACAAAGGAGAGCGAAACACATGCTGCGACGGCTGCTGCTGCTCCGCCGCCGGGCGCACTGCAGCAGCCACAACAAATGCCACAGCTGGAGTCCAAATACGATGCATGTCGACTGCACGGCACGCTGGGCATAAACAAGGTCGCCGGCGTTCTCCATTTGGTGGGTGGCGCACAGCCCGTAGTTGGCATGTTCGAGGATCACTGGATGATTGAGTTTCGCCGCATGCCGGCCAACTTTACGCATCGCATCAATCGTCTGAGCTTTGGCCAGTATTCGCGTCGCATTGTACAGCCGCTGGAGGGCGATGAGACCATAATACGCGAGGAAGCGACCACGGTGCAGTACTTCCTCAAGGTGGTGCCGACGGAGATCCAGCATACGTTTACTACAATTAGCACATTCCAATATGCCGTCACGGAGAATGTGCGTAAACTAGGCAAGTTGCAGCTGCTGCATCTGGTCTCTAGACTATTATTTAACTGAACTTTTCTATGTCCTGCAGATTCGGAGCGCAATTCGTACGGCTCACCGGGCATTTACTTCAAATACGATTGGTCCGCCTTGAAGATTGTGGTCAGCCACGATCGCGACTATTTGCTGACCTTTATCATACGCCTGTGCTCCATTATATCGGGCATCATAGTTATATCCGGTGCTGTGAATGCGCTGCTGTTGGGCCTACAGCGTCGCCTGCTGCGCTTCTTTGCGCCGCAGCTCTACCAGCGTCTGCCCGGTCCGCCGCCCACAGTCAGCGTGGCCAGTGCGCCGGCCGCGGCGGCGCCAACGGCTCCGGTTAACGAGCTGCTCAGCACCGCCAATCTGATGGCCAATGTGGATATTTCCGCTTATCTGCCAACGGCGGTGCCCAAGTCTAATATCTAGCGCTGGCCACGGGCCACAAGAGGCCAAACCTAATCTCCGTTCAATAAATTTCAATTTCACAATTCTTTTTTTATTATAATGCTACAAATTAAATTTATACATTTGCTGTTTAAACATAATTAATAATATTAAGCCAAAAAAAAAAAAACACACAAATATGCAAAGACCTGTACATACAAAATATACACAAATGTTACACATATATATATATATGTGATATATATAAATATTTGAATTTATGCAGATGTCGATCACTGTTCACCTCCCAGGATGCCCGTGTCCAGGTTGCTGTAGTATCGCGCTCCGGAACGCCTATAGCCGAACATGCTTTTGAGTATCTCCAGGCCGGAGTCGACGGTGGTGCGCACATCGCGCTCGCTGCCCAGCTTCGGATTGATCTCGACCAGATCCATGCCCTGCACACGCTTCGTGTCCCGCAACGCCTCCACAATGCTGATGCCCTCGCGAAGCGTGAGGCCGCCGCGGACTGCGGTGCCCGTGCTGGGCGCCACATTGCTGTCCAGGGCATCGATATCGAAGCTAACATGAATCTTGTTCAGCGGACTCAGCGCGTCCAGCGTCATCTCAATGATCTTGGGCACGCCCACGCGATCGATCGACTTTTGAAAGAAATATATGTTAACAGTTATTTATCTCTCGCATGCCTGATATGTGTATATTATATGATTATATTATATTATGGAAGATATTGCAGAATGACAACAGAAAAACTATTTATGCATGTTGATTATCGTTAAGGAAACTTTTGAAATATAGATAAAAAAGATCTTTTGTATACATGTATATGATATAATATGGACATAAGATCTATGTTGGAACGTTTCTCGTGTTTTTTTGCTAAACAAAATATAAGTAATAAAATTAACTGTTAATATTTGAGGTTTAATATTTGATCCAAGATGTGATACATAGTTCATCAGAAAACTATAATACCCGGTAAAGCGAAAAACTACGCAGTAGCTTTGCGTCTAACGGCACTTAAAGCTTGAAAGCTTCGCTCGACGGCGATTGGTGCATCGCCCGTGGCGGCCATTGGCGGCAAAGAAGAACAAGCAGAAGAAGCGGGAAAAAACCAACTTGGTACAGCCAACGATTTGGTGGCATATTTGGACCAAACTAATGAGCTATAATAAATTTGCAGCTCGGGACCATTAAACCATTTTTCAACAGACGTCGAATTTTGCACGAGCCATAAATAACGAGCTGGCAACAAGGATACGCCGGATGCGAACGGATGTGGCCGAGCACGTTGCAACCACCGTCAGCGATCGGAAGTTGCCAGCCCGATCGGGGGGTGGGGTGGCAGTCGGTAGGCGAGTAGGCCAGCCAGAGGGTAGGCCCGACTGAGCGGAGGGAGGGAATTAGGGAGTGTCCTGTAACTTTGCCGGCTGCAGAAGGGTGCAACTAGATTCAATTTCTCAGCCCGAGACACGACACACGGCCACGGCCAACCCCTAGAAATGCCGAGCTTACATTTACAACGCACGCACGCACACACACACACACACAGGCACGCCAGGATATGGTGTGCGCATGTATGAGTGTGTGTGTCTGTAATTCTGTTGAGGCTGTCACGCACGATCGTCATTTGATCCTTTTGCTGCCCGAAAAACCGGAATTTTACAATTTTTACAACTGCCACGCAAAGCAGCCACAAAAGAACGCACAACGATCGCCACTGCACGTGTGTGTGTGTGTGTGTGTGTGTACTTACATCCATGGCATAGTAGCGTATTCCAAATTTATTCAATATAAACGCCTCATAGGGGTCAATGTCCCTCAAGCCAATGTAAACCAATTGATCCTTCGGCAAACTGAAATGAGTCACAAAATAGAAAAGCGTGAGAATGAGTGAAGAGAGAGAGAGAGAGAGAGAGAGAGAGAGAGGGGCCAGGAACTGATCTAGTTGGGGCATGTGAAGCCCATCAAGCGCAACTTTTATAGGTTATGTTTGAGCTGCGTGCCAATTTTGAGGTTAGGTCACATTTAAGTGAGTTGCACAAGCTGTAAAGCGCCCGAAGCCCAATAAGCGCTGCATTTTGAGGTTATGTTCGAGTAGCGTGTATATATATTTTGAGGTTAGGTCGCATATGTGTAAGTGAGAATGCCGCTTTTGAGGTTATGTAAAAGGGATTTATGCATATACTGCTAGAAATATCTTGCTCTGAAATATTCAATCAATCAGCGACTGCTGCAAATGCATTCGATTGTCAGCTCAGATGCTGATTAGTAGGCCAGGTGGCCGCTTACAGCCGTGACCCAGCGACAGGACTCTACATTGAGCACTGAACTGTGCCAAAGGCAACTCAACACACATTGTGTGTGTGTGACAGAGAGAGAGAGAGGGAGGGAGGGAGAGAAAAGCAATATGGAGAACAACGGAAACACATGCCACAATTAAAATGGCACAGCAGCGTATCCTGCGTCCCTCTCTCTGTCACCGACAACTCTCACTCTCACCCTCAACGATCGGGTCCACGCTCTCGGTGTCTTATGGTAATTTTTATGATTATTATTATTATTAGTTTCGGGTAAAAGTGCATCTGTCGATCGTTGTGCAGCGAGACGTGCAAAGTTGAAAGCGCCCCGAAGGACCCTTCTGTAAATGTTCATGTAAATGTAAATGTGCCGCCTCAAGGCAGCTCGCATTCGAAGAGGGGAGGGGGGAGGGGGAGAGGGGGGGGGTTGAATCATGACCAGTCCGACCAGTCCGATCCTGCGGCTGTTTCTAGGCTTTCTTCTGCGCGAGACATTGGTGCAGTGCCTGCAGCAGTTAATGTTATTGTTTTCGTTTTTTTTTTTTTTTTTTCTAGATTTTGTTTATTCAAAATACATTGGCAAATGTAAATCGCTTAAGGGTGCGCCCAGTTTGCCCAGTTTGTTCTGCAACCCCCAAAAATGTGCCTTCTTCTTCTTCTTCATCACATTGTTGTTGTTGTTGTTGTTGTCAACTTGCGTTGGCTGCTACATTAATCCGGCTTTTTTGTAATGCGGCCAAGGTGCTGGCACAATGCGCTTTGTTTTCGCCAGAGCCAAAGGATTAAGCATGCTCCCGTGCCCATTCCCATTCCCATTCCCATGCCCCTGCCCCTGCCCCTGCACGAGTCCTTTTTTTATTATTCCCAGGCCCATGTCGATGCCCATTTCGATTTGCTAAAATCTGGCAGCACTGCGGGAAATGTGTTGCATACTGCGTGGCGCTCACAGTGATTGCGATGGACAGTGAGAGAGAGAGAGAGAGAGAGAGAGAGAGGGAGAGGCAGAGGGAGAGCGAGCGAGAGCGAGGTAGAGCGAGCAGGAGCTCGAGCTCCAAGCACGTGGCCTGGCTACACAGCGTCCACACAAACATACTCTCACACACACTCACACACACACACACACACACACACACACACACACTCACACACACACTGTGGACATGTGAACAGCATGCGTCAGCTAAAACAAAAGTTGGCGCAAATTAATTATTATCACAAATACTTATCGCCATGCATATAAATAGGTAAATACATATGTTACTATGTATATACATATACATATACATATACATATACATATACATATACTTGTGTCTATATACAGTGAAAGCTCACGTGAGCGAACATCCAAGGTTCCAGTTGTCTATTTGAGCAAATTAAGCAAAATTGATTGAAAAAAATCTCTGTTAAATAAATAACGAGGATTTTGTTATGCTCATACTTTTTTACATATAAAAAAGAGATGAAAATGTATATTGAAAAACTTTTATATTTTCATCTCAAAAAATTGCATTTCTGGCTGCCATTATAGTGTGCGCAACATAGATGTTCGTTAGTAGAGCTTTCACTGTACATGAGTGTAGAATATACTTCCATACATACATACATGCATATACATATATATGTATGTATGTATGTATATGTACAAACATGCATATATAATAATGCTAGCTCACACTTTGGCCAGCCCGGCGCAGCCTGCACGACATATATACATATATACGCATATAAATACATACAGTCACACATGCATACACACATGTATGCACAAATACTAATGTGCATAAATTATGCTTATCTTGCGCAGGATATGGCAACGAGCAAACACTTGCGCGCCGCCGATCTGTCTCGTCTGGCCACCCCCTTCGGCAACGGCTGACCGTCTGGCAACCCAAATCTCAAAAGAACAAAGAGCCCAAAAACCACCCCAGCGCAAAAAGTTGAGTTACATTTTTATGTTTTTGCGAGTAGCAACAACAAAAACAACAATAACAATGTGTTCACTGCGTGTAAATTGGAACAGACACGCGGCGGCACATTTGTAATGTTGTGCCATAAAAATCAGCACATGGAAACCGGTGGGCAGCACAGAACAGGAAGCGTACATACACACAGACACACACGCACACACACACACACACACACACATGCATACATACAAACATGATGAATACAAGCGCAATTAAGCACACGCACGCACGCATGCCACAAACCCTGCCCAAGTCCAAAACACTCGCTAGACAGGCGCTTGGCTTCAAGTTGGGCTGGCTGTAGGGGGTGTATGCTGTACAGAAAACAACCCTGGCGTTGGTGGTTGCAGTGCAAAACATACACACTCACACACACACACACACAAACACGCCAAACAGCCCTCGCGCCTGGCAAGGATAATATGCATGCGAAGAGAGTGCAAAGAGAGCGGTTGCCAGCAAAGAAACAGCATCATAAAACGGTTGACGACCTCATATCTATAAAGCACAAACTGTGAATTTCCAAAATTCATATTCTGTGTGTTTTACATTTTATTTTCAAATTAAAAGTTAAGCGCAATTTCACCATTCACTCAACGATCACGTTTGCAACATTCTGGCAACACTTTTTTTTTTTCGACTGTTTGTGGGCGTTCGTTTGATCGAGCTGTATGACAGACATGCTTGCTGGCATGGGCACACATAATTCCAGGCTGCTGGAATGACAGCTCCATGAATACGAACAGCAGCCATTTTGAATTTTATACATATATTCACAAATATGTGTCTTTAATTACATATGTATGTAGCTAGTCATGGCTCTCAAATTTAAAATGCCACTCTGAATAAAATATATATTTTGTTACAGTATAAGTTTATTTGATTAAACAACGAGCGGTCTCCGTTATTTGTATCAAAAGGAGATTCTCTATAGCAGATCACCCACCCGGTTTAACGAAGTCAGAGTCGATTTGCCACAGAGACAGGAGCCGATTACCTGAGAGAGAGAGAGAGAGAGAGAGAGTGCATTCAGAGAGAAAACTCGCATTGAGCATACGAAAACAAAGCAGGAAAAACAGCAGCAGCAACAACAACAACGTCTGGTCAACAAAACGAATGTGCTTCCACTCGCTTGCTCTCGCTCTCCCTCGCTCACGTATTCTGGTCGCTCTCCCTCTCTGTTGCTCGCATCATAGAAATCGACACATGCACATACGTAACGTATGCGTGTGTATATACTCTCGTTGAGGGTAGCAAGGTTTGTGTTTGCGTTCGCATTCGCGTCATTTTCATTTCCACGCTAGACGTTGTACGCCGCAGTACGTTTGAACGCTCGTGTGCGCTGCCTCAGCTCGTGTGCTCAGCTCATTTTGCAATTGATTTTTTATTTTTTTTTTTTGGAAAAAAAGTAATGAAAACACCGACAACAAGAGTTTACAATTGTTTAAATCAAATATACGCATTGCCATAGAAAACTACGTAAAGTGCAAGAACAAAAACAAAAAACCACCAACAATATCATCAAAAACAACAACAGTAGCAGCCGCAACAAAACGTAAGCGTAACGTATAACAACGACAACAACAAAACGCTACAAGAAAATAAAATGCTACGAAAATTGCCAAACGATCGCTACGCGGTGCATAATTGTGCAATTATACACATGCATACATATACATACTTGTGTCTTTTTTGTTGTTGCTTTTAAGTGTGTGTACCTGTGTGTGAGTGTGTGTGTGTGGAACAATTTGATACATGTATGCTAAAACGCAAAATTACAATATGCAATGGGTATGGAAAAACGTAGACAAGACGCAAAGACTACAAACGGCAGCGCCAAACAGTTCAACAAACTCAAAAGAGAGGCAAAGAGCCAAACGATCGGTTCCGAGAGGGCTGGAAGGCGGTGCTGGGCAACTAGACAAAAAGTAGTAGTAGTAGAAGCCGTTGTAGTAGTAACTGTCGTAGTAGTTATTGTTGTTGTGCGTTAAAATCTACTGCTAAATGCCGAACTGCTGCCGCAGCGTGCTCGCTCTCTCTCACTCTGTCTTTCTGTGCTGTGTATCTGTAAAACGGGCGCTATGTGTGTTTGTGTGTGTACGCTGCTGCTGTCTGTCTGTGTAGCTGTGTGAGTGGCAAAAAGGGCGCAGCTAGCATATCGATTTTATGTGGAAGGAGCATTGTACGCCGACAACCAACGACTACAACTACAACAGCAGCGGCAAATAGTAGTAGACTCTTATCGTAAGAACTCGCTTTTGATTTTACTGCAGTGACTGAGAACGCTAGCTGAAGATAGTAAACAAAACGCCGGTTGCCATAAATAAATTAGTAAACTGCAAACAAAACGTTAACTAAAGTTAAAGTTCTGTTTATGCCAAAGTGGTAATAGTAGTAGTATTAGATGGCACAATGTAGTGTTTTGTTGCCACAGCAACACTCTGAGCTAAACAAAATGTAGTTCGGGGAATACGGAGAGAATTGCGCGGAAATACAAATTAGAACAATTCAACGGCAAACAGTAATAACAAACGCAACAGCAGTGAATAAATCTATACTTTCTGTTATTTCGTTTTTTGTTTAACTTTTTGTTTTTAAATTAAGCAAGAACAACAAAAACAAAAGCAGCGCGTGTTTTAATTTAATAAGCGCGTCGTCTAGCAACAACAAAAAACTTATAGATACTAAGTGCGTCGGTGTGTGAGCGGGTGTGTGTGTATGTGTGTTTGTGTTTTGCAAACATGTATGCATATTCATATGTATGGGTGGTAAAATATGCGCGCTAGTTAAAATATATACATATAAACAACAACAAAATATACAAAAAACAGCAACAACAACAACAATGCAGGGAACTGCCATACATTGTATGGCCAAAGGGAGCAAGAGCGAAGGCGGGTGGGTGCTCTCACCTCCGCTTCGCTCTCTTCCCAATAGCGCTCGCAATAAATTAGCACAGTGGCAGAGACGCAGCAGAAACTGAGAGAGATACTGTTATAATCATCAGTATTGAAAAAAAAAAAGAAAACAAACGCAAAATTACAACAACAGCAACACATACACATGTTCCGAAATTGTGTAACAAAACGTTTGCGTCGATTTGTTTTAAATAGTCAAATATGAATTTATATGCATGTGTGCATAAATACGTACACACATATGTGTGCGTGAATGTGCGCAGAATTCGGCAAAAATCTATGCCTTTTCGACGTTGTTGTTGTTGTTGTTGTAAGTGCTGCTACTTAGGTTTTTGGGAAAAATCGATGAAATCGATAAATACGATAACACCAACGCTCAATGGCAAAGACGTGCAGTTAAATTTACCGCTTTTTTGTTTTTATTGTTCTTATCTATACTCTTTTTTTCATACAACAATAGACGACGACGACAACGACGACGATACAACAGCAGCGTTTGTTTAATTATTAGCAACAAAATAGCCGCAATTATAGCCAACAATAAAAACGAAACGCAAATAAAGGACATATCCTGGACATAGTGAGGGAAACCCGTTGTCCAGCAGACTGCCAACTAATCAAGGTGAGCAGCAGGAGGTGAGAAAGAGGAAATCAAAAGAATCAGCGCCGTGTAGAGCGCGCGCGCGTCAAGAAATCAAATCAAATTTGTTTGGCAAACACAAATTAGCAACATTTTAATCGAAACAAGTGAGTATTTAAACAAATGCATATATAACTGTATACGGTGTGTGTGTGTGAGTGAGTAAGCGAGCGAGCGAGTGTTTGTGTGTGTGTGTCCGTGGAAAGGATAAGGATGAGCGGTCGGTCATTCCAGACATTTTGAAATCTCAGTTGTCATGGAAATTGAGAAGAGAGACAACGCGCTCTGCTTTTGGGCATGTGGGCGTGCAAATATGTATCGGCCTATGTTTGCGTGTGTATGTGTGTGTGTGCATGTGCGTGTGCGAACGTTAGTTTTTGTTTGACCTTTTGACTTGTATGTGTCGCGCGAGAGACGCTGCCAACAGCAACCACCCAAAGTGCAAGTTCACAGATCATGCAGCAGCCGTTGCCGCAGCGTTGCCAGACTGTTGAAAACGAAAAAAAAAAAAAAAACAGCAAGCACATGCCGGTTTGTTTGTTAAGACAAAGGGGGTGGCATTGTTCTTGCCGCGGCTGTATTTAACCCTCAGGCGAGCCCAGCTTACATATTTTTGTATGCACTGCGTTTGTATGTGTGTGTTAGTAATTTTTGCAAAAGCAATATTATAACTTGTTTTTGGTTTTAAGGGTTGCTTCGTTTCGCTGTTGCACACGCACACACACACATACACGGGGCGGGTGGGCTAGCTCGATTTTGGATGGGCGCACGCTTCACGGCGGATGCTCATTTTTAGTTTTCAACTTCTTTTTGTTGCCTTACGGCTTTTTTTTCATAAGAAGTATGTCCGTCCTGCCGCTGCTGCTGCGGCTGCTACTGCTGCGTGTAGAGTTCGTTGCCTGCCGCTGTGCGTGTCTGTGTATGTATGTGTGCCTGTATATATGTATTACATAACTGGGTTTGGCCGGGTACGTGCTTTGTTACAACTTCCAACAACAACAACAACAACAGCAGCAGCAATGTTAACGACAGCCGGAACAGGAGCGGTTACAGGACGAGAGACGCTAACGCCAGCATGGCACGAAAGCCTTGCAAGGACCTGCGCTCAGTAGCATCGCGTGCTTGCGACGTAGCGGGTCTCGCAGCGGCAACGGCAACGGCAATTCCAAAAAAGCTCAGCGCAATAAAAACTCTCCAAACACCAACACAAACGCTCTCTGACCTCCTCCCACGCTCAGCTCTAGAGGTGTGTTCGCGTGTCTATGAGCCTCTTTATTTGTCTGTGTTGTGTCTGTGACTGTGTGTTTAATGTGCATTTTTGTCTGTGCCTGAGATTAAAATCACTCTCTTATCCGCCCGCTCTCGTTCCTGCCCAGTGTCTGACTGTCTCTCTCACTCTCTTTTTTTGCGTGTGTTTGTGTGTCTGTACGTGTGCGTGTGCGTGTCTGTACGTGTGCGTGTGTGTGTGACTGCTAAGGCAAAAGTAAGTTTGAACGAAAGTTCGCCGCTGAAGTGGGCCGCAGAGCGGCGCCACTGTGCAAATCCTCAGCTAATCTTTCAGCGTTAACTAAACTTAACTGCACTTAACGTCAATTAATAAGAGGTCTTTGGCTCGCCGAAGATTTAATACCCTTGCAGATTTGCGTATAATTCTAACATAATTACTTGATAAGTTTTTAACAAAGTATTTAGATCAAAATTGAGCTTCTTGTTGGGGATTTGAGTAAAGTGGCTTTGAAAATTAAAATGTAGATATATATTTGAGAGTGTTTAGCCCAATGCATTTTTTAGAAAATGACTTAGTTATAAATAACTTTGGCTCCAACTTATGCATTTATCCAAACATATTTAGTTAATGGCAATTTTTGGGAAGCGATAAAATGTGGCTCGTATTTTGGATATGAACATATTGTTGTTTTATTAAATTTTGATAAAAATATGACAAGGTTTGATCAAATGAAAGCTGCACCAAAGTGTGGAAAATCAGCTTCATGAGCTAGGCGACTAGCAGATACCCTAAATCAGCGTCGAGTTGCCCTTAAAAGCATTTGAAGCTTTTGGTCATATGTATATACATACATATATCTAGATATATGTGTGCAGTCTTTCTTCTTATCCCAGACCATGCAAAAGGGTCTAGAGTACATTGCTTCGGTGCTTATATACTCTATATGACACCCAAACTCTATTAATATATTAAAGTTGTTAAATTATGGGGGAAATTGGGTGAAGTATCCATAACTTGAAATGTTCTCAATTAGTATATATGATATAAAAAGCTGCAAACCAATTTATCTTCGACTTATGCTCGAAAAATCATGTCTCAAAAAATCGATATTTATCGATATGTTGGAAGTGTGAGCAAATATCGACAAGAAATAAGAAATTATTAAAAAAAATGAGGGTGGGATATCGAGAAGAAACGATAAACTCGTTCTGTGTAGGGAATACGAGAATATAAATATAACTCAGGTCTGTGGCTTTTCGTCGATTCTTGCAAACAGGAACGTGTGTTGTTCACACAGACGGACAGACAGATATGCCCGCTTTTAGGGTATACAAAAGAGAACGTAAGCTTAAGTTAATTCGCATCCTAGCCTAGATTGTTGCCGCGCACTGCAAGGTTACTTATGATGAGGAGGTAGTTGTAATTGTAATTGTTAATCAAAACTAACTGCTACTAACACACTTGGCAAATGGTTTAATCTTGACATTTAATCCTCTTCATTTTCCATGTGCTGCGCCTGCGTTGGTCTCCTCCTCCTCCGACAACAATTGAAATCTGCAATTGTCGCCAATTTAGTGGACTTTATGATGGCAAACACGGGCGCCACCGGCGTGGATACACAGGCGCAGCTAATGCAGAGCGCTGCCGCGGCGGCTGCTGTTGCCGCAACAAATGCGGCTGCGCCCGTGCAGAACGCAGCTGCGGTGGCCGCCGCCGCCCAGCTGCAGCAGCAGCAGCAGCAGGTGCAGCAGGCGATACTGCAAGTGCAGCAGCAGCAGACACAGCAAGCGGTTGCCGCAGCGGCCGCGGCCGTCACGCAGCAACTGCAGCAGCAGCAGCAGGCCGTCGTTCAGCAGGCCGTCGTCCAGCAGCAGCAGCAGCAGGTCGTGCAGCAGCAGCAGCAGGTGCAGCAAGTCCAGCAGGCAGTTGTTGCCGTGCAGCAGCAGCAGCAGCAACAGCAGCAGCAACAACAGCAGCAGCAACAGCAGCAGCAGCAGCAGCAGCAGCAGCAGGTCGTGCAGCAGCAGGTCGTGCAACAGCAGGTGCAACAGCAGGTGCAGCAGCAGGTGCAACAGGCCAACACGAACGGCAACTCGGGCGGCGCACAGAACGGCAGCAACGGCAGCACAGAGACGCGCACAAATCTGATTGTCAACTATTTGCCACAGACCATGACGGAGGACGAGATCCGTTCGCTCTTTAGCAGCGTTGGCGAAATCGAGTCCGTTAAGCTGATACGCGACAAATCGCAGGTGTACATAGATCCGCTCAATCCGCAGGCGCCCAGCAAGGGCCAGAGTCTGGGCTATGGGTTTGTCAACTATGTGCGTCCCCAGGATGCGGAGCAGGCGGTTAATGTCCTCAATGGACTGCGACTGCAGAACAAAACGATTAAGGTGTCGTTCGCACGACCCTCATCGGATGCCATCAAGGGCGCCAATCTGTATGTGTCGGGCCTGCCCAAAACGATGACCCAGCAAGAGCTGGAGGCCATATTTGCGCCATTCGGCGCGATCATAACGTCGCGCATCCTCCAGAATGCCGGCAATGATACGCAGACCAAGGGCGTCGGTTTTATACGCTTCGATAAGAGGGAGGAGGCAACCCGTGCGATTATTGCTTTGAATGGCACCACGCCCAGCAGCTGCACCGATCCGATTGTGGTGAAGTTCTCGAACACGCCCGGCAGCACCAGCAAGATCATCCAGCCGCAACTGCCCGCATTCCTTAATCCGCAGCTGGTGCGGCGAATTGGCGGCGCGATGCACACGCCCGTCAACAAGGGCCTGGCACGCTTCTCACCGATGGCCGGCGATATGCTGGACGTGATGCTGCCGAATGGCCTGGGCGCCGCTGCGGCGGCAGCGACAACGCTCGCCAGCGGACCCGGCGGCGCATATCCCATATTCATATACAATCTGGCGCCCGAAACGGAGGAGGCGGCGCTCTGGCAGCTGTTCGGCCCCTTCGGCGCTGTGCAATCCGTGAAGATCGTCAAGGATCCCACAACGAATCAGTGCAAAGGCTACGGCTTCGTATCCATGACCAACTACGACGAGGCCGCCATGGCCATCCGGGCCCTCAATGGCTACACCATGGGCAATCGCGTGCTGCAGGTCAGCTTCAAGACCAACAAGGCCAAGTAAACAGTGTCTTAGCCATGGCCAAAACGGAACGCTTACAACAACAACAACACCAACAACACCAAGGAGCAGCCAGCTGGAATGCAACCATACACACACACACACATACTTATCTAGTTTATACACACACACAAACACACACAGACACACACACACACACAGGTGAACAACTCACTTATACATATATAAATATGCATGGTCTAACGATAACTAAGCGCAACAACAATGCCTGTGTATAACACACACACACACACACACACATACACACACACACACCCTCATACAGACCTGCACACATACATACACACGTACATCCCTTTTGTGGGGGCGTGTCCTCTGGCTTCAAATCGCGTCTAAACAACGAAACGACGGCCCAAAACGCCGGCCGTTGCAATAGAAAAATTCTTGTTTAGCATTTAAGTAAAACTCGAAACAAAACAAAAACAAAAACAGCTAAAACTTAACTTAACTAAACTAAAGTAAACTAAACTTAAAAAACGTACGTGTCGAATGCAATATTTAAACAAATAGAAGAAGACAAAACAGCTGACGGCTTTTTTTGAGCGCCCGAGCAGGGACGCGCCCGAGCAGGGACGCGCCCGAGCAGGGACGCGCCCGAGCACGCGCCCGAGCAGGGACGCGCCGCAGTCGAATTAGCCGCAAAAGCAAACAAAGAAATCAACAAAACAAATAAGAGAAAAATCACAACAAAAAAAAAACCAAAAAAAAAAGGAACTAAGATTTAATTAAAAGAAATTAACCTAGCAAAAAGAGATAAAAAATTTTTAAAATTATAACTAAGTAAGCAGCAATGAAATCTTCCAGTAACAAAATGAGAAACAAAAACACACAAAAAACATAACAACAAACCAAAAGCTGTTAATTACACTTCAAATTTTTCTACAAAAAAAAAGGCAAAATGTGTGAAAAACAAAAAAAAAAATAACAACAAAGAAACCCGCAACTTTTCTCGCAGTGTAGAGTCGGCGGCGTTAGTTTTTGTCTGTTTTCCCAACAGGCTGACAAAAAGTATTTCAAAACAAAAAAAAAGAAAAAAACACAAGGAGGCTGCTACAGTATTAACAAAAAACAAAAAACAAAAAAACAATAAGAAAACAAAACGAATTATATATACACTACCCATACACACACACATATATATATATATATATATATATTTATGTATATGACTATGTATGTGTGGTATATACATTTTAATGTTTTGTGTTTGTTTTTTATAACTTTAACTTAACGAAAGCCAAGCGAAGGCAAGAAAAACTAACGGCCGACTCTCTCCCTCTCTCTCACACACACACGCAGCTAGAAATTTCGGGACAAGTGTGCAACAGCAAAAAAGAAAAACCAAAAAAAAAACGTGCAGAAAGTAAGGTTAGAACGAAGTTAGAATGCAAAGAAGAAAACGCAAAAGTAATACAATAATTTATGCGCAAATTTGAAACGTTTTACTAAAGTAAATAATTGTTAGTGAATCTTATACTATAATATTTATACATACGCATATATGTATATATACATGGATATATATATATATCTATATATATGTCTATATATATACACATATATACCTTATATACTTTATATAATGTATAGTTCAAGCCAGCAAGTAACCAATTGCTAATATTTTTAGCGTTAAAAATATAAAAGAAGAAGAAGAAGAAGAAGCAAGCGTAGCACAAAAACAAAACAAACAAACAAACAAACTCAGTACTAAACAAGAAGAACAACATTTTTTATATGGCAAAAAGTTTGACAACAAATGACAAAACCGAAAAAAGAAAAAAAAACAAAAATTAATCATTAGCAAAGCGTTTTTCTAGCCATGTAAGTGAACTTTTTGTTAAAAATTTAAAACAAAAAAGAAAGAAAAAAAACTCTAAAAAAAAAATGAAAGTAAGAAACACGCAGTAAATGTAAAAACGAACCATTTAAGTCGATGGTTTTTTGCCCGCTGAGAAGAAACACGCACTGTACACAATAATATGGCACACCACTGTATACAGCGGCATGCCAAGCCGTGAGGCACGCTTGCCACCTGCATACAGTGGCGTGCCAGACATTGAGCACAGTGCCGCAACGTACCGTACAGTAGTGTATATAGCACCGTACAGCACAGCATTTACAGTGGGCTCGAGAGTATTGGGTAAATTATAGACCACATGAATATAATTAGCAATTTATACCCATGCTTAATGCCTGTTGTCCCGAACAACAACAACAGACAAATATACCCTCTTTCTGTACCCCCGCCCACAATTGAATTTGAATTTGTGAAATTTCGTTTTGCGTTTTATCAGTTGAAAACTCTGAGTTACAATTTACTTATCTTTGGCTTCATTTTGCGATTTACAATTTTAGATATTGCAAAAGTTTCAGTTTCAATTCGATTTTGGTATAAACAACTCCTCTATGCGTTTTGTATGATTTCTTTGTTTCTCTTTAACAACAACAACAACAACTTACAACAACAAGAACAAGAACATAAAGTGCGCTCGTAGTTTATTAGAGCCATGCATATTTATTTAATGTATATTTAAACAAAAGAGAGACTTATAAAACATGTTTCTGATTTCATTATTATGTACGAAAAAAAAACCCAAAACTTATCTATGTCTATTCATTTCGATGATGATTTCTTTCTTTATGGTAGATACAATACGTCTAGTAACAATTAATTTATGTCAACTGTTTAAGTTCAAACACACACACACACACACACACACACACACACACACACTCACACACTCACTCACACAAACAAAAACCTTAAAGAAGAAGATCCTTAGTAAAAAGCAAATATAATTATGGATATGCTAACAAAAAAAAAAAAAAACAAAAACAGAGGGCAAGAAAAGCTTATGTATAAACAATATAATTAATATAATTATTTTTTATTTTATTTAATTTTTTTTTTTTTTTCATAACTTTAGGATAAACAAAAACTATTTTTTTGTTTGAACAAAATTTGCAACAAGAAATCTAGTCAGCAAACTAAGGTAGCAGAAGAAGAAGAAGAAGAACAAAAAACAAACAACAAGTCGAAAATGTAGGCGAAAAGCAAACAAAAACAAATATTAATAAAATATTTTCAATATACAATACGAATAAAGCAAATTTATATATATAATATTCGAATTAAATATATATACCGTAAACTAAAATATAGCAAAGAGTTTACGCTCGATTAGCAGTTGAAAGAAGAAGAAGAAGAAGAAGAAGAAGAAGAGGAAGCAGCAAATCCTAAAAGCAACAACATGTTTAACAGCTACACGAAGTTGCCACCCTTCAAGAAGAAAAAACAAAAAAACCATAAAAAACAAAACAAAAAAAAAATGAATACTATAAAAATTTAAAATCTAGCTAAAATTTAAGCATAGCAAAATTGAACGCGACAGCCCAAAACCCAAAAAAAAAACAAAAACAAAAAACTGTCTTGAAGATTTTCAATTTTTTTTCACACACACACACACAAACACACATGTACACGAAACGAAATTATAATTTATTTAATAGTTTTTTCTGTTGTTTTTTGTAATAACGAAATATCCAAAGATTTATTTTCTTTATACTTTATATGTATACAAAAACTGAACGTATATTATGTATTATGCACCCCCCCTCCTCCCCCCTGCCCACGTAACTGTAACAATTTCTTTAACGAAAAAAGAGCGCGAGAGCGCAAAACGCAAAAGAGAGAGAGAGAGCGCGAGAGAGCGTGAGAGAGCGAGAGCGTCTTTCGCGTCTTTTTCTTTTGCCTTTTGCAGGCTGCGTTTGGAATTTGCAATAATTCTTGCTAGTTTAATGTATGTGTACACGTATATGTACATGTATGTGTATTCGTATAGCTAAAGAGCAAAAAAAGAAGAAGAAGAAAAGAAAAGAAACTGAATGCAAACAAACTTTAAACATTAAGTGGAAATGATGTACTTGATTTTGTTTAATTTATTTGTCGAACCTTAAAGAAGTTTATTTATAATTTGTATTTAATATAATTTTTCGAACATTAATTAATTATGTAATTCTAATATTGTGCAATAGTTTTAAAATGCAGCAGCAACAACAACAACAACAAAAACAACAACAACAACAACAAAACATGCATCTCAGCTTAATTACAATTATAATTTCCTTAAGTAAAAAACAACAAAAAAAAAAAAAAGAAAAAAAAAAGAGAAGAGAAGTAAATGAAGCGAAAGAAACATTTATGTTTATGTAACTTAAAATATATATATTAATATTATTATACAACAACAATATATAACAATTATTTTTTCGTGTAATTTTTCGTAACTAAGCAAATTTGATATATCTATTTATATATAACTATTATATATATACATAATTTTTTTCGTAAACTTTAAGTAAAAAACAAAAAACAAAGCAAAAAACAAAGCAAACAACAACAGAAACAAAAACGCAGATTAACATGAATATTATTTATTGTATTTTATAATTAATTTAAATTCAAATGCAAATGAAAAGTAGAGAATACACAAAAGAAGAAGAGAGCCCAGTGCACACACACACACACAAACACATACATTGACAGCAGCGGCAGCCTTGCCAGATCAGCTTAAGCTGCTCTCTGTCTCTTTCTCACACACACACACACACAGCTTTACATTTGCTGCGGCGTTTTCCAACATTGCAAAATTGAATTTCTCTTTCATGGATTTATGTTAAAACTTTGAATATTTTATGTATTTATTTATGATTTAAATTTATAATTTCTTGTATACTCTGTCATTGCCCTACACACACACACACACACACACACACACACACACACACAGACCCTAGCCGGCACATACATATATGTAGATATATGCGTATCTAATATATAATGTTTATGAAGAGAACTTTGTGTATTGAAATTGTGTGTTTTTCGATTGATTTTTATAATTTTTGTTTCACTTTCAACCAAAATTTTCTTTCGATTTGATTTCTTTTAACGATTATTATGTTTATTACTCATTATATTTATGTTTAATTTTATGATTTTTATAATTTTGATTGATTGATATATTATTTTTTTTTTTTTTTTTTTGTTTTTTGCCAAGAACAAAGCAAGCAATTTGATTAATTTTCAATAAAAAAACAACATTTGAACAATTTTCGCTGATTTTTTTTTGTTTTTGGTTTTTGTTTTCCTTTTTCTTTTCTTTCGCTCTCTCTCTCTCTCTCTCTCTCTCTCTCTCTTGTGTCTTTTGTATTATTTTCTATACTTTTTATACTTTTCTATTACTTTGTTACCTTTAATTTGTCTCTCTCTTGCTCTCTCTCCCTCTCTCTCTCTTGCCTTCCACCCCATTCGTAAACGTTCTTTGTGTGTATCCCCCCCCCCTATCCCCTCACAGAGCTATGCAGACCCCCGTCTGCCGCCGCCTCTGTCTTCGCTCTACGGAGCATACATACATACATATGTATGTGTTATATACATGGACGCTTGGAATTGATGCATTCCAGTCCAGCTAAAGCTAGTCAAGCCAGCAATTAAACAAATGATCTCAACTGCTCGAAACATTCCCGTTCGTCTGCACATCTGGCGCCCCTTTATGTTGTGGGAGGCGTGCCTAGTCAAAAGATCGCGGCCGTACTTGGGCGTAATTGTTAAGTCTCTTTAATCTAACACACTCACACACACACACACACACACACACACACACACACACACACACATACTTAGTATTTGATTTCGTTGACTCTCTTAACTCTAACACACATACACTATCCTCTCTTTCCCCCCTCTCTCTCTCTCTCACTCTCAGACTCTCACACTGTCTGTGTCTTGGCACATTCCACGAAACCGGGACTTAACGAAACTGGACGAAGAAAAAAGAGTTGCAATTTCTTTTACCAAAATGCGATATTATCAATTTTGTTTTGTGTGCAAACGAGAATACTTTGATTTTAATTGAGTTGATTATAAATTATGATTAGTTAGCCTTAGTCTTACGCTTAATTATCGTATAAACTCTAGAAATATGCGCTTATTATTTAACTATATATATGTATATACATATATATATATATATATATATATGCTTGTATGTATGTATGTGTACTTATTTATACGATACAACAAAATATGTTCGTTCAATCGCAAGAGAACACGTCGAACGAACAACTAAGAAAACCTAAAGAACTTAAACCAAAACAAACAACAAATATATATATAACAAATATTTAAACAAAATACAAAACAAAAGCAAAAGAAAAAGTATAATTAAACAAAAGAAATACCAAAACAGAAACCCATAACATACAATACGCCAGATATATAGTATATATAATGTATATTATACATGCAAAATGATTATGATTACGATGATGATTACGATGATTACGATGATGATGATGATGATGATGATGAAACTATTTAATTTTTTTATTAACATATTTATATCAATTAATTAATAATATTTATCCAAACATTTCAAATGATATTTCAACATACAAATGGAAAACAATGCAACCAAAAAGATGAAAACATAAAAAACAAAAAGAAAAAAAAAAATACCAACAATTTATATTATAAATGTATTTGCAAAATATATGATTATGAGTTTTTCTTGCTTTGCATATCAAAATACACAAAACTTGGTTCAGTTCACTTTTTCGGTTTTCGAAGTTTTCCAAGTTTTTCTTTACCCCGCATCGATGCTCACATGTTTCTTTCATTCTCGTTCTTCTCTCGTTTTCCACTTATCTTTCGCTTTTGTTCTTTACTTTTACGTTTCGTCATTTGTTTCGTTAAGTTCAGCATTTGTTTGTCGTTCAGTTCAAAGCGTTATCTCTCTCTCCCTCTCTCTCTCTCTCTCTCTCTCTCTCTCTTTCTTTCATCTGCCGTCTGCTGCCTCTAGTTTTGTCTAGCCGCCTCTCAGCTGTTGCCTTCCCACTCGTATGCTATGATTTCTTTACGCTCTCTCTCTCTCGCTCTCCCACTCTCTTTGGTTGAATTGTGCGCTCTTTCACTCGCTCTCTTTGTTGTACAACCTTTTTGCAGGAAACGCGACATCCGATTTGTTTTGTTTTCACAGTTGTTTTTGGTTGAACTTTTGTGATTTGTAAGAAATGCAGTTGATTCTTTTTTACAGTGTAACTTATGCTAACTCTCACACACACACACACAATCACACACACACACTTTTTCTCCAAATTGTTTCAGTTGTTGTGCTACAGTCTCCAAAATACCAACAAAGTGTTCCGTGTTTATACAACTTATATAAGAAGCGTATATGTTTTTTTGCGCAGTGTATTTACAAACCCGACTTGATTTCCTTTTGTTTTAGTGTGTAAGTAAGCCAAAAACAAAGACAAAAAATTAAAAACAAAACTCGCCTCTTCTCAAGATCGAATTCTCATGCAAGCTGCCACTCGATTTCTCGCAGTGTATATGCCCCGTATATACCTCACACCCTTCATATGGACTTTATGGAACCATTTCCAAAACCAAATCGTAGTCTAGCTAATGTTTTTATATATGTTTTTCATTTATCTATTATCTATTTATGTATGTTAAGTTTTCTGCCTTCTGTTTTGGTCTCATTCTCTCTCTCTCTAACCCCCTCTTTCAGTTTGTTGTTGTTGTTGTTGTAGCTCGAAGAAGATTTTTATTGTTTTTAAGATGTGATTTTATTTCCGGTAAGTAAAGCGAATAAAATTGAAGCAGCATCCAACTGAGAGTTAACACGGCTAACACTTAATTTTTAGAAAAAAAAAAAAAAAAAAAAAATCCCCAAAAAAAAAAACCAAAAGAAAAAACCGAAAATTAACCAAATACATTTATCCAGGCTAATATACATATAATTTGATTTGCTTTCCTCTGTACAGCGTTGAAAATTTGAATATTTGATTTTTCTCAATAATAAACATCGCCCATGATGAGTTTTGACTTCAAAAATGGTTTTTTCTACTCTTTTTTCTATTGTAGCTAACCTCAAAAAAAAAAAACTGAAAAAACTGAAGAAAAAAAAAGTATGCATATTTCTAATTTGTTTCTTTCTCTTGATTTATTTTCAGGCGTGTGTTGTTGTTCGATTTTCAATTGAATTTGACATTTAACATTTACATTAATTACATGTTTAACTTGAATTAGTTAATTAATTAATTGCCACAAAAAAAAAAAACAAAAAAAAAGATGACAAAAAAAAAAAACGACAAAAAATACCAAACACAATAATTACTGATTGTATAATTATATATGATTCATTCGATATTGATTGTAATTACATACTTATTTACATACGCATATTCTATATATATATATCTCTTTGATCGTGCGTGTGTGTGTGTGTGTGTGTGCTCTGTCTGTGCACATACATACACTCACTCACACACAACTCACACACACACACACACACACACATGCTCCGTATTATAAACACACGTTTATGTATTGTAATTTCCTTCATTTCCACAAAAACAACAACATTTTCCCCCACCCATAAAAAGATAAAAAAAAACTGTCGGCAAGCTCGACGCTGCAATACCCTTGCATAGTTTCCATTCGAAATAGCTGCATAAATGCTCTCACATATTTCTTATAGGCACATTAGCCAAAAGTAGTCCGCTTTTTTTTCAAGTCCCATAGTTATTTTTCCCTTCCAAAGCCCATTTCCAAGCCAGCTTCAAATCTAGACGCTTCAACCCTTTAATTTTCCTTTATCTAAACTTCCTCAATATGCTTAACAATTTTCCCTAAGAAAAGTCACGAGTTCCAATAGGAATTCGAATAATATCAAATGCAGGGGTATTCAAAAAAGAAAAAAATAAGTCCTTGATGCTTTCAAAAAACACACTCAAAAAACTTAAACATGTTTTCTTTTTACCACATTCTACAAATATTATATTATATTGAGAAAAAAAAAAAAAAACAAGCAAAAGTTTTTTCTAGTTTCAAATGTTTTCGTTTTTGAGCCTTAACAAGTTCCGGATATCGAAAGTTCCACGGAACTTTAAAGCACCGCCAAGCCACAGATCACGCCCTCAAAGCCCCATAAACAATAAGTTAATAATTGAGCTTTAGTTGATTTCCATATTTGAAATATGTCTCAATTTTTCGTGCAGTATTTGTATTGTGTACATAAAAACAACACACTTTACACAACACACATTTTGATTTCTTTCAGTGTAACTCTCTATTTCTTTTCCCACACACACACACTCTCTCTCTCTCTCTCTCTTTCTCTCTCGCTCGGTCGCGTTCACAAGATCGATAAGCAATTATATTTTAAGTTTTAGCCTCATATTTTGATCGGTTATCGATTATTGTGATCTGATAATTTTAAGTTTCATATACTTAATACTTAATTATTATCTATGTGTATGTAAGCAAAGAAGAAGAAGAAGAAGAATTACAAGCAACTTTAACTTAATGCCAGGCGATTTACAATTAAGTTTAAGCTAGAACATTTTTGAATTTACGGTTTTCGGTTTCGATTTGATTTGATTTGTTTTTTGTAGCAACAGCACCGGGTCAACGGTGTGCGGGGGGGAAGAACAGGGGGAAGGGGGAAAGGGGGAGGGGGGGGGTAACATCACCACCCGACACGCCCACCCAGACATAATGCACCAAAATACCTAGAACAAGTTGAACGTAGCGGGGTTTTTCTTTTTGTTGACAACTTTTTTGTTCCTATCCAAAATATCTGTTGATATTTGTTTTTCACATAACTATTCTCGATCAAGGATCAAGGATCAAGGATACGCTGAGCTGTGCATTGAGTTTATTTGTAGTTCCTTCCAATATATATATCTATATATATTTAGTCGATTGATTTTGAGTAGAACGCAAACGTTTCGATTATAGCCCGACAAATTATAATATATTCGAATCTAATTGACGTAAGTTTTGGATTTGTTTTCTTCTTTTTTCGATTTCCTTATTTACGCCAGGTTCTTAAACACGCGCCATAAAGTTTATATATGCATATATTATATGTATATATATGTTTTTGTTTGTTTTTCATTTCTTTTAGGTAAACAAATTCGTTATCAGCTTTTTTTTTTATACTTGTTTCAATTTTGAGTTCTTTTTGTGTTTATGGTTAGGTTCCTAAAGAAACTCATGTAACAGAAACTGCCAAAAAGTGAAGAAAGAAACTTTACATATAAGTTATGTTATGGAAACAATTAGCTTGCCAAGAGTATGAAAGGCAATTAAAAGTAAGATTCAAATTAAGAAACAAACCAAAACAAAAAAAAACTTAAGACTGAGACCCAACGCAGCTCAACGCAATTTATGAACAAAAAAGAAAAAAGAAAAGAGCATAAGCTTACAAAGAGAAAAGAAAATGTAGAAGAAGAAAACGACAAACAAATCAAAATCTATAAATCGAAAACTAAAAACCAAACCAAAAACTTAGTTCGTTAAGAAACTGTGATAAGAGAGCTGGCTTCCAGTTCCAATTAGAACCTAAGGCGAGCTGGCTTCCAGTTCCAATTAGAACATAACCTAACTTTAAGTTTGCACGTGCAAGACGAAGCAAAGTTTATATGTTGTGTGTTAGCTGTAAGCGACGATAACGATAACGATAACCATATCGATAACGATAACAATAGCGATAACGATAGCGAAATGTAATAAAGAGCAGAACAAAGAGAAATACTCGAAAAGTTTGAAACAGGCAAAGTGTTAAGAAGAAGAGAGAGCAGCACTCACCAATTGGGCGCGATCTTGTCGAGCGCCGCATGCTGCCAGGTGGCACGCAGCTGCGGCAACAGGAACGAAACGGGCATCCCGTGAATATTGCCCGACTGCGAGGTGCTGTGCAAATTGATGTCCGCATGCGCATCGATCCAGACCAGCGACAGATTCGGCGTGTGCTGCAAATGACCCGCCACGGAGCCTGCACCCAAAATCAATCAGTCAATCAGACAATCAATCAATCGGTTGATCGACAGTCTGGCAACGCTGTCGCACTCACCAAAGCCAATGGCATGATCGCCGCCAATGGCCAGGAACTGGGCATTCTCGCGCAGCATCAGCTGCACCTGCCCGATCAATGCCAGATTGCAGGCCATAAAGTCCGCATAGTTGTGTATGTGATGGTAATGCTGGCGCTGTTGCTGCAGCAGCGTCTCGTCTACGGCGTACTGCAAATTGCCGTAGTCCGTTATTTGCAGCCGCTCTGTGTTATCGATAGGCGCAATTATCGATAGGCAAATAAACGATAAAACGACAGCATCAAATCAAACTTGTTTTCTTTCTCGTCCTCCTCCTCCTCCTTCACCTCCACCTCCACCACTTCTTCTTCTTACCGTCGCTGCTTTGTAGCACCTGGCGCAGCCTGTTCTGACGCAGCAGATCCGGCGCCAGCTCGACACCCTGCTTGGTCTGCCCCTTGGCGAACGGCACCCCGATGATGCCCAGCCGATTCTGCTCGGACACCGTGCTCAGGCAGCGTCGCTGCAGCCATTTGTTGGCCAGTTTCCGGGTCCACCACATGCTCCCAAATCTCTCTGTGTCTCTGTCTGTGTGCGTCGCGGTCGCTCGGCACTTGACAACTGAGCCGTCGCCTCTCACTTTCGCCGCTGTCAACTATATCATCTGGCTGCGGCGCTGCCCGCTGATAAACCTCACCTCCCCTCTCCCCCAAAAGGCCCCGCACTGGCCGCAGATAAGGGCGGCATCTTCCATGTGGCTGATAGCAGCATGTCGCGATAACCTTGATCCTGGCCATGTACATAGATCTCTGTACAACCGAGTCTATGAATCTGCGCCTCAAACTTGATTTAACTTTGAGCGCGTTTGTTTACTTTGTCTTTGGCCAACTGTTCGCGGACATGTCTTTGTTTTACAGGGTATATTCATAGCCAAACACAGGGTATATGCAGCCGAGCATTGCATATGGAACGCTGGAATGAGAATGTTTGACTTGGAACGGCGGAATTGAAACTTAACGCGACATCTATTTCCACTTTTCGGAGGGTTTTAGAAAATAGTATTTAAAATATTTAAGGTTTATGTTATTTTGAACTCACATTCAAAACTGGGAAACGCATGGATTAAAATGGAACTATATATGGACAAAATTTCTATACCAAAAGCTTTCGAGTGAATACTTTGCACATAACTGTACTGTTGCCAAAAGTAGGGTTAGGCTCTCACAATTGACAGTGTTGCAAAATGCATCAACGAATAGTTTTTGAATCAGAAAGAAAAGGAAACTCTTTTGTGAGAGGGCAATTAGTCTAAGCTGTCGTATTTTAATCTATAAAGCTTGGCATATCAGTTGATGACTAGCTACAATTCTATTTTTCAGCTCTTGTGGGGGGTTATATTGATAGCCCCCCCCTAAAAATAGTTCGCAGCCAAATAATGTGTACTTTAATTCGGATGAGATACTTGTACATACTCGTATTTATTTAGATCAAATTGCATATTAGTCTTAAAGATATATAAATATTGATAGCAATATCGCCAGATATGTACATATGCATAGCTATATATACATATTTTTGGATAATCTTTCGATTTGGGCCTGGACATATGTACATACATATGTGTGCACCATTTCGAATATAATTAATGAGCATAAAGTGCGCAGTATATAAATAGGTATTAAAATCGTGCATTGCTATAGCTATAGATATAGTTATATATATATATATATATTGGCTCTATATAATATCAAAAACCTGCAAATTTGATTGAATGTTCGTAATAAATATGTTAAAACTGTTCGATTTACAATTATATAAAGTATATATATATGTATATATTGCCAGCTGGTTAATTGGACAGATATGCTTTATACGTATTCTATATATATATATAAGAATTTTGGTCTGGTATTATTGTAAGGCCGGGCTGCCGATCGATTGGCATTTGGAATGTTCTTTTCCTAAGTTTTCAATTGCTTGGCTTAAGTACACATTCTTTCTGTGTGTGTTATTTGTGTGTTTAACTTTCTTCTTCTTCTCTTTTACTTCCTTCTTTTTGATTTTCTATTTGCTGAGGCTCAGTCTTAAGAGTAGTTACAGTTAGGTTCTTGGACAGCGCCAGTGTTGCCAACAAAAAAAAAAAGAACATTAAAAAAAAGCTGAAACCAATGTTGAAAAAAAAGTAGCTTAATTCGATGTTGAGCAAAGATTGTCGATTGTCCTAAAAATAGCTAAATCCGTTGCAATAGCCAAATTTAGCGAGAAAAAGCCGCATTGGCAACACTGGACAGCACACATACATATAAATATAAATATACATACATATACATATATATATATATAGTTTTGTTTTCTTATTAGACTTTGTTAAGGTTTTTCTTATTGCAGAGATTCGCGACAAATTTGCGGCATGACATCGAATGGGATGCATATATATATGTGTATATGTATGTCGATATAGATATATATATATGTATGTGTATGTATGTACATGGTAAAATTGACAAAATAAAAAAAAAATACAAATTAAAAAAAATATTTAGTTTATCATAGAGCGCTTGATTTTTGAAAACTTTCGCATCACAGTTATGTTGTGTATGTGTGTGTGTGTGTGTGTGTGTGTGTGTTGCTGTCCCTTTCTATTGCTTGCGCCGATTGTGTTGATGCAACATGACAATCTCATCGCCGCTCTCATCGGCCGCATCCAGCTGCGGCTCCCGCTCAACCCCAATCCCAACCCCAACCCCAACTACATCCTCATCGTCGTCGTCGTCATCGTCATCATCATCTGTATGGAGTATGTGCTCCAGCTGCTCCTCATCGAAGTAGGGCTGTATGGTCATGCCGCCTATGGAATACCAAAGATTAGTGTCTGTGTCTGGGTGTGCCTGTGCCTGTGTCTGGGCTCTACTCACGCTTGATGGGCGAACGGAAGAGCTCCGTTTCGCCGTCGTCGCCGGCATCGTCGTCCAGGTCGAACTGTTCCCTGCCCTTTTGCGGCAGCAGCGAGAAATTGTAGTAGGGCATCTTGCCGCGATGCCGTCTATAGAACCAGAATTGTGCGCACAGAACGCACAGGACCACGCCCACTATGATCAGGACACTGGCGACAATGATGAAGAGGAATCGCGGCAGGCCAAAGACATGGGCATTGAACTTCAAATGGAAGACAACATTCTCGGTGGGCTGGCCCGACTGCGCCAGCAGCCGAAGATCGCGCGTCGCCTCAAAATGCCGCGGAGCCTCCACCTTGAGCGTGACGGCGCCCAGCGGCACCGCCGACAGGTGATATTCGCCCAGGCTGTTGGTAAAGTTGCGCACATGGGTAAGGCCGGCGGGGCGGATGACGGAGACCTTGGCATTGCGTACGGGATGATTGCTGTCGTCGAGCACAAGGCCCGATATGCTGGTGGTGCCGCCGCTGGGTGAGGGCTTGGCATTCAGTTCGGTGACCTCGCCCCTGATCAGGGTGTAGCCGTGCAGCTTGATGGCGCCCAGGTCGCTGAGCACGCCGTGCTGCACCTGCGTCTTGACGATCTGCGACTCGTAGTTGGGCGCGCTCACCTCCAGCCCGTAGACGCCCCTGGGCAGCATCAGCTGGAAGCGTGCCGCATTGCGTGTCACATTGTAAACGGCGGGATGCTCCAACAGACGGACGAACGCCTCGCGCAGCGGCTGGCCCTTGTCGTTCTGCACCAGGCCCGCGATGCCGGTCTGGACCAGGCCCAAGAAGTTGCGGATCTTCTCGATATTGGTGCGCCAAACGGCGCCAATCTGCCCGTGGGCCGGCATCCGGCAGCAGGACAAGCCCAGCGTATACATCGGCAGATTGTACATCCTGTAGAACAGATTGGTCAAACGGTCGGTCGCCTCCCGATGCAGCTGGCGTGTGGCGGAGCTGCTGCACTGCAGCGGCGAATAGTTGAACTCCGTGCGCTGGATGCTGTGGGCGAACTTCTCGAGTATGGAGTCGCCGCGCGGATAGCTCAGCTCCGAGCTGCCCGCGCTAAAGGTCAGCAGCAGATCGAAGCGTTCGCTGCGCAAAAACTGCAACAGCAGATCCCGCGCCGACTCCGTCTCCGGGCTGAGTATGCGCTCGGCCAGCTCGTCGGGCACCATGGGATCACACACGGAATTGCTGTGCAGTTGCATTGCGAGTTAATTAATTGCACAGTTCTTGGAGATTTCCGGAGTTAGCAGTCTACTTACTTGGCATTGTACATGGCGAAGATCTCCTCGAACTTCTCCGTCTGCGGCAGGAAGTAGATGACGCTGCGCTCCAGCAGCTGCACCACGGACGCCTCCTGCAGCTTGTGGCCCTCGATCAAATGCCGCACCAGATTCAGCATTATCTCACGGCCCAGCGGTGCGGCCGTGTCGAACAGCGAGCTAATCACCAACAGCTTGTACTTGTGCTCCTCCGGCTCACCAATCTGTGGAGCGAGAGAGAGGGAGAGAGATTCGGATATTTGAAGAAGGACATTCGAGTTTCAAGTCAATATAGCTTTGCACTCAGAGGGCTAGCATCCTGTGCGCAAATCTAACCTCACAACTAGAAAATAACCTCGAATCTAGAAACTAACCTCAATTCTAGAAACTAACCTCAATTCGAGTAACTAACCTCAATTCTAGAAACTAACCTCCCATCTATAAACTAACCTCAGTTCTAGAAACTAACCTCACATTCTAGAAACTTAGCCTCAGATCTAGAAACTATCCTCAAATCTAGAAACTAACCTTAAATCTATAAGACTAACCTCACATCATTGAAACTAACCTCACATCTAGAAACTAATCTCACATCTGATTAATTAAAACAAAAGAAGAGGGCTTTAGACGGACCGATTATTGGATACCTTGAGCTCAGTTTTGAGCGCTTCTTGGGCCCTGCTTCTTCTTCATCCTATGCATGGGAAATGCGTTCTTAACTTCGTTGTGCCTAATCAGATTTTGATGAAATTCTTAGGGCTTAAATGTGACAGAGAAAAGGTTGTAAATAAATTTGGTGTATTGAGCTCTTAAGATTTGCGAGCTATGCCTTAAAAGCCAAGTCCCAAAGTCGATATTTATCGATATTATTATGGTAATTCAAGGAGATATCGAACCAAAATGAGAAGCTACCTCTCCCGCATAAAGTCTAGATCTCGGACTTGATCAAGACATCCTTTAAAGCATTTTCCCAAGGGGGATTCAGATAAAAGACACGATGACTCGAAGGTGATGACCCATGTGATCGATATAGATGATCCGTACTCACATTGGAGGTCAGCTTGAGGTAGTTGAAGTGGCGACTGAACTCGTTGTCCGCGTAGCCGAAGCTGGCGATTTGCAGATTCTGGTTCTCGAACTCGGCCAGCCGGTTGCGCAGCTCGGAATTGGTATGGTATCTGGTGTTGACCACGTTCTCGATGATCCGGAAATCATTGGCGGACGCCCAGTGCTGGGGATCGTCGCGCATCAGTGTGACGTCCAGGCGCATGCCGAAGGGCTCTGCATCGGGCACCTCGACCTCGACGCGCAGCGGCGCGAAGCCGTCGGCCAGGACGGTGACATTGTGCCGGCCGGGCAGCGTCAGCTTCCAGTAGTCGCCGAAGGTGCCGCTGTAGATGGTATGATTGCCCCCATCTATGCCGACGGCGGCGGCCGCGATGGGTGTGCCGATGCTGCTGCGCACGAAGCCGTGAACGCCATGGTGGACCTGCTCGATCAGCTGGAGCAGGGGCTCGCGATTGTCGCGCCAGTATTGGGGCAGCTCCTTGGCCAGTGGGAACTTGTCGCAGCCCATCTCGATGGTCAGCTCCAGGCAGCCGGCGCGCACATAATTCCAATCCTGCATGCCGCCCGTCACGCTGTACCATTGGGCGCCGTTGGTGATGCCGTCGGTGAACAGCTCGTTCTGGAAGAGGGCGCACGGCTTGCCCAGATGCATGGTGGGATGGGCGCGCGAATAGACCAGCGCCAGGTGGCGGAACAGCTCATTGTCCTCGGTGGGATTCAGTTTGCGTCCACTGATGCTGGCGTCGCGCAGCCGCGAATACGGATCATTGAAATCGTTTTCGTTGTCGTCGTACGGATAGTTGGCCACCAGGGAGCCGCCGTGCAGATTCGCCGAGAGCACAAACGGCAGCGAGAGCGTCCAGTTCATGACGGCGGCCACCTCCGGCTCGGTTTTGTTGTTGTACTTATCCGTGCCATATTGATCCGGGAAATTGCGATTCAGATCGACCTGATTGGCATTGGGTCGACCCAGGCCGCTGGTGCGATCGCCCTCGCGCGAGATCTCATAGCCATCCGGATTCATGCTGTAGAGGAAGTGCATCCGTGTACCGTTCACCAGCCGCGTAACACGCTCATCATTCTCATAGCGCTCCAGCAGATATTTGGTCAGCAGCAGGAGCATCTCCTTGCCGACGACCTCGTTGCCGTGCATATTGGCCACATATTTGAACTCGGGCACGCCCGGCACATGGCTGCCCGGCGTCGTCGAGATCTCCAGCACCCACAGATCCCTGCCCTCCACGCTCTTGCCGATGCTATAGAGCCGCGTCAGGCTCGGATAACTGGCGCTCATGTTGCGCAAATAGCTGCAAAAGAGATTGACGACAATTCACGAATTGATCAGAATTGAGGGGGAGGGGGGAGGGGGAGGGGGGCAGGACTCACCTTTCCATGGACGCAAAATTGTGATGCTCGAATTTCGTGGGCGTAAGGAAGCCATCGTATTGCTGCTTCAGCTGATCCGGCGGCTCGGCGCGCTCCACTTTCTGCTTGCGAAAGTTGCCTGCAGCAAATAGAACAGAATTGCAAGATTAAAGACGGGCTTCAGCCACAAGGATGTGCCAGGGGGATGGTGGGAGAGATGGGGGGGAGGGGGATGGATGGAAATAAAAACTAAACTACAAACTGAAGAAATTAAAAACTTAAAGCAGATTAGGGAATATCTATTAAATGAAGCCAGGCGCCAGTTGAAAAGCAATTAACCAATTTGAAGTTTGCTTGCAATAATTATTTATTTCATTCGATAGCTTAAAAAAGAACGCGAATATTGCGAGAACATAAGAAAAAGTTGTACTTCATTTGAGTTAAGTGTCGGGGAAGAGTTCAAAACGGCCACGCGACTGGCAATAAAACAGCCGCAAGACCCGCCAGACCCTGAGTTATATTGGCTCAAATTGTATATAGGAATTGTATTGCTTAAGCTAAACATAACCTCAAAGAAGTTGAACTAGTTCCGCATCGCATCGATAAGAACAAAAAACAAATTAGCATAAAAACTAGCTCAAATGAATATTTAATCATTTGCACGCCCTGAGTTCAAATTGCCATTACGTCGAGAATTTTTTGTTAATCTTAAGATTAGAAAAAATAAATAAAAAAAAAAAAAAAATTGGAACTAGTTCCGCTTCTTTGGCCAGTGCCGTGGCAGCTATGAACAATTTTGTCAATATGTATAAATATTTTATATATATATATATGTGGAATACTTGAATTAAAATTTCTATATTGATTGATAATCTCTAGATATACGAGAAGTATGTTAATATTTAAATTTAAAATACTTTTTAATAAAAACTAGTTTGAGAAAAAGTTAAATATATATATATGCAGTAACAATCACCAGATAAGTATATATATATATATATATATAGTTGTTTATATGGAAATAAATGTGTGTAATATAATATGTTTAATAATTGTTTTTAGTTGCATTAAGTTTATTTTCTCTTATTTTTTTTTAGGGTATTTTCGGGCTGTTTCTTGCATAGAAAAATAAAACGCACTACGCAAAAATCAAAAATTTTATTTTGCCATACGCAAAGGCGATTATTCCTATTGTATTTTTCTATATATAAATATATATTTGTTTGCTTTGCTTTGTTTTCTTTTGTTATCTTTTGCTTTGTTTTGCTTTGTTAATGCCATTTATCAAGTATTTGGTATTAGAACTATTTGTTCGATTTTGTGCCTTGTCATCTTTCTATATCTTTTATTTTTCTATATGTATAATATATGTTAACAATGTTTCAGACGTTTTTGTTGCTCGCATTAAAAAAAGGAATAACATTTTAACAATCTTCTGTTAACATATGCTGTATGTATATATATATACATATATCTATATATATATATATATGGAGATATTAAGGGTTTATATATGTATATGTATATATATATGTATGTATGTATATAAGGTTATTTTGGTTAGATATATAGTTGCGTTTATATAATTTTTACACATGGTTTTACTTGCTTCTAAATAATACGATAATATATAGACAGATATATATGTATGTATATAAATATAGTTGTATAATTGAGAGTTGAGGGGAAGGGTATTCAGTGTGCGTTGTGGCCATTTTATGGCTTGTTTGGTTACTCGACGTGGGTGGGGTTGAGGGGAGGGGAGGGGATGGGATGGGGGGGTGTCACATCCTATTCATATGTACAAATCAAATGTTGTTGTCTCTCTCTCTCTCTCTCTGCTTTCTACAAATTGATATGCACTCAATAGCCGTGCCTTAAAAAGGAAGAGAGAGAGAGGGAGACAGAGACAGTAGGAGAGCGTGTGTTTAAGAGAACTTAAAAGCGGCTGGCAGTAGGGAAGAGAGAGAAAACCCAAACAATGAAAAAAATGATATTGAAACGAAAAAATGAGAAAGTAATCAAAAACAAATACAAAAACTTTATGTAAATGCAGCAAAAAAATATACAAAAGTTAAATGTGTAAGTGTGTGTGGGTGTGATGGGCGTGCATTAATTTGTAGGCGTGGCAAATGTTACAAATGTTAGTGTTAACAATGCTTCAACTAGTGTTAGACAATAAACCGATGCAGCTGGTGCAGTATGCAGTATGCAGTATACAATATGGAGATGGATTCATTGTTGCCGTTGCCGTTGCAGTTGCAGTTGGGCCGCATTTAATGCCTAAAAAAGTATGGATTGTAATAACTGCTAATACCATCAAAGTTGCTCTCGACGGGCGTCAGCTTGAAGTCGACGCGCAGCGCCTCCGCGTTCTCATTGGTCACATGCAGCTGTTGCATCGGGCTCGATTGATAACTGTGTGCGAGAGAGAGAGAGAGAGCGTAAAGGGTATACAGAAATATTCGTAATTTGAGGCTCTGCTTTTGACTTACCCAAAGGCTGCCGCGTAGACGCTGTAAATGCCGGGCGTGAGCAGGCGCCAGTATTCGCCGCGCTTTGAGGTGCGTATGGGCTTGTCCTCGAGGCCGGAGACAACGATGGTCGCATCCGGTATGGGATAGCCGCTGGCATCATGGACCAGGCCCTTGATGCCGATGTGCGCCTGCTTGAGCAGCTCCAGCAATGGACGCTTGTTGCGCGCCCATTCGCTGGGCAGGCTGCTCGCCGCCGGAAACTTGCAGCAGGATAGCTCAATGGTCAGTTCGAAGCAATTGCTGAATGCATAATTAAAGTCCTGCATGCCGCCGGACAGCTCGTACCAGTTGGCGCCGTTGGTGACGCCGCCAGCGAAGCTGTCGTTGCAGTTATTGCCACGCCTCATTATTGGATGATTGTCTGAATACGTGTGCGCCAGCTGCTTGAAGACACGGTCGTCCGGCGTAAGGCTCTCCTCGCAGCAATCGTTGTGCGCCCTAGGATGAGCTGAGCTTAGTTTGGGTTTTGGATTAAAGCCGGTGGAGGCGGACACTTACAAGGAGTTGTCGTACGGATAGCTTGCCACAACGGCGCCGCCATGAAAATTTGCGGAGAGCACAAACGGTTTGCTCACAATCCATTCGGCCAAGGCGGCCGTTTCCGGTTGGCGGCTTTGTGCGCGCAGCTGGTTCACGTGCTGTTGTTCCAGGCGATCCGGAAAGTCGCGGTTCAAATCGACGCCAGCTGCATTGCCGCGTCCAACATAATTTGGCAGCGATTCGCAGTTGCCCTCCTGCCAGACGAGAGAGAGAGCGAGAGAGAGAGATAGTCAGTGAATTGGTTACTTCATTATTATCGTTGATTACGTGAATTATTATTAGCACGAAGCCCTGCGCTCGCCCCTGGCCTTGTGCTTTTGCAGGCGGACGGGCGCGGACGGGCAATTTGGCATTCCGCACGCGCGCGTCCGAAAGAGTTGACCAAACTTGTCTTTAATATGACAGTCAGGTGAGCTCTTGCAACACCGTCCATAATCAATGCATTAGGCGAGAGTAGCCGTAAGAGGGAAATCAAGTTACGAACACGCTCAGCTGTGGTTCCCAATCAGAAGCACATTGGCGCAATTTCCAATTGGAGCAAGTGCCAATCAATCGCCAATGTGTGAACGAACAAGCGAGACGGGGAGAGACAATTGGCGCGACTCGATTGCATTAATAAACAAACAAATAACGTGCACGTTCAGAATAAATACGCGCACACATACATACATACGTACATATATATGTACGTACATATATAAACGTTTATAGTATATGCATGCATGCTCTTGCGTATGTAGGTTAGTCACAATGGCCGATCACACAAAGTGGCTCACTCATATTAGGTATCATCTGTCTTTCCACCAACAAAAACAACAACAGCAACAGTACACAAAAAAAAATCCCTGTAGCCGGGGAAATTCCTATTCTATTCACAGTTGAGTTGTGCGTCAGGCAATTGCCAAAAATAGCGGCAAAGTTGGCGAGCGAAAACTTTGGAGTACATTTTGGGTAGGTACACCAGCATAAGCTGGCGAAAATAACCCGCACGGCGCCATGCAAATGAGTGTGGAAGGGGTATTTATGGCGAAATCAATATTGATAGCAGCATGCAAGTGTGAGTGTGTGTGTGTGTGTGTGTGAGCAGAGGGGTTGAATGCAAAATTGCATTTAATTAATATCGATATTATTATTTGTTTCTATGTGCATACATATGTGGGTGTAATGTGCTTACGATGCCAAATATTACAGAATGAATATCGATAGCCATAATTATCGCAATATGGTTGCGTGAGTGTGTGTGTATATATGTATATGAGCATATGCTTGCACGTGTAGTGGTGTGCTTACTAGAGCCGAACCGCCCAACGGTTAATTATAAACAAAACAAGTGTACGACTCAGAGACAACAGCAACAAGCTTTCGCAATATGTCAACAACAATGGGGCGTGCGAGAGACAAAGAGAGAAAGAGAGAGAGTGAGAATTGTGCCCTAACGCAATCAAATCGCAAGTGCGCAACAGCAGCGACGCGCCGTGAAGCCGTGACGCCGCGTCGTCAGCGCTGGCATCAGGAAAAATTCTACAAATGCGGCAGACTCAGCTGCGGCATGGACGGCGAGCGGCGGGCGGCGGGCGACGCTGTCTGAAATTTCACACTTATCGATTTTTCCACGATGCGATTATTTAATCTGCTTCATTGTCTTTTTTGTATTGTTTTTTTCTTTGCTGGAAACAGGTGACGACAGCGGCGCACGTACCTGGGACAGGGCATAGCCATCGGGATTCATGGTGGGCATCAGAAATATGTCGGTGGTATTGACCAGCTGGCCAATCTCCAGGCTACGCTCGAAATTGCCCAACAGATATTGGGCCAAATAGACGAGCAGCTGCCGCCCGACCGTCTCATCGCCGTGCATATTGGCAATGTATTTGACGGGCGGCGTCAGCAGCGGTCGTTGGCGTGCGTTGCGCGAGATTTGCAGGGCTAACAGATTGCGTCCCTCCAGCGATCGGCCGATACTGTGAACGCGCGCCTGTTCCGGATAGGCCTTCTCGAGCCGGGCAAACAGATCTTCCAGCTCCTCCTGGCTAGTGTACTGCGGCAGCTGCAGAAAGCTCTCATCTTCTTTGATAATGTAGCCCTGAGCGACTAACGGTATCAGTGCCAGAGCGAAAATCCACTGCATCATCGCTAAATGTCCAACTGGTAACTGTTATTTTTTATTGCTGCTTCTGCTGCTGCTGTTTCTTCTGCTGCTGCTGCTGATGCTGATGCCGATGCCGACTGCTAGTTATCACTGGCGTGCAAATTGAGCGAGCGGCCCGCTTAGATACAGGTCGAAGCCCGCGTGCCTCGGCGTTCGTATGGGTCACAGTTATTGTGAGGCTGTTGTTATTGTGCAGCAGCTCCAATCGGTTCGACTCAGCTTCGAAAAATGTACTGTTTGAAAATTTGCTGCGTTGATTGGCCTTAAGCCCGTGCTGCCCGCCCGCGGTCCAACTGCCGCTGTTGACGTCGCTGCCGACGCTGACGACGACGCTGCTGCTGCTGCTGCTGCTGAGAGCGACGACGTGCGATAATTGTAGGGAAATTACACGGCAGAGAGCGCGCCGAAGCTTTGCGTTTGTCAGTCACGAGTCTTGTTGTTGTCGTTGTTGTTATTGTTGTTATTGTTGTTGCCAGCTGCCGCCGCCGCTGCTGCTGTTTCTGTTGTTTTTGTATTGTTATTGCCGCATTGCGGCGACAACGTTGCGTTTAAACACAAATTAATAGTTTTCAGTTTTTTATTGTGTTTAATTTTTATGTTATGTATGTACTTCGTTTGGTTTCTTCATTACACATTGTTATTTTTTGTATTGTTTTCTGTGTTTTTTGGCACAGCTCTTCGGATTATGCTGTGTGTAGGCGGCGTTGCCAGATGCAAGTCAGGCGCCTGCGCAAGTCAGTCAAGGAGAGTGGCGCCGGCGGCGGCGGCGACGGCGACGATAAGCGAGAGAGAGAGCGAGCGCTTTGACGCCAGCAGCGCTGCCGACGCCAGTTTCGCCCAGCGTCAGGCACGCCAACGCATGCGACCCAAGTGTCAGCAATTGAAAGGATATTATTATTTTCGCTAACCTCAGACAAACAACAAAATCGATAACTTCGTCCAGTGACGTCACAACGGCATTTTGCGTGGGCAATACACACAATGAAAAGAGAGTGTAGGCGGCTATTTGCTATTGTGTTCTTATCAGCCCGCTGCCGCTGCTGCTGTCGCTGCCGCTGCTGCTGCTGCTGTCGCCGGCCGACGCGTCGCAAGCTCTCAACCGACGTTAATAATTATCAGCATGGTACATAATGAAAAGGTCGGCATATAGCAAGATCTGTATTACAAGCTGTTACCTGTTCCGCAGTTCTTCTTCAATCTCTTGTAGTTCTTGGCAAAAAAAGAAAAAAAAACTTTTGCACATTCGTATGGCATTTTGGGTGCAACCTCTTTTTATGCGAGGCTCTCGATTTGTTGCAACAGCAAATATCAAAGTTGAAGTTGGCTAAATTTATGCTCCATTGTGCTAGACGACTTCAAACTCATGACCTACATAGTTATGTGGTTTAAATGACAACAAATCTAACAAAACCAATTGAGATGTGGCTAAAGAAAAACCGCTTTTACAGTGGAAACTGTCTGTCAATGCGCTTAACGGAAATTATAAAATATTATGTACTCTTGCGGAAAAGTCATTTAGAAAAATGTCAAAACGAGTTGTTTCACCGGAAAATACTCTAGTTTTTCTTTTTTTCTTTTGAAGGGCTCAGATTTTCAGACTATGCTTCCCGAACTATTACTAGAAAAATGTATATTACTTTTCGGGGAAAAGCTTATAGATCAAGGTTTACTCTACGTTTACAAAAGTTCGGATAGTGTATAATTTAAAGGAAACCCCACACTTTGCCAGGCTTCAGCTTGTCTATTCTCGGCAATAAGCCAAGGAGCTTATGCCTCATTTGCGTGGCGCGTGCAAGAAACCGCAGAGTAAGCTCTCCCAGCTCGAGCTGTAATCCTATTGCTGGGGCAGGGCATTTGGAAACTCAGCTGCTGAGTGCAGGGTATATTCACAAGAACAACAACAACAACAACAACTGTAGAGGCAACATTGGCCACAAACCGGTTGCATTGACGTAGTTTCGGGCTGCGCCTGCTGAGCCAGTTTCTTGTGGCAGTTGCAACAGATGACGTCAACTGGTCCAAGATTGACACCAGCCCAATATGCTGGCCCTTTATTTATAGACCCGGCTGTCAGCGGCAGCTGTCGGGCGCATCGTTATGGCCAATTTGTGACGGGCTAATCCAAGCGGGCGGACACCGAAAGGTCAGCGGAGGAGGAGGCGAACGGATTGCGGCATCGCAACTTCTCAGGCTACTCGAAATGTTCATGTGGCAGGTGTCAGCATCAAGGCTGAAACGCAGCGACTCGAACCCGGAATTATAAACACATTTTTACAAGGAATTCCATCTGAACCGCACTATGAGCCCAAAACCATATGTTTTGGTTCGATAGATAGATAGATGAAGCATTAAATAGTTTCATTAAAGTGTTCAAAACCAGGCAGGGAACTGGTTCAAACCATGAACCGAACTACACAACATGTTATTTTTAAACATTTTAGCAGCCCTGGTCAGAATACAGCTGAAGGCTTGAAGTCGTAATTCCCGTTAAGCTGAGCACAGTTATGCTATCGATATCGCGATAAGATTTGACAGACAGGAAGCTGGTTCAAACCATGAACCGAACCACACTCCATTTTATTTTTTGGCTTTGCAGCCCTGGTCAGAATGCAGCTTTAGGCTTGACGTCGTAACTCTTGTTAAGCTAAGCAGAGTTATGTTATTGACATCGCGATAAGAATTGAAAGCCAACGCAAAGCGTTAATGGCCCCATTAATAGAGGCCCGTTAAGCGAGCGATAAGGGATTTACAAAAATAAAACTACAAACATATGGAAGCGAAAATGCCGAAAGATTAAATGCTCTATTTGGCAACAAAAAGTAAACTTATGAAAACATAATAATTAATATAATATAATAGCATGATAATATTGGATGTAATAAAAGAAAGCCTTTATCGATAAATATATACATTTCCATTTACAGTTCTAATTTTCGATAAGTTATGACATTTTTCAAGATAACATCAAAATACCCCTCCAAAAGGGTATTACAAAAAAAAAAACCAAACAGAAACAAACAAAAACGTATTTGCGATAAGACCGACAAGCGACAAACACTTAATATGGGAGGAATGGAAAAGTCGGGGGTGTTGGGAGCAGGTAAACGGGAAACCGGCATTAGATGGAAGATATATGCATAGGCAGACATGTGAGCCGAGGATGATGACAACTGGCAATGAAAGATAGCCAGAGAAAAGCAAATATTTGCATAAAGACAACTAAATTGAACTTGAACTTTGTAGTGCAGTGTTGGAGCAGTGTAAATAGCGCCTGATAAAGTATTAATTAAAGTGAATTGCGGAAGGATTAAATGTCTTTAGTTAAATGAACATACGTGTTATAGAAATACGAGCTGTATAATTGAACATATTGAGCTCGGATCATCTTTCACTTCGTGTTTTTCACTCACAATTCGATTGATACGATTATATTTCTTGTCATGTTGTAAAGGTAAATGTCCGGGTCGATATATCAATGTCCCTCTGTCTTATTGCCAATTATCGATGACACTCGCAATTTTTGTTCTTGGTTTTCGATAAATATCTGAACCAGAGCAAATTTTGCATTCAGATCGATTTGCATCAAGTTAACTCAAAGTGATCGATAACAAATCGATAAATATCGATATTCCATTCGAAGTGTAGCGTCTTTCTTTATTATTATCCCAGAAAAAAGATAAGATAAGAATACATTTGTGCTGTGAAACCCGTCAAAGATGCCGCATTTAGTTAACAAAATGTTAGTTAACAGTTAACTGTTATGATTAATATATGTTAACGCAACTGTTACACTCCCCGCACTCTTCAAGTGCTCGGCAGAGGCTTAATGAGTACTTCACAACAAATAGTGAAAAGAAAATAGTTACCCCTCGAAGTGAAGAGCACTCAAGTGGATCACTCGATCTATGAATATATATGTATATATACACAAGCACTTAGCCCAATGGCGATCTGCAGATGCTAATTAGTTGATCGTGCTGAGTTGACCTCAAACAAGTTCAACACAACAACAACAAAAAAAACAATAATAACTGGGCCAGATGCTCTTTTAAAGCGGTTTGTGCTCTGCTCCACGTAGTCGATTTGTTGGATTCGTTTGCCACGCTCTTTAGTTTTGATTCAGTTGTGAAAGGGCGCAGAGTTTCCCCCAAGAAAAAATAGGGGGAACAAATACAATACGCCTTGGTTTATTATTATTGAGGAACAAGTTCAAGACATCTGGTGACTCAGAGGCCTCCAGCTGCGACGGGTACATTCACTTTTGCTGGGGGTCACACACTCAATCTGCAGCTGTTCATTAAAAGAACAAAACTTTAGAAAATATTCCCTGCTCTAGAGGGGAATCGAGTATATAGAGAGCCAATACAAGACGTTTCTGGAGAAATAGGAAAGCATCTGCGAGCTCATAACAAATACTTACTTTATATTCAGGGGCGAGGGGAAGAAACTCAGCTGGAATGTGTGCAAGGGCAGGGTATTTTCTAGTCGGGCATTCCCGACCAGAGCACCCTTACGTGTTTGGCGATAGAAAGCTGTTTGAGCACAAAACAATCATATTCCCTTTGGCATTCCAGGGAATTGGTCATGAGCTAAATGGATGCGATTCGAGTTAATAAAACGGCTGACTCACCTTGGCGGCGGCAAAGCCATCCGGATTGCAGCTGGGCAGAAAGTGTATTTCGGTGGTGTTGAGCAGACGTTGCACCTGATTATCCAGCTCATAGCGGCTGGCCAGATATTCGGCCAGGTAGAGCACCATTTGGCGGCCCAGCGCCTCGTCGCCTTGGATGTTGGCCACCAACTTGACCATGGGACGCAGCAGATCGTCGCCGTCGCCGTCGGGTGCCGGCGCATTCAATGCCAGGGCATGCATCTGACGGCCCTGTATGGTGCGGCCTATGCTATAGGTTTGGGCCAGCGTCGGATAGTCCCGGCTGAGACTGGCGAAAAGTTCGCCAATTTCCTCATTGCTCAGATAATGCGCATTATCTAAAAAGCTGGCGCCCTCCTCCACCACTTGAACGTGTTCGAGGGCGGGGGGAGCTGTGCTGCTGGGACGTGGGCTGGCGACGGCAGCGATGCACGTAAATGCGAGCACGACTACGTAAGCGCAGGCGTACATTTCGCGACGCGACACGTAAGCAACGTAAACAGCAACGACAACAACAACGGCACTACAATGCGTAGGCGCAGGCGCGCGCGCCGCGCAGCGTTCACAATTGGCTGTGTGGGCTGTGAGTGGAAGCGAGATCGCAAGACACTTGTTGCACTAGTCGATAATTGGTAATGTGGTCACTTTGCTCAAATGCCGATATGCAAAACCGATTGCAATTAAAACGGGCACTTAGCACACTAGACGACACTCGATGCGTAATTCAGCACTGTTCCTGCTTTCTTTTGCACTGCTGACTGCCGTGTGGGCTTGATGACGTGCACGCCAAGAGCCGCTTATAACTTACCTGTGGAACCTGTGGCACATACGCACGACCCCAATTATGCACTACGCTGACCCGCAACAGCTTCCAATTGGTTGCAGCAACACAATATTTACTATACCATTAATTGATTTATAAACGCAACACGTAAATAAACACATATATTAAAATTAGAGTGCGAACCCACCGCGACACAGAATCACAAAACAATTGCTGCTGCAACTATCGATGTGCTATCGTCTAAACTGCTAGTGACGCACGTTGCGTATATCGATTAAGGCCACAACGCAGACAGAAGCACGTCGTCAACAGATATTGGCGCGCATTCAAATAACATGGCAATCCTATTTATTGTTTTATGTGCTTTTTATTTTGATTGCTTATACAATTTAGTAACAACAAATATCCCGAAAAAAATACGAAAACAAAAAAGATTGCGCTAATGCCTATCATTGTAATAGAAATGATAAGCTTAAGTTTAACATTTAAATGTGTATATATCAAAAATTAGTAAAATATGGTTATGTTAAGGCAAATTTGTTGTTGTTTGAAAAAGTGCATTCTTTTCAAATGGTATCAGACATTTTGGATTTGCATCGTAAAGTATTTAGAGTTTTCGAGAAAATTGCTTACAACGTATGTGTATATAGTATATATGTGTGTGTTTTCTCAAGTAGTTAAAGTAATGAGTTACGAGCATAAGTATTTTGTTCTAGGATTTGTATTGTGTATAAAAAAAAAGCGTTTGTTGTTGCTTCTTGATATTGTTGTAGTACACATACGTGTTTCCGATTGCTTAGACATATGACGGTAAAAAAGTTTGGTTTGTTTGTATGCTGATTTCCAGGAATATCCACAATTTGACACGATTTCCATGTACGTACGTATGTATATGTGCAGGCTTGTAGGTTTGTATGGCAACAGGTAACCCACTCACGAATATTTCTCTTATCTATATATAGCTATATATATGTGTGTGTGTGTGTGTGTATATGTGTATATAGGGTTTATTCAGTTCAACTAACTCATGCAAAATCAATAAAAATCATATTTAATTCATAAACAGCCTGCCTAGGTCAACTACGGGCCCCCCACCCCCACCCTCCCGTCACGCATCGCACTTACGCAGTACACTACACGCTACGCAACACTACGCCACGCCACGCTACACTACACTACACTACACTACACTACACTACACTATGCTATGCCCACTTGCGACAGTTTGTAGGCTCAATGCTGATTGGCCGCCACGGTTGTGCTCTGTCGCTGTTCCCGTTGGCGACGCTGCTGCTGGGATGTGGCAATGCGTTTTTTGAGCATTTGAAATGTCTGCTGCATGCTGCTCATCTGATAGCGTATCGAGGTGCTGACGTCACGCTGCAATTGCTGCACCTCCTGTATGTCCTTGCGCAGATTCTGATACTCGTTCTTCACCTCGGTCATGGACTCGAGCAGCTCCATTACCTCCATTTCGTCCATTTGCTCCATTGCCGTCTGATCCAAGCTGCGCTCCACAGCGTGCAGCTTATGGGCCATCGTATACAGCTGGCTGCCAGCATTGGCCACCTAGGATCAAGAGGTCATACGATGCATTTCTTGTTGTTATCCATTTGCCATGTTATTCTTACCGATTTTTCCAAGGCGCTGATATCCTGATAGCCCGACATCTCCATGTTGCAGTGCTATTGTCCTCGCATTTTTTGGGCTGCTCAAATAATGGCCCCAACTAAAGCGTTGCCTATTTATAGGCGCCCTGGCGAGCGACTGCCCAGCAAACTGTGGGCGTCTCTGTGAAGCGAAGCACACGCAATGTTAGCGAATCCTGCGGGTCGCTCGGCTATTTATACACACGAGCATGCACAGACATGCACACACACACACACGCACGCACACATGCACACGCACACACACACACAGACACACAGCGTGCTATTTTCCGTCCCCACCAAAATGGACGAAACAGCCAGCGACCTATTGAATGTCAAAACAAAAAGAAAACAAGCCGAGCTAATCGAGCTGAAGCTGGCATACCCTTACAATGCGAAGTGTCTAAGCTAATTTGTGGGAATATTAATTGACTGAAAAGTTAATGTTAGGCAGAAGCGTGCCACATAACCATCATAAACATGGCTTAATTTCTAAATAGTATGATAAATATATAAACTCTTAAGGCTCTTTCAGGCGTTGCCAAATGCGTGTGCGTGTTGAGTATAGCCTAAGCCGCGAAGGGCAACGAAAAAAACTCACCACCAATCTGTCTGGCTTGCTTGCTTGCCTGTCTGTGTGTGTGTGTGTGTGTTCCTCTGTCGGTGTGAATGTGCGTTTTCCGGTGAATGGCAACTTTTGACCAGTGAAAGTATTTTAATTATGAGATTATGTGTGCATGTTGACCAGGAAGCGGAAGCTGGCCGCAACTTTCTTTTGAGCGGAATGGAAATGTAAAGCTGTTTACTTTTGTTACATTTTCGTTTACTCTCATTTCTCAGGCGAATTTATTGCTAGTTTGTTTAAGTTTTAGAGCGTAGAAAATAGCTAAACTTGAAGTGCTCCAATGGATAATCACAATGATGGCCAAGCTGATTCCGAAAAAGATGAGGATGGCGATATTTTGCCGCGCTTTAAGGGCTTGCCGAATATTACAGAAGGTGTCGATAATATCTATGCCCATCTGCTGAAGCGACATGTCTATCTATATCCCGAGGACGGCACCCACCTGAGGTGGGTTGCCCCCCAAATAATAGTTCTGTTCGCAACGGGCAATGTTAACCAGGTGGTCGATGCGGCCGTAAAGGATCTTAAGCATCCATTTGGCACAGGCCTCGTCGCCAGCATACTGGTGCAGGAGCCGTTGCGTCAGACTGTAATACGGAAAATACGTGCCCACATGGAGCTAATGGACGAGCGAATACCTGAGCATCCGAACTTTCTGAACTCCCTAAGGCTGATAGAGCGAATGAATTGTAAAACTGTTTATATAGAAGAATTCGACCCATCCGACAAGCAAAAGTTATATGCCAGAATGAAGCCGAGATCTCCCATCGTTGTCCTGGATTTTCCCCAAGTCTATTTTGGCGATAAACCCACGGCGATTATAACGCTTAATACCTTTCGGAATCTGAACGAAGCTGTCAAACTTTGCAATCGGGAGGGTCTCGCTTTCGATACGATTTCCGTTTGGACTAGCAAGCTGACCGAGGGCTATGATATGGTATCTGCGCTGCCAGGGTTTCTAAATTTCCGATTCAATTGCATTAACGTGCCCTTCAAGGCCAGCGCCATGGTAACGGTCAAGGATAACTATCATTACGAGGTGCTAGCAGCTGGCGGCGAGCTGACGACCATAGCCTTTCCAATACAACACGACTTCTGAATAGAATTCTACTTGTATCGAGTAATATTAGGATTTTAAATTATTGAAATTACTTGTAGTAGGTTGTCAAAATAAAGTTTCGAAACAATTGCATTTAGTTTGGCATAATATCTAGTATTGTTTTTAGTATTTTATATTGCCACATCGTTTGTGTGCCTGTTATCGATAGCCGGAGTGTGGAAAGTAGAAGCAATCGATATTTTTGGCGAGCAGTGCCATCGATTGCATTGCCAGCTCTAGATCCATCCGCAATTTTGGAAATAAATAAAATAAATGTCAAAATAGTGCTAATGTTGCGTGAGTTCGTTTAGTTGGTCAACGCAATGATTTGTCGCCTGTGCTTGAACACATTGGACGAGCAGAACGCCGTGCTGCTGTTCACTGGCGCCGACAACGAGAGCAACAGCGACAACAAGCCAATACCGGAAAACTATTTGGTTCAATTGATATCGACGCATTTATATCTCTGTGTAAGTTCACGCTATGCCCCGAGTGCGTGGGCAGGTGGCTGCGCCAGCCCCAAATGCGTTCTGTTTTAACCGTTCTTCTTTCATCCAAATGCGCATAGCTTTCGCGCGACGATGCCATTTCAACGTCCATTTGCACGGATTGTTGTGCGCAACTGGAGAGTTTCCACAACTTCTGGAAGCTGGTGGAGCACAAGCAGACGACGCTATGCAGCCAGTTCTTAGAAATTGACTGCGATGTCAACTGGTCGGAGGAGGGCGATGCGACGGCCATCATCGATTATGAGCAGGACCCTGACCCTGACCCAGACCCGGACCTTGACACGGAGGCTGTCGGGGATGAGACTCCCACAGTTTACGATGCTCTGGTCAAAGAGGAAACCGAATTTCACGAATCATACCTTAAGGTGGATCCCAAGGCAGCGGCGGCGCACAAGTTTCCCTGCATGTTTTGCGAGAAATCATTCAAAATGCGCCGATATCTCGAGGAGCATGTGGCCACGCACACCGGCGACCGGCCCATTGCGTGCGCCTACTGCAACATGGCATTTCGTTGTCGCTCCAATATGTACACGCACGTGAAGACCAAGCACACGACACAGTGGCAAAAGGCGCGCGCCGAACGCGAATCGGCCAAGATCAACAGCAACAATAATGTGCAAATCCAAAGAACCATCATCAACGGCGACAACAACGACAAGCCCATGGATGCATCAAATGTGCCGCCCAGCGAGCCCAAGTCCAGCACACCACAGCCGACACTTAAGATAAATGCAGCAGCAGCACCTCCAGTTCCAGCTGCAGCGCCTGCACCGCCGCCTTTGCCAGCGCCCACCATCAAGTGCGAGCCCATGGAGGCCATCAATTTGACGGTGTCGAAAACATGTCCAGCGCCCGCCAAACGGGTGACACGCTCCAGCCGCCGCAAGACGCATTCGCCCAAAAAGGTGCAGCATACGGCGCGCAGCGCCAGCGCCAGCGAAGACAGCAGCAACGAGGAGCTCGCCGATCTTCACGAGAAGCGCTTCAAGAGCGAGCTACAGACGTGCAAGGAAAACGAGCTTCTGCTGGCCAACTACAATGCTGTGGCCGCTGTTGTGGCAGCTGCCACCCAGCAGCAGCAGCAGCGTTTCTGTGCCACAATCATGCAGCAGCATCAGGAGCAGCTGCTCACAGCCATGGCCGCGGTCAGCACCAGCACCAGCTCGGCGGCGGCGGCGGCAGCAGCTGCTGCCAGTCAAAGCAGGTGCGTAGCTCCTGGCCAAATCTCCGCACAATCATTAATTGCTTCCTTTTGTTTCGCTTGCAGCACACCAGCTGTGGAGCCTGCTCCCGCTCCCGCTAACGTTCCGGCACTGGCAACTCCAGCTGCGGAGCCCTATACATGTGGCATCTGTGGCCAGCAGCTGCGCAATCAGCGCGCGCTCAAAAATCACCTGCACAACAAGCACAATGCGGCACAAACGGCAACGACCGCGAGCACATCCTCGTCCAGTCCCAGCCTGGCACTGGCCATCTGTGCCAACTGCGGCGAGCTGCCTGGCCAGAATCATCGCTGCCTGAGCAAAGCCAAGTACGCCTGCGACGTCTGCGGCAAGTCATTCAAGATGAAGCGCTATCTGGAGGTAAGCAACAGCTGCCTGCCCGGCTTCTTGGCGAGAAACGACTCGACCTTCTCGACTCAGTCAATCATCTATATACTTAACATTTGTATTCCCTGCTGCAGGAACACTTTGCCACACACACTGGCGTCAAGCTGCACACCTGCGCCTTTTGTCCCACGGAGTTTCGGTCCAAGTCGAATATGTATCATCACACCAAGCGCAAGCACAAACTGGAATGGGAACGTTCACGGGCCAGCCGCACTGCGGCCAAGTCAGCAGCCGCAGAGCAGCAGCCGGAACAGGAACAGGAGCACGAGCAGCTCCAGCTCCAGCTGGATGATGGAGTAGTCACAAATTCCTAATGCGAGGCTCAGCGCGAGATGATCATCTAAAGCAGCCCCCCATACATATATATATATATATAATCAATAGTTACTTTTTAGTGTGTCTAGCCGTACGTACTTATGTACTTTAACGTATTCCGGGCTGGGATAGACTGTCCACTGTCCCATGCCAGCTCCAGCCCCAGCCCCGATATGCTGTTGTATATATATATATATATATAAATAATTACTTGATGTACTTCTCCTCTTATGCCTTACCATCTAGATGTAAAGCAATGCTTAATCTCTGCCGCCGCCTCCTCCTCCCCCCCCACCCCTTTATTTGTCATGCGCCATCCGCTCACATCCGTATATATAGATATATATATATATAAACTGCATATATGTATACATCATACAATTTGATAGATATATTCAAGGAAATTTTTTGTTTTTTTTTTTTTCATTTTGTATAAATTTCAATTCTCATTTACAATTTGTGTGTAAACATATTTTGCGCTTAAATGTTATTTAATTTATTATTATTATTTTTATTATAATTATTTTGTTTTGCACAAAATGCGAGCTAAACTTTACTCGATACTCAAATTTAATGTTTAGTTTTTTAAACCCAGTTTTTCTTTTTTTTTAGATAAAATATGAACTCAATAATGAAATCCATTTCCTTACAACTCTTTATTTTTATATTTTGTTATGCTCCTTTATACAACTACAGAAGAAGAGGAAGAGCAATTTGATGATAAAGCTGATGACGAATGGAACGAATGAGAAAAGTGAGAACCTCGACGATTTTGAGTATACCTCTAGTAATAAAAACATGTAATAAAAAAAAAGTGTTCTATAACGGAATCTATCTTAATTTTTAGCTACCGAAAGGTAGAGCTTGTGCTTTTCCCATACTTCTCTCTCTCTCTCTCTCTCTCGCTCTCTCACTCACTCACTTACTATCTCTCTCGCTCGCTCTCGCTCTCTTTCTCCGTCTAATTCGTACGGTATTTAATTGAACTCGGGCTGGCCCGACCTATGTTTAACTCTATATTGTATATTGTATATGGTATTATGTATTTGTGGGGGAAGGATGGAATATATTCCCGGCATTTTGGGGCTGCGCTGGCTGTGTGTTGTGATCGCCTGTGATCACTGAGATTGGTTTGCATGGTTGCTAGCTGCGCTGCTTGGAGTATATTGAACGGTGTGATCCTCTCTGGGCCCGGCTCACTTGGCATTGGCCAGCCGCGCGTTCATCATATCCGTCGATGGCACCGAGAAGACAAACGAGAGGCAGCCAAAGCGCAACAGGCTGCCATGGGCGAGGACGGCGGAGCCTTCCCAGGCGCCGGGCACCATGCGCACGTGCGAGGCGCTTTGGCAGCGGCAGGCGGGCTTCACAATGGGCGCCAGTCTGCTTTTTAAATAAATAAGCAAAAGAAAAAGCGTTTTGTTTACATTTGCTGTTTATGCGTTAATGACACTTCTCAAAGACAACAACACCCTGTGCTATCGATAACTTTAAAGAATTTAAAAAGAAAAAGTGTTACCAGCTGCCGAGTCAGAAAACAAGCTGCCAAATAGAGCTAAATTAGTACAGTTTGGCAATAAACGGCTTTTTCATGGGGAAGCCAAGAATAAGCTAAGCTTAGCTAGAAAAGAGCTAATTTGGCAGATTGGCAATGAAGCGACTTTTCATTAGGCAGCCAAGTCTGAAACAAGCTAAGCCTAGCTAGAAAAGAGCTAATTTGGCAGATTGGCAATGAAACGGCTTTTCATGCGGAAGCCAAGTCTGAAAAAAGCTATGTTTAGCTAGAAAATGGCTGAGTACGGCAACGCCGTACTTTAGTTTGTTTATGCGCTGGTGACACTTGTCGTCGTCAAGTGCGTGTGTATTGTGTGTTTTTGCACGCTGCAAATTATTAGCTGCATTTCGGCTATCGATAATTAGAAGAAATCAAAACATAATTGCATAATTGCTACGCTATCGATTACTTAAAAATGAAGAAAAGGCAGGAAGGAAGAAAGGCAAATCAAATGGAAAGTCTGCATATAAACGGAATTGACATCTCACCTGGCGTGCGCTTCACGCTTGGGCTCGTACTGGCGCTGTATGTGCCGCCGCTTGTCGAGCAGATCGTCGACGCGTCGCTTCAGTTCGGCATCATCGGGCCGCATCCGTTTGCCGGCATGTGTGGGCGCGTACTCGGTGAGATCGCATGTGTATAGCTGGCCGTTGACCTCGGTGCCGAATTCCGAGTAGTTGATCAGCTCGTACGATTTGGTGAACTCATCGTAGAATATAATCGCATGCTGTGGCGAGATCCGCGAACAATAACCGATAGCCGACAGATCGACCGTTTCCGTGTGCGCCAGTGTTGTCGAGGGCGTAAAGTGGCCGCCGTAGCCGATGTACAGTGTGCGATAGCGCATAAATATTGATTGCTCCAGGCCCAGTGTGCTGAACCAGCGGCTATCCTCGAGCATATCGCCGAGCGGTGTCAGCACCGCCCGCGCCCGCACCTTGCACTGCAACAGCTTCAGCTCCAGCCGCGAGGCCAGCTCGTATGCCTTCTCCGTGTCGCTGCGCTCGCGCGGCACATAGCTCTCGGCGGCGGTATCGGCTGCCGCAATGGCGGCGGCTGTTGCCAGCGCCGGATGCAGGGCCATCATCGGATCCTCGTCGGCGCCGTTGCCATTCTTCTGGGCGAGTATTGAGGACGTTTCGCTGGTGAAGAGCAGCGAGAAGCGACGCATATCTTCCGGCGCCAGGTCGCCCTGCAGCGCTGTTTGGCCCTCCGGCTGTGCGCCGGCCACGGACAGCTGTCGCAGGCGTCGCGCTGCCGTGCGATTCTTGTACTGGGTGACAATCTCGGGATGCTCGTGGACTAGCTGCTGCAGGCGTTGATGCGCCAGCTTCTTGATTATGTCCACATCCAGGTGGCATAGATCCGCATCGATGATGACACTCGACGATTTGCACTCTTCCTCGTCCTCCTCGTAGCTAATCTCCAGGCCGCCTCGATCCTGTTGAACATGACAGTTGTTCGGCTTGGACTGCTCCGTTGCCGTTGGCTTGATACTCTCCTTATGCTCATTGCTTATGTTTTGACTCTCCGCCGTTTCAGCTGACTCCGGCTTCGAGGTCAAGGTGGCGGGCGTGCCAGCCACACCGTTGCTACCCCGCTGCTGTTCCGTGCCGCTCTCCGTGTCGCTGTCGCTGATGCTGCCATCGAGTTGGGCGTTGCCGAGCTCTTTTTGTATCTCCCGGAACTTGGCACGAGCACAGCGCAACGCCTCGAGATCCTTGAGCAGTGATTCGGTAACGCTCTCCCTGGATATGTCCTCCACAGCGGTGGGCAGCTGTTTGCGCCGCTTCACCCGATCGTAGCGCAACGTTTGCCGCATGGAGGGCAACAGCGCTGGCGGATGCTCGTAATGGTAACGCACAATGGCCGGCACCTCGATGTGGGCCCGGGAGCGCATGCTCAACTTCATCCGGAACGGCGGATGCCGCGTATTGACGCGCCGAAAGAACTCCATCTTGACGTTCTCATGATCGAGCGGCTGATGGAAGCGATTCCACAAACGTACACGCTCCGTGGCCGAAATGCTGTTGGTCATATTGGCATCCTGGAAGCGAAGCGAACCGAGTTATTGAAAGAGGCGTCACACGGATACGGTAAATGCAATTGCAATGAACTTACTATAAAATTCTCAACATGATTGGGGCACATCCACAGGCCAGCGGGCAGTGCGGTGAGCGGCGGATCCAGGCAATCCTGATGATAATACAGCGGACAATAATCGCACGAGATGAGCGGCGCCCGCTTGCAGCTCCGCGTGCAATAGAAGCACGTCTTGGCCGGCAGTGGCACCAGACCCTGTGCGTCCAGCTCGAACGGCTTGGAGTTGCGTCGCTGACTGTTGGGCTTCCGATGCCCGTTGCCGGTGCCCGTGTTCGGCTGCACCGGCTGCACCTTGCCATTTCCCGGGAATTGGGTATGCAGCTCCAGTTCGGCTGGCAACGAGAACTGCTGCGGATTCAGCATGCTGGCGGCACGTATTACATCGTCCAGCGGTGTGGGCTTTCTGTTCGGATCGAGAGCGCGCTGTATGGCCAACGGCATCTTGGCCAGCAACTTCTCGGTGCTATTCCTGTCACTATTGCTCCGCTTGCGCAAATTGCGAATCTTCAGCGGTATCGACTCCAGTTCACCGGAGGATGGTGTATTGGCGCGCGAACCACTGCCAGCCGAGGGTACACGCTCCACGGAACTGGCCTTCGAGGAGCACGCTGGCTGCGACACCTTGGCCATGCGACAACTGTGGCATAACCACTGACCACTGGGTATATCCTCCTCGCTGAGCGGCGGATCACTACAGATGCACCAAAACACACAAACAGAGCAAAAAAACAAACAAAAGGAAGCTGTAATGTATATTCGGCGCACTTTAGGCTGGGAATACCCACTGGCATTGTAGGTGAAAGCTGGAGGGGCAGCGGTCGCAGCATAGCAAATTCCCGCCCTCCTCGCAGGCATCGCATAGATCGTGGTTATGGCCGCGTCCGGGGCGTCTATAGTACGGGTGCTTCGTGTTGGTGGTGCGCTGTACCAGCTTCTCCTCCTCGTTTGGCGGTGGCTTGATCAGTATTTTGATTTGCTGCAAAACGCGAGACAAGGAACAATCAGATTGTCTGTATCTCTGTAATCGGTGCAATCTGTATCCAATTTGGCGGCAATCGCTGTCTGTCGTCCAGCTGTGGGCAAGACGTTTGTCAGTTGTATACGCACCTCCATTATGCTCAGCGAACCAATTGGGTCCTGGTCAGCTTTTGACATCTTTTTAACTTTTTTTTTTCGTTAACAAAAATTTGTTAGCTTGGAAGAGTTGAAACCAAAACCAATCACAGCGTTGCATTTAATTGCTTGCTGGGTTATACACGACATATCGATATATATCGTACGAAATTGCGCGCCTGCCGATAAGGGCGGGCTCACTGTGACCCCCAGGCTAATGCGCAATATGGATTTAACCGCTACTAATCAATATTTGGTATCGCCCTTGACATCAACTTAAATACATTGAATTACGATAATAACCAGAAGAAAACACTCCCTTTTTCATTCTTTTTGTTGTAAGCTATTAAATAAATATTTGGAAAATGTTCCTGCCATTTTGCAGCCCAATAATTTTTAAAGATTGATTTTTGATTTTTGAAACCACACGAATCAACCTTGTAAATTGAACACAATTTTGCTCGCCTTTTGTTTATTTGCAGCACTTAAAGTTGTTGCGTTTTGGCGCGAAAGCATTTACCGTTGTAACCATAACTTTAATGCACATCGTATTGTTTAGTGATCATATCGAAAGTCCAGAACCTCTAATTGTGTTATCGATAACGATACACATAGTTTTGACAACACAAAAACAAGACGCAGCTGCTGAAGTCATAACTGCGTAAATATTAAATTGTAGTACAAATTTTATTTAAAGTCAAATCAGAGCACAACATGTTTTCGCTGTTTGGCAAACGCAAGCCGGCCGAGACGCCCACCGAGGAGGCCATTCAGGGCCCCGCCGATCCGCCCAAACAAAGCGTTGGCGATGATTTCATATTTGTGGAGCGAAAAACTGACGCAGATCCCAACACAGCGCCCGGTGGCATGATATACCCGCCCATGCCACAAACAGCCTACGGCCCAATGCCATATCCGCCGCCGCTGGGTGGCCGAACAGCAATTGGCACTGGGACAAATCCAAATCTAAATGCGCCAGCCAGTTATCTGCAGGACATTCCGTTCGAGCTGTCGCCGCAATTGGCCACCAAGGATCGCTTCAATGGCACCCAGTTGCAAGTGGACGGCATTTTGGCACTGATGACCCGTCAGCTCTCGGTGGATGCACTGGCCGAGGAGTATACATTCGCCCTGGAGCGTTCAGTGCAAAATGATTCGTACTGAAAATGGCGAACAATGAAATTAATGCTAATTTTATACATAATTTAATTTATGTAAATGTGTAGAATAATTATAGATTTGTTGCGTGTGAGTGCGGTAGAAATTGTATTATAAGTTATTTTTTGGCAAATTGATTACACGGCTGAACAAAAACAAATATGCGAAAGCTTGTCTTATTTTCGATTTGTGAATCCCCTACAGAAAGCTTACAGTTTCGAACAAAAGATGGCGACACTCGTCAATAGATATTTCGTTTAAGCCCAGCAAAAAACGGTTGGTAATCAAAGTTGGCTTTGACTTTTGGACTGGTTGTGCTTTGGGTCCAGTTTGTGTACACAATTCATTCCATGTTCGACAGCGTAACATTAAATTGCCAGTTCTCTCGATGTTATAAAAAAAAAAAAGCAAAACAAAATATTTTGTTACTTTTTTTTTTCAGTTTTCGTTATTCAACAAAATTTTGTGTCAATTGAAATTAAGCGAAATATTCAATAAAATACGCAGCTATGGCCAGCTCGAATGTATCTGATTGGGATGAGGCTTTGCCGACATCGTCCACGGAGGAAGCCGAAGAGGAGGATACAGACTACTGCAGCCCGGAGAATCGCAAGAAACGGCAGGAGGAGAATGTCTCCAAGCTGCAGTCGTATGTCCGACGCATGGCCTATCAGCCGGCGCTGCCGCCCAAGGCTCGGGCCTACGATGTTGCCCTTTCAAAGCCCAAAAAGCACACGCTCATGGACAACTATGAGCAGTTCAAGGAAGTCTACGATCCCAAGCTGCGAGCCAAGCGCATTAAGCGCATGTTGGGCAAATACAATGCCATCACCACAGAGTAAGTAGGCAGTAGGATTCGCTTTTAAATGCTAACAGAAAACAACTGCAGGCAGCTCGAGGATGTGCTGAAGAACACCAAGAAGAAGGAGCGACGCAAGGAGGATTTCCTGAAGCGCAAACAGGAAATGTACTACAACATGCTATCCAAGATGGAGCGCCAATGCCGTTCACAATATCTCAATGTGCTGATCAAGAAGTTTGCCAAATTTATTGCACATCTGGCGACGACAATGCGCATACCGCCACAGCTGGTCGATCCCTATGCCCGGATGCAGCGCGGCATATTCTGCAACATACTGCTGGCAATTGGTGTGCAGCCCACCTCGCAGTCGGCCATCTATTATACCAGCCAGGATGCCATTGAGTATGATGTGTGCCATCGTCTGGCACATGCGCTGCTCAGTCTGATCATCAAGGCGCTGGATACGGCGGCGACACGCGAACCGAATGAGGTGCCCAAGCCGCCGGCGGAGATGGACTTTAAGATGGACAACTATATTAAGGAACGGCTCATGTGCGCCGCCAAAAAGAAGATACGAAATGAGCAGCGCCGCAAGCGTCAATCTACATTCAATTATAGCGCCTTTCACAAATGCTCCCGCCTCGACTGCGATTAGAACGGAATCCAACTTGGGATTTCCGGGCGAAGCGAGCACAAATTACAAAACATTTTTCTACTATACTTTTGTCAGTTCTGATTCGGGGGTTACCCTTCAAATATACATGTTTATATTAAACTACATTTTGGGCAATGCTCAGGCACAGCCACTTTTCTGGCACCTCAAAGCTTTCCGGAGGATTGGCCGTATACGCCTCACAGCAGGGCACATGCCAAACGTTGCCCACTTTGTGGGCGCTCAAACGATACCTAATCGGCTCCTTCACAATTATCTGACCAGTTTGGGTTTGTGTGACCAGCGAGTATTGATGCTCCTGCTGCCAGCGTCGGAATACGGCCTTCAGTTCGCTGCCCAGCAGAAAGGCATGGCTGCGCATCAGATCCCGTGAGAAGAAGTCTGTGTCCTGGCCGCTGTGCAGCGTTGCGTACAGCAGGAACGGATCATCGTGAGTGCTGTTGGGGTAAAGTGCATTAATGAACATCAGGTCAGGGTCGGATCTGGGTTGCGTACTCACAGATTGTTGGTAAGGAACACGCTGGCATTGTTTTGTATATACTGCATGGCCGGTTTGGACCAGTTGCGCATGTGCTGGCGACCCAGGACGAGCACGCGCTTGCGTCGCTCCTTGAAGTAGCGCACCACGGTGGCCAGCAGTTTGGCCAGCTGCTGGGGCGGCTTCTTGTTGCCCGTGGAGTAGGCCACATTGAGGCCATCGATGACACAGTCGTAGGGCGCAGTCTGCTCCACATACTGCTTGAAGCGTGCCACCTCCTGCGGCGTAGACTTCTGGAACACATCGTTGCGTATGAGCACCTTGGCCAGAAAGGATTCGCGCAGCTCGGCGAACTGTGCATCGCTGATGGCCACATGCTGCAAGTGCTGCTGGCAGGCGCCACATTTGCCCATGCGATCTAGCCGGGTGGGCGTCACCTGCAATTGCTGCGGCAGCCGCTGCGCCAGCGCCAACAGCTGCTGCGCGACCAAATCGCTGATGACAATGTCGTGACGTTCCAGAAAGAGCAGCAGTCGCTCCAGCTGCGCGCCTAGGGTCTGCACCTGCTGCGCACTTTGCGCCAGGTGCGCCAGATACACCTCACACTTGGGCAGCTTGCGCGCCTGCAGCATCTCCTCGAGTAGGCGCCAGGCCAGCTCCGGCTGTTCCGCGCTAAATGCCTTGGCTGCCAGCGTACTATAGGCTGCTACGCTGGGTGCACTGGTCACCTTCATCATCTCCAGCAGCGGCACAGCGCGCTGCCAGTGCTGCTCGGTTGCCACCAGGCCGTGTATCAAATGCTCACAGCTGCTGGCATCCAATGTCTCGTGGGCGCCCTGCAGCGTATCACAGATGTGCACAATTTCCGCCTGCTCCTGGTCGCTGAGCGTGCGTGTGTGGTAGGCGGCGTTATAAACGCGCAGCAGACGACCCAATGTCGCCGCGTTGGGCTGAATGCCCTGCGCCTGCAGATAGCTTAGATAGCTTTTGGCCAACGGCAGCTTCTCCGCACTGCTGCACATGCCCAGTACGACCGCATCCACGTTGCTGCCATTGATGTATTTGTAGCTGTCGGTTAGTGTGCTCCGCACCCGATGCCAATCTTCGTTGCTCAGCTCGCTGCCCCGTTCGAAATAATCAGCCTTTAGCTGATCCAGCTGATCCGAAGGCACTGCACCCAGTTGGGGCCTTCGCTTGTGATGACTGGCCAGCAGACGGTATGGCGGTGACTGTGTCAGTGCTGTCCCAGCGCTCTTTGTGATCACACTGTGGCGCAGTAGACGCAGTAAACGTAAATTGTACATAATTCAGTTTGTTGTCTGTTACACTTGTTGCCGGTTTGGCTATCGATAAGCACATTTTACAAACTATCGAGTAACAAGGCACATATGTTACCTCACTTTGTTATCGTTTTCAGCACTTAATGGAAAATCGAGTGGCCGATAACTGTGTTTGCCACCACCTCGATAAGCTTACTGTTAGCTGTATAGGTTTTGAAAATATTAAAGCTTTTTATTTAAGAAAATCTGGTATTCGCAGGCTTTAACACTTTCCAATCCATTTGTCACCCGTAGAGGTGTTTAAGAAACTCATATTGATAATCTAAACAAAAACAGCTTCTCTTATAAGTTTAAATTGAGAATTAACTTTAATGTTAATTTAATGTCTTAATGGGACCGAGCAAAGAGTGTTATGTATACATAGACTGGGGGATTTAATTGTATTTTATAGCTCCAATAATTCTGGAATGCGCATTCGTTGCTTGCCCACCCGAATTAAATTGTAAACCTGTTGCACAATTTTCGCCACTGTATGCGATACTTAACTATCGATACTATCGATAGTGCCATCACTTGGTTCGCAAGTCGGCTTTTGATAGTGTTGCCTTCGTGGTTGCTCTCGCTGGAGCAAATTGCGCCGTTTGTTTATGCTAAAAGGTGTTTTAGTAATAACCAGATAATACACACGTGCAGTTCGGCAGTGTTTTGGTGTAGAATAAAACCCCCACTCCATATCGACATCCGTATCCATTATAATCGTTAATATGCCGATGTAAAATGAACGCATTGCGCAATATTTTTACATCGCGTACCCTCAACTATCTACGCCAGAATGGACAGAACGCGATCCTCAATGCCGCACAACAGCCGGCGCCAGTGCCGTTGTCCGATGCGGACGAATCGCTGAAGGATGCCCAACGATCAACGGCGCTCTCGATACCGCGCTCCATACTCGACGCCTGCCGCTTTACGGCCAAGCCATTTGAGATAACCGGCAATGCCGCTGGGGCTAAACCAAAGGGTTCATTGTCGCCGACAACCCTGAAGCGGTTCCGTCGCATGCAGCGCCGCATGGAGATCGTCTATCTGTGCAAGCTGTGCAACACGCGCAACACGAAGACCATCAGCGAGGAGGCCTACTACAGCGGCGTGGTCATACTCCAGTGCGATGGCTGTGCCGTCGATCATCTGATCAAGGACAATCTGGGCCTGTTCGCCAATAGTGATGGCAGCAGCATGAATATCGATGAGGTGCTATCGAAGCGACAGGAGCGAGTGCGCATCATCAAAGTGAACGAGCACGGTGAACTGATCTAGTTCCCAGTTCCAGACAGGACAGCGATGCAGTGTCGTCGTGTCAACACTCGGAACGAACGAAAGGGAGAAAGAAAAGAAAGAGAGGGGGAGAGAGCGAGAGAGAAACAACCTACCTAAACAACAATTTTACCTTCTTTTTTTTTGTTTTGTTATGTACATATATATATGAGAGCCGACGGCTAAATATAATTTGTTATCGCCGGTCAAACCAGCTATGAGTAACTCAAATCGAACAAATATCACAAAATGCTTGTCTTTCATTAACTGCAATCGTAACTCTTCGTGAAGAGTTCACCGATCGATCGACCAAAGGCATGCCTACCTGAATACAGATTAATGTGTTTACCACAATTTCAAATTTCGTTGGTAACGCTATAAATACCCCCTCACATACACGCACACATAGATAAACAGACACGAGCACGCGCCAGCCAAATTGCTGTTTATAGTCGCCAGGCGGTAGCATATACTATATGCGATTCTACGTATTTACTCTCATATCCACTGTAGAGATGAGTGCGTGCTTGGTTTATCTAGCATAACATGTACACGCACCAACACGACACGAACGATTTGCAAAATTGATTATTATTGTAGTTTTATTTCATTAATTATAATTTTATTAGATTATTTAATGAATGAAATTATAAACGAAAGAGTTAAGCGATCTATGAAAGGGAGTCGTGCACCAAATGTTCGTGCGTGTTTTTGAACCGTAGATCGTGCTGCGTTAGCAAAGCCGTCACGCGCGCATCTCTAATCTTGGGTGCAAATACTGCGCGTCATCGTGCGTCTGCGTCAAGGGGCCCGCCGAGAGTTTATATGCTTGACGCTAATTAAAACGTTGCAAAAACAAAATCAAAGTCCGCTAATATTTGGATTTGCTAATTGTAAGACAGCTGGTGCTAATAATTAACGCGAATTTTGATCTAAATTATTTGATGCGCACATGCGAAAATAACTGTCTCTCTGTTCAAGGACTGCTTGGCTACGCCTAAACTGCTTTATCGACGCAGCACGCAAACTACGCAGTTTGCCAAAAAACGGGCCGAAACTTGTTTTGCTTAGCTTTCAGCGCTTAAGAGTCTTGAACATTAAGAAAGTTTAATCTATTAACTGCTCTATGCTGACATACATATGTATGTATGCATACCTACATTATTTGCTCGTAAGAAGAACGCTTCTGCTCCAAAGATGATTTAAACTGGCGAAAAGTTTTGATTGATGGCAGATAAACATATGTAGAAGAATCCTTCCTTCATATTACTAATATATATGGGAACTTTCAGCAATCCAGAATCTTGTTGCGAGAACGTTTAATTGCTGCTTGTCTAGAATTCCGATTTTCCACCCTATCCCCAGGGAATACTGTCTGGCGTTGAATTATTGCACTTGATATGCTTATCACATTCACTCAAAATATAGATAAAAAGAATGCTTAAAAGTGAACTCTACTGGGGACTAGTTGTGGGTTAGTTATAGTTATCAGGCATCGTGTATATGTAGGTTGAAAATCGAAAGTACTTGCTTTATCAGAGAGGCATATTGAAAGCCACTCGAGCTGTGAATGAGGAGAGCTTATGGGCTCTACAAATTGATGTATGATATGCCATGACACATTCCAAATGAATAAAATTTTAATTATATTTTTTTATTGAAATTTACACATGTGGTTGAACTTGGCGCCAATGATAATCTCTCTGTATGCGCCATTTGTTTTTTTAGTTTGTTTGTTTGTTTGTTTGTTTTTTGTCTTGCAATTGTTTTTGTCTTTGCTTAAACTAATATACATAAATATGCTAGTAGGTATATGTGTATATATTTATGTATTTGTATTGTTAAATATTTTTTTATTTTGTTTTGTTTCGTTTTTTTTTTTTTGTTTGTTTTTTCTGTTTCTTTTTAATAGTTTTAGGAAGCGCACTTTGTTACGGCCTCTTAGACGAATTTTGGATCAATTCGTTTTCAAATCTCTTACAGCTGCTGTTAACTATTTTCTCAAGTTTTGTCATAAGAAAACACAAAACAAAATTTCAATTGATATACGCAAATGTTTCTGATCACACACACATGCAAACGCCTCTCTCTCTCTCTGTGTGTGTGTGTGTGTGTGTGTGTGTGTGAGGATTAGTTAGTTCTTAAAGCATATGAGTTAGCAAATTATAATCCAAATACTTAATTATACTAGTAGCTGCTGCATACATTTACATATACTTTGCTGTTGCTGTCAATTGTGCTAAATGAACTTATGCTTAAATTTGTTTTCTTTTCTTATAAAAGTATATATAGTTATGTATGTATGTGCCTGCATTTGCTTGCATGCGTGTGTGTGTGTGTGTGTTTAGTTTAATCGTTTTGCAATCGATTGCAGTTGGATATCGATAAGAGCGAGACCGAGGCAGCTGCGGCAAGCAGTTTAATAAATGCACATCTCAAACCATATACAATAACAAAATATGCAAATGTATGCATGTGTGTGTGTTGTGTGTGTGTGTGTGAGGATCAGACGAGGGAAGCCCGAAGAAACCTAGCCGGAGGCATCTAAGGATTGCAGACTATTGAAAATACAAAGACCATTTGGTTTCTTAGATCAGTATGAAGATGAATTTGTTGAATCTTTTGAATGGTAAACAATCGGATGTTTATAAATAGTATGGCTGCCATAGAAATATTATGTATAGAGTGTGTGCAAGTTAAATAAGCTACGGCATTTACCGTAATTGCAGTTTATGAAATTTTTTTGATTTTCCATATTTTTTCGTTTCGTTTTTTTTTGACATTTATATATTTATGTATATATATATTTATGTGTATGTAAATGTATTTTTTCAGATTCAGTCGTTTATGTTGTTAACTAAAACTAGTTGGATGTATTATAATTAGGTTAATGCAATAGTGCTGAGCTTAGTAACTGTTATTGTTATTGTTGTTGTTTTGTTGTTTTTTGTTGTTGTTGTTGTTATTGTTTCAATTTAATGGCCCTGCGCATGCGCAAAATCCAATTTCAATTTGTTTCTTTCCATTTTGTTGTTTTGTTTGTTGCATTTTAAATAAATATAGATTGTATGCATACATAATTGTACATAGAATACTTTAAGAAATACTTGTGTTTTTTTTTGTTTTTTGTTTTTTTTTTTTGACACTTATTTATCATTTAACTAGTGTGGAATGTGTTTGCCTCGTTGCCTCGTCGAAGATCTGTTTAGTCACCAAATTGCGCATTTTGGGGGAAATGTCTTTTAAATCGTTCATATCATATCATATATATATATAAATATAGTTTCTATATACTTTACATGACAAAAAAATATTGTTTTCGCATTCAATTTGTTGACATTGCCACCAAAATGAGCACTCCAGCTGCCGTGCGAGCAAGACGGCAGATGTCTAAATATATATATATATATATATATATATATATATATATATATCTATATAAGATATAGCTTATATGTCTTAGATCTATTAAAGTTCTTGGCTTAGTTACGGACAATTTGTAAATACTTTTAAACTTAAGTACAAATGTGAATTGGTTAACAAAAAAAAAAAATATATATATATATATATATATGTATATATGTATATATAATTCAAAATAATAAAATTATTAATAGTAAACGAATTCTATAATAATACAAATAAAAATAATTAAATACATTAAAAGGCTTTTAAAATAGCTGCCACACATTGGCATTGGAGGACATTGCAATAATTTAGAGCTGTTCGCGTATCTGTATGTGTGTGTGTTGTGTGTGTGTGTGTGCTGTGTTGTGTGTGTGTCTATTCAGGCAAATGTTGGAGTCAGGATTAGCGTACGGATAGCTCACAGCGTGGTGCGGCTGGAGCGTCCCCCGACGGCGCCGGTGGTGCCATTGGGACGATTGTGACGACGCTTGTGCAGGTAGAGGCCGGCGGCCTGGGCGAATGCCGAGCCGCATATCTGGCAGACGTAGCGCTTGACTTTGTCGTGGATTTGCTTGTGGTTCTGCAGATTCTTGGTGGACTTGAAGATCTTGCCACAGATATCGCACTTGAACTCCTCGTTGCTATAATGTTGCTTCAGATGATCGAACAGGCTGTGCCGCGACACAAACGATTTGCTGCACTGCGGATAATCGCACTTGTAGCAGCGCTCCCGCTCATCCTGATGGACAATCCGATGCGCATTCAGATGGCCCGGCGTCGCGAACGTCCGATGGCATACCTCACAGCCGAACGGCTTGGGCCCGTCCGGCGGAAACATGTCCTCCTCATCGCCGGCGCCAGAGCCAGAGCCAGCAGCACCTGCTGCTGATGTATCAACGCCAGCAGCACCGTCAGCATCGCCGCTGGCGCTGTCGAGTATGCTGTGATTGAGTGCCAGTGTCGGCAGGAAGAGCTCATCGTTGTGGCGACGCAAATGCTCATCATAGTTTGACTTTTCCCGAAAGCTGGCGGTGCACAGTTCACAATTGTATTTGACCTCATTGCCGGCGCCCAAATGCAATTGTTTGTGATTCTCAAACTCATCCGCATTATTGAACTGTATGTTGCACACATTGCAATAGTAGCCGCCGCCGAGGCTCGGCTGATGGCTGAGCATGTGCAGGTCCAGTTCGCGCAGCGTTTGCACAATCTCGCCGCAATGCTGGCATTTGAATGGCGGTATATCATCGTCCATGAAGCTCATCTGATCGTAGTATATGTAGTTGGGTATAAATTTGCGACCCAGGCGCTCCGCATTCAGGCGCTCCATCTTCTGTTTGGAATAATCGAAACGCAGCTGCGAGATTCGCTTCGATATCTGTATGGTCGTCACATCAATTAGCTGCTGCAGCTCCATCGCCATCTGTTGCAGGCCCTCGCCGCGACGCTCCTTGCTGCGATAGTCCGGATCGAAGCGATTGTAAAAGCACTGATAACGCTTCACCATGACCAACAGCTTGGCGGTGGACGTATCGTTCCAAATGGCCGAAAAGCGACGTCTATAAGATGTTTCCTGCGAAAGAATATGCCATTAGTTACAAATTATCCTTAATAGCTAGCAGGCTTTCTCATCAAGTTATCAAGTGCTATCGAAATATTTTGTGTAATCCAAGCCAAATGCAGACATATAGAAAGTCGGGTCCATGCCTTCGCCCTAACTCCTTGTCTTAGTTTAATAAGCATTTTTACGGAGGCTCGATCCCTGAAATTCGTGTTTGGTTTGGGTTCTACTTAGGAATACATACATAATCATACATACATCAATCAATCAATCAATCAGTTAGCCAGCACGAACTTATTTATACATAAATACAGAAAGCTAGCTTTTTAATCCACTTTCCATTTCTTGTTTTTACAGGCTTTCAACAACTTTTTTATCTGATATAACACATATGATATAAATTTACCTTAGCAGAGTATTTTATTTATTATTATTAACCAAGAAACGAACCAAAAAACAGCCCAACCTTAAACTTCTTAAGGAGACTTTAGTACAGAGCATAAATATCTTGGGCCTCAACATTTGGCTTTATTTAACCATAATTGGTTAATGCCAAGAGATCAAATATAGCCTGTATCTTGTGTATGAAAATATGTAAGGCTTACAATATTTTAGGAGAGAAATTGAATTTGTCAATGTTTACTTTAGAAATATGTGAAAAGACATGATTTAAATCAAATCTGAATGTGGAAAGACAGATAAACGAAGGGAGCCTTAGGCTAACAGAGTCTACGGAGCTTCTAAAACCTAGAGTTAAGATTCGCGCTGTACATTAGCAGAGGCTTCACTGTGCTGAGAATAATACAGATGAGAGTCGCTTTGGTCGACTTTTGTTTATGCTTATCATATATATATATATATACATCTCCGATGTCAGTTCCGAGTAGATAATATATAGGCACGGGCGTTGAGCATTGAATTGCATATGGAATAGGCGCGGACAGACTTACCTTGACAACGGCATCGGACATCTTTGAGTTGTAGCTATAGACCTCGTTGAGAAAGTGCAGCTCCTTGAAGTACCACAACGTGCTGATGTTTGTCTTTTCGAGGGCCATGCGATTGCACTCGCGTTTGTAGACGGTGCGCAGATTGTCCCATTTGCGTGTGATGGCATCCTTGGCCAGAGAGATATTGAAACGGTTTTTGAACTCGAGCACAATCCAGTCAAGGAAGCGTGCACGCTTGATGCGATCCCGGAACTGGGCATGACTGTGATCCCAGAGGAATGGATTGCGCTTGTACGAGTGTATCAGGAATTGTATCATCTTGCGATCCTTGATGTGCATGGTTAGCTCGCGATCGCGCTGCAAATAATAAGGAAAATTTAGTTGATGCTTAGTTAAGCTAGACCAGCTAGCAGTAGGCTGCACTTACGCCAATCAGCGATTCTTCGACCATTTCATCATAGCTGAGGAAATCGGATTCACCGCCGAGCGGATTGCTGCTCTGGGCATTGTAGCTGCTGCTGCTGTAGTCTGGATACTCGCCGGAGTTGTCGTCCATATAGCTTTGCTCGCCATCGGCATATTCATCCATGGAGTCATCTGCCTCGGCTGCCAGCGGCTCATTCTTAACAGCCAATCTGTGGACACTGCGCCTGGCTGCATATGGCGGCGGTGGCTGCGTCCGTTTCATGCGTGCCCTGGTGCTGGCTGTGGGTATGTCGCTTTCGGGCAGTATAGCTTCGGTTTCATCGTCGACATCATCGTTGTCGTTGTCGTTGTCATTGTCATCGGGTGCGGCCAGGTTGTCGTCCTCGTCCTCATTGTCGCTGCTTTCGAGCTCCTGCAGCTCCTGTTTGATAACCATTTGGGGCTCCAGCAGGGCAGTGTCTGCATCGGTCAAGTCTTCGATCTCATCAAACTGGTGCATGCCACCGTTGCCATAGCCGTGACGTGCATCCTCCTCGTCGTCATCATCGCCATCGGCTAGGCCCAGCGACATGGGCTGGCCCATGGTGAAAGGCAAGCTATTGCCAGAGCTGGGACCCTCAGTGCTGCGCTGTGCATCCTCGATGTGCACAGTTTGCATGTGGCCAATGAATGCATCGAAGTAGAGAAACTTCTCGCTGCAAAAAATGCAGCATAATGCGAAATACTGAAAGTCCTCGGTGGCCGTCACAACGCCACAATCCTTTGTGCACTGACGAAAAATTTCCTCATCGTTTTTACGTGGATATGCCAACACACTCATTGTGCCCCACGCGACTTTGTTTATCCCACCTTGAACTGTTTGTTTTCAATCTGTTTGGCGTCCCGTCTCACGCTGGCTATGTGGGGAGCACTGCACTGATTTGATTTTTATGGTAATTCCTTTCAACAAAAAAAAAATTGTCGCCGAATGGGTTTCGTTTAGTGATGCGTGCTATATATTGGTTTGTTTATCGTTATCGTTATCGGAGCCTTATTGATATGCTAGCCAAATGGCTTAACAAATATTTAAATTTATATACATTTGTCGTTTGAAAACTTGTTTATGATTTGGCAGCATGTATATTGCCAATGAAATTAAATCATAAACTGAAGATTTAAATTATTTAACACGAGCAAATAACGCGAAACACATTTTGATTTTCCATACATAACATGTATCTTTAAGTTTTAATATTTAATGTAATTAGAGAATTTTCGGACAACTAGAAAAGCAAACATGTTTTTATTTAGTACTGTCCACTTGCTAGTTTTATTGGGTGGAGGGCAGCGCTATCAACTATATCGATATTGCGATATTTTTTTTAGATATATATAATAAGTAATATTTGAAATTAAGAAGCAAACGCTGACATAAGGCAGATTCCTCTGGCATTTCATCTAACTTAAATAATCCTAACCTTGAAACGTAAAATGAACAAACAAATGATTGGAAATCGGCCTGCCTCTTGGGTGAGCACCATACCATCTTCTTATCAGTTGGGAAAACAAATGCACTGCGCATATCGATAGCGGCACGTTTAATCGATTGCGAGTAACAAACACGAGTGGCGATAGTAACATCGATTGCTTCGTTATTCTTCTCCAACTACTGGTCGGCGTGTGTGTTGCACTTGCATTTAATTTATAACAAATTTGAATTCGTTGGTACTTGAGATACAGAAATGGCTTCCATCAGCTTGTTGAACCCAAAGGCTGAATTTGCGCGTGCTGCACAGGCTTTGGCAATTAACATCAGCGCCGCAAAAGGCTTGCAGGATGTGATGCGCACCAATTTGGGACCGAAAGGCACAGTTAAAATGTGAGTACCTTAACTTAAATTTGAGTTTAACGCACAGCTCCTGCGCATGCATAAGGATTTCAGCTTTAAAACAATCGCAGCGTTATTATTAACAAAAGTTTTGCGACAGCTGCGCTGCCGCAGCCGCTGCCCAATTGAGGTTAAAACCGTCAAATAGCGGCATGCGTCATCGAGCGAGTGAGACAGCAATAGCGCATGTAGCCTACAAATGCAAGATTTAAAAGCTACTTGCATTTGTTTAAAAGAATGTGCTAAATGAAACCAACGCTTTAACGATTTGCTTGTTAAATGTGCAGCGACATTTTTCTTTCTGCGCTGCTGCAAATCAAGGCGCACAATATTAATTCGTTCGCTCTTTGGGTTTGCCATGTCTCACGCGCTCACACAAACACACACACACACTAGCAAACATATGTTCGTGTGTAAAGTGAGATAGAGTCATAAGTCTTGCATGCATTCTCGAACGTTCCCCCCAGTGGGATGGCTGCTTAACATCGATAAATCGTAATATAATTTTATCGGTGCAAAAGTATTCTGAAAATGTCCTAGGGATGGTATTTTAACTTTGTCACGAATTGTTGAACGCATAATTGCTTTTTATAATTTTCATAATCAATTAACATTGTTGATTTGCAGGCTAGTCTCGGGCGCCGGCGACATCAAAATCACCAAGGATGGCAATGTGCTTTTGCATGACATGCAGATCCAGCATCCGACTGCTTCGATGATCGCACGTGCCAGCACCGCGCAGGATGATTCCACTGGCGATGGCACCACCACCACGGTGATGCTCATTGGTGAGCTGCTGAAGCAAGCCGACATCTATTTGTCGGAGGGCTTGCATCCGCGCATTATGGCCGAAGGCTTTGAGAAGGCACGCGACAAGGCGCTGGAGGTGCTCGACCAGGTGAAGGTGCCTGTCGAGATTAACAAGAAGAATCTGATGGAAATTGCCAACACCAGCTTGAAGACAAAGGTGCATCCGCTGTTGGCCGATCTCCTAACGGACGTGTGCGTTGATGCTGTGCTGACCATTGCCGGCGACAAGAAGCAGCCCGTCGATCTGCACATGGTCGAGTTGATGGAAATGCAGCACAAGACCGACACGGACACGCAACTGGTGCGTGGTTTGGTAATGGACCATGGCGCTCGTCATCCCGATATGCCCAAGCGTCTGGAGAAGGCCTATATCCTCACTGCCAACGTCTCGCTGGAGTACGAGAAGGCTGAAGTGAACTCTGGCTTCTTTTACAAAACGGCCACGGAGCGTGAGGCATTTGTGCGCGCCGAGCGCGAGTTCATTGATCAACGCGTCAAGAAGGTCATCGAGCTGAAGCGTTCCGTTTGCGATGGCACCGACAAGACCTTTGTGCTGATCAATCAGAAGGGCATCGATCCCATCTCTTTGGACGCACTGGCCAAGGAGGGCATTCTGGCGCTGCGTCGCGCCAAGCGCCGCAACATGGAGCGTCTGGCTCTCGCCTGCGGCGGCACTGCCATGAACTCGTTCGATGATCTGCAGGAGGAACATCTGGGCTATGCTGGCTCAGTTTACGAGCATGTGCTGGGCGAGAACAAGTACACGTTCGTGGAGGACTGCAAGAATCCGTTGTCGGTGACAATTCTGATCAAGGGTCCCAACAAGCACACAATTACCCAGATCAAGGACGCCATTCGTGACGGTCTGCGCGCCATCAATAATACTATTGCCGACAAGGCTCTGATACCTGGCGCCGGCGCCTTCGAGGTGCGCGCCCACAACGAGCTGACCAAGTACAAGGAGACGGTGAAGGGCAAGGCCCGGCTAGCCGTCCAGGCCTTCGCCGATGCCCTGCTGGTCATACCCAAGACGCTGGCCATTAACAGCGGCTATGATGCCCAGGACACCATAGTCAAGCTAACGGTCGAGGATAGGCTCAGTCCGGAACTGGTTGGTCTTGATCTGGCCACAGGCGAGCCCATGAAACCCGCCGATCTAGGCGTCTATGACAATTACATTGTCAAGAAGCAGATCCTTAACTCCTGCTCCATCATTGCCAGCAATTTGCTGCTAGTCGACGAGGTGATGCGTGCGGGCATGACCAGCCTCAAGGGCTAGTTCCTCACCAGCGAGCTGGTGTAGCGTCTATGAGTTTCATCTAATTAATTAACCAGGCTAACTTAAACTACACAAACACACACACACACACACACACAAACTTACACACATATGCACCCGCAACAACAACTAGAACTCAAATAACGACGAGTTGCCTTAAATGGGAAATCGTTATCGCTGCTTCGATAACTTATCGAACTTCTACCAGAGAGTCAAATGATAAAAAAAAAATATCTTAATTTCATCAAGTATTTCTCTATATTTTTTTTATATTACTAATGTTTACTTAATACGAACCATTGGTTTAAAAAATATATTAAACACCATTTAAAAAAAGATATTGCCTCGAATTTAATTGTATAGATTGGGTTGGCTGGGATATAGATTGAATTTATACCGTTATTTGTGAAAACTTTACTGCTTGATTTAATGAGAGGGGTGTAAATCTATATGGTGTATTATTCAGTATAGTTGAGTACTCCGTTGCGTTTGTATTATCATTCTTTATTATCATAAATAGATTTAAATTAAATAAATGCAATACAATTAAGCACAATTTCATTGTACACACTATGAAATTAGGTTCGCTTCCAAATCTGATCGCTCATTTTTTGTTTTACTGTCTTACTTTCTTTTGTTTACTGTTTATTGCCATGTTTGCCTTTTAAACTTTCTTCGTGTGTTCTATGTTTTTTTTTTTAAATATGTATTTTTATTTTGTTTTTTTCGCTTTAAATTAAATAAATGTGAGTATGTGCGTGTGTGCGCGTGTTATTGTGTGTGTGTGTGGGAAATTAGCGGGGCTTGCATGAGCATGTGTGTGTGTGTGTGTGTGTGTGTATGTGATTATGTGCATCTGCGGCCGCAGTCTCTATACAAGTTACAAAAGAGATCGATCGATAGAGCTTAAAGCTCACTATTCAATCTATCTATCTTTCTCTCTCTCTCTCTCTCTCTCAATCTCTCTCTCAGACTCTTTTGCGATATCCTTTCGTTTGGGCGTCTCTTTCGTAACTTTATAGAAAGTACGCGCTCGCAGTTTTCAATATGCGTTTTGCTTTCCATCCGTTTCTTTCATTTTAAAATTTTAAATTAAATAATCGCATAAATGTTAATGTGCAATTTGCTTATTCGCTTTCTGCTTTGTCTACTAAACTTTAGAAAATACGTTTTCTTTTTTTTTCGTTTCGTTTATAAAAAAATAGGCTTAGGGCAGGCGAACGCATCGCCAAACCAATTGCTGGAATTAACTCACGCTCTAAATCTAAATAAATATAAATAAATAAATTGTATATATAGTAATTAATTAAAAAAAAAAAAAAACAAAAAATATACGCTTGTCAGGCAGCTGCTCTATGTGCGAGTGTGTCGTGTGTGTGTGTGTGCTGTTGGGATTCTTTCTAGTTTATATTCCTCTTCTTCTTCTTTCGATATTTTCTATTGCATGCCGAAGCTGAAGCCCGTTTCCTGATTAACTGCGCTGTTGCTCTCATTAACGGTTTCTCTCTCGTGAGAGAGCGCTGAGCGCTGACAAGCGTGCCATGGGCGAGAGAAATAGACATAGCGTGTGAGAGAGTAGGCGTGTGTGTGTGTGTGTATGAGGATGTATGCGTGGGTGTCTGTGTTGGTGACAAATTTCTTGTGTTGTGTATGGTTTTTGTTTTCCTTTTCTTTTCTCTTTTTTCATTTTGTTATTGCTTTTCAGTGTTGTGTGCGCCTAAACTTATGCTACGATTTTGTGCGGCTGCATCCATTTCTTCATGTAGTAGCAGAACAATGTGGAGATATAGAGCAGGATCATGAGCGCACAGGTAACGGCCAGCGCCAGCACAGACGTCTTCGTGGGGCATGGCTCGATAATGGTGACAGTCTTGTCTGCAAATTGGTGGGAAAGAGACGAAACGAGGTTTAGTATTTGAGGTTATGTTCGAGGTAAATTTAAGCTGCTTACCTTTGGCAAAGTCTGTGCTTGGATCCGCCTTGAAGAATTCACGCTTCTCATCGCCAAAGTCCAAGACCAATATCTCCTGCGAGATGTTCATATGATCCTCGCTCTTGGTGTTATTGCTAAGCAAGAGAGAGGGAGAGATAGAAGGGGGGGTGTCAAGATCACATTCTTGCTTTGCCTTAACAGATTGGGACGCTCACCTCTCGATGGAACGACGACGCCTCCTGCCCAGAGATTCGAATGACTCCATGTTCCATTCGCAGACGGCCGGCTCACAGGGGCCCAGACAGTATTTGACATTGCACTGGAAGATGACGCCGTAGCTCTCGGTAAAGCGGAATGCCTCATAGGTGGACTGCAGCGCATTGCCGTCGGCGGTGAAGCCGGGGAAAATGGTGGGATCTGTGGGGCAGCCGTCGTCGTCGATGATCTTGAAGCTGGTGCGTGCATCCTTGGCCATGGCAACGCAGCTGCGTGCAAAGATGCCGTAAGGAGCTGCAAGCAGGAGAGAGAGAAAGGGAAAGGGAGAGTAGGTTAGCAGTGACTCCCAGGCTCCGGCAAGTGTTTCACTCACTGTCTTCGGGTATCTCGATGCGGAAGTTGAGGCGATCGCCAATGCGCACAGTTTCCACCTCGCGTTGGCGTGTATCCAGGATGCGAATCCTTGGTGGTGGCGCCTCCGGTGATGAGTTGATGTGTATCATATCGGGATCGCGTATGGGCATCATGCCGAACGTGATATTCTTGGAGCTCATATCATATGTGCACTTCACCTTGTAGATCTTGTCCGCCTTGGTCATCACGACGCTGTGGTGCTGAAGCACCACCGTGTTCGAGTAGACGCCAGTCTGCGGAGCAAGTGAGATAATGCTTCTGTTGGCCACCAGGAAGTGCATTTGTGTACTTACCACGCTCTGCGTGTTGCAATCCTGTCCGATCATGGTCAGATCGAGGCGGAAGGCATCCGAGTTGATCACATCAATGTTGCAGGTCTCCGAGCGGCCCAAGGCGTAGATACGTCCATTGAACGGCTTGTTGGTGCGCACCTGGACGGCAATGCGTGTGTCCTTGCAGTGAACGGAGACTAGGATGGGCGAGGGAGCAGAGAGAGATTAGGTACCGAATCCGCTGTAGCTTTTGGTGGACTTACCGTCGTAGCAGGTGCCCGTCTTGTCGCAGTTGACATCGTTGCGCGTCATGTTGGTCAAGTTGGGATCCTCGATGGTGTCCAGGCTGACGGGCAGCGTATCGATCTTGTCCAGCGTGCCGGGCGGCGAGTTGTTGCTGCCAGCGGTTGCGGCAGATTTCTCGCACTGATTCTCAAAGTACTGGCCAATAGGCTCGCCATGATCGATCAGCGGACGCTCGTGATTCAGATAGGTGGACGGACCATCGGGCAGCGTCTTGTGATCCAGATGATACAGCCGGCAATTGTATTGAGCGCCCTGGGGCTGGCCCAGGTAGAGGAAGGAGCGGCACAGGAATTCGGATTCGATTTCGCAGGCCAGACGACAGGCCGACTCGGAGGTCACCTGCAGCTCCTTGTCCGTATAGTAGTGCAGGCCCACATACTGGGCCACCTTCTCCTCGGAGACGCCCATCCTGGCATTGGCAAAGGAGCGCGTATTCTTGCACGCCTGCGTCGGCTTCAGGCACAGATTCTCAAAATAGTCGGTGCCCTGAGCATCCACCAGCTGGACAAATTGCCCGGAGCTGCGGCGATCCGAGTCGCTGAGCACACACTTCATGTTATTGTAATCGTATTCGACGGAGCGGCAAATGAAACGCTTCTCGTTCAGGCAGGCCGACAGACACGCCTCCTTGGTGCTGGTATAGATCAGAGCATTGTCCAGCCCACGGATGATCTTGTTGGGCACACGCTCAAACGACCACGGACGATGGCAAACGTTCTCGCTGCGCAGCTGCAGCTTCACCATGTAGTACATGTTGGCCGAGCGCTGTGGCGCCGCCGACGGATTGGCCGCGGACGAGTCGTTCTGCAGCTGGCAGTGCGTCTCCTGCGACGGCGACAGCGGATTCACAACGAAGCTAAATGCCGCCGCCTGGCAGTCGGCCTCCTCGCGACACCAGCCCTGGCATTCGTACAGCGACAGGTTCTTCACGCTGTAGTACGTGGTGCCCGCGAAATCGTAGTCTGTCAGCTTCTCGAAGGCCATGCGTGCCATTGCCTGCCCGGGCAGCATCATCAGCATGGCCAATCCCACCATGCTGAGCATCAGCCCGCCAGAGATCCTTGATGTTCTGGCTGTTCCTTGTGTATTTGCTGCTGCTGCTGCTCCGCCGGCTGCTGCGGCTGCTGCTATTTCCTGCGGCTTGCATCTGAAAGTAAGGAGGAGGCGAAAGAAGCGGCGTTTAGTTTCGGTTGCGTGTCTTGATCGCCAGGTGGCGTATGTTGAACAGTGCTGCCAAACCAGCTATTCTTAGAAATAAATTTGGCTATGTCAGCTGACTGTAACTTGCATCTGCCTGCTATTTTGGCGGGTTTCTTGCTAAATTTCGGTCTACTTTATAGCTATATGTGGCCATTTTCACTGGATTTCAGCTAGGAACCGTTAACATAGCTGCAGTCTCGGCTTCTTTCTAGCTAAATAACTGTGCAACTGCTTGCAACTTTGGCGGGTTTTCTGCTACATATTCAGTTGTCGTTAGCCGTAAACTGGTAACATTTACAGCTGCCTGCAATTGTGACAATTGTTACTGGTCTTCAGCTAGGAACTGTTATCATAGCTGCAGTCTCGGCTATTTTCTAGCTAAATAACTGTGCTGCGGCTTGCTATTTTGGTTCCCCATTCAGCGGTATTTAAGCTCCTATGTATAATTTAGCTCTTATTCACTTTATGCTATTTTCAACACTGGTTTCAGCTACTTTGCTTGACCGCCAGGTGGCGTTTGGCGTTGAAATGGAATTCGGTTCTGCGGCTTGTACATCCGGCTCCATTACACGCTTAACTGAGCCCCCAGGCGAATCAGCGAACCAATAAGAACTCTGGCTAGCTCCGCCCGAGCCCACATTCGCCTGCATTTGTTAAGAGTTTAATGAGCTGCCCCGACGGAAATTACAATGGCTCGAAGAGGCGAGAAGAGGCGGCGTTCCACTTGTGCGCTTCGTCGTCTTATTGACGATTTGCGGTTGGAAATTCTAATGCCCCTAGACCCAAGTTGGAATCGAGCTGTGGCATTCCTGTGGCTTTTCTGTCGAGCGTGTTGCAAATTGCTTTTCTTATTCTTCGTCGTCTTCTTACTTTATTTTTCAATTTTTTTTGCAGCTGACCCCCCAAATTGCGAACATGCGGGGGCGCACATTGACCTGGCCAAAGCCAGCTTCCGACTAGACCCAGCTGAAAAGCGAAAACCTTTGCTGCGAGTTGCCAGTTGCCAGTTGGCAACTCATTCATATTAATGGCGCGAATGGATTCACTCAGTCGAGTGCATGAATGATTCAAGTGCCCATTCACATTATTATCACCATTCATTCAAGCTCACACTCACTCACACGCTTGGCAAATCAATCAAGTGGCCAAACGGAGCTGTCAATTCATTGCAAATACATATGGCTATTATCTGCATTCAATTTATTCAATCATGCACTCACTATTCATTATCAGCCATGAGTTTGCGTTGTTTATCTAACGTTTCGCCTTATTGTATTGATGCGTTTGTCTAACTGGGATGCCTCTTGAAGATGCTTAAGCACAGCCCTTTGGCCTGAAATGGGCGAAGTGGGTACAGTGGGAAGCAGAAGAAAGCTTCTTCGATTCCAAAAAGCATATAGATTCTTGATCAGCTTGGTGAACTGAGCCGATCTCCTTCTATCAGTCTGCCTCTCCATCTCCATCTCTCCATCTACATCAGATATTATTTGAAAATGATCGATTTCTATCGATATCAGTTAATAATCGATAATTATCGATTTAAAGACTGCCTTTTAGACATAACTCGAGCACATTATTACTCGATGTTATTTGTTTGAAGCTAAGATACGAAAAGATTGAATGCCTAGTTACGTATTCAAATCATTCACTAGTACATTTTATTTAAGTATCGATTATTTGACAATTCACTTGTTATTCATGACTTTTTGCGACACACTCGACTCAATTGAAAAGACTCGTAATCTATTCGCAAGAGCATTCATTTGCATTCGAGTGAATGGAAATGGTGAATGCCATGCGGAAGTCTTTGTCAGCGTTGCCATATTTGAGTATGAGTACAATATCAATACCGATACCAATGCCGATGCCGATGCCGATTGCGATTGCGATACCGATAACCAAGCAGCAGTTGCGTCCAAAGCAGCATTTAGGCATTTAAATTTATGGATTCTTAAACGCCCTCCACCCAAAGCTGGCGAACCGAGTGCTGTTGAGGCCCTGCACCATGCAATTATATTAACATATTCAATTCAATTTGTTTGCGTGGAATTGTCCCAGGCAAAAGTGGCCAACCGCCGTGCTGGGCCTGCATAGCGCAATTATTTATACGAGCGTATTTATAAGGCCCCCCTCCAGGAATTAAAGAAAAGCCAAAGAAAATGCCCAGCTTGGATCGAGGGAGCGCCGGGGCTGGCGTATGATTACAGCGCTCGGAACGTGGCTATTACAAACAATATTAACTCACAGGTTGCCAGCGCGAATCGCGAAACGCGCGCGCATCCAATTCGAGCAATCGTGTTGCCGCCGTGTCCAATTGCTGCAGCAGCAGCAGCAGCAGCAGCAACAAGAACTGGCAACACGAGCAACATGAGCAACATTGACAACGACAACGGCAACAGCAGCGACAACAAATGTAGCCTGGATGTATGAAATAGGTGGCAAACACAGTCAGCGGAATGTGTAGCGTGTTCTCAACCAAAGCGACAGCAAAAAAAAACAACAACAGCAACAACAACAACAAGAACAACAGCAGCAGCAACAGGAGCAGCAATTGCTGAAGCAGCAGCAACAGCAACCGCCACCAGCATCGCTGGGAGTCGCTTTTTAATGCCCTTTTAAAGGGTACTCACAATTTCGTCATGAAATATGTAATGCATAGAGATCGAATCTCTATATCATATAGAGAAGCCAGAGGCAAGATCTGTCTATATATGGCTGATCAGCATAAACTTTCAGTCAGCCATGTCTAGTCTCCAAGTCTAAGAGCTAAGAGCCTGGAAGTTTGCCCGAATCGGCTGGATCGAATATGTATATCATATAGAGAAGCCAGAGGCAAGATCTGTCTAAAATTATGTTTTTCTATGAACAGCTCAGATCTTGTCCAAGCTCAGCATTGATTTGTGCAACAAGGCTTCTTCCATCATCGAACGTTTGTCGAACTTCTATATCATATAAAGCTATATCGGAGGGATCGGGTTGGGTTCTTTGAATGGAAAGCCCAGCAATAACGAGCATCGATATGCGCCTTACATGCCACATGGAGCACTTTATCATATAGATCTGATGTAAAGCTTTTCGCGGCAGAGCATTTAGTATTCGGCGTGCAGTTTTTGCTCGATTTTTTTTTTTGAGTTGTTTTTTTTTGCTGCCAGTTCATGTTGTACAATTGCCAATCTGCATGAGAGTCGCAGCTTCGGACGCCCGCCCCTTGTGGCACAGTGGCGGCTCCGGCTCCGACTTCGGCTCCGGCTGCAGCTGGAAATGAAATGCGTTTGAATTGCGGGCAGCCAATTATATGGCCACAGTCGAGCGATCTGCCTGGCCAGATAAAATGCAGAACGCAGAACGCAAAACGCATGCGTTGCGCATTTGACGTCATTGTTGCAAGTTGCCCTTGTTGCAACTGCTGGCTGTTGCAACTGCGGCTCACGAATCCAGTTTATTTATAGCCCCAAACTGAGTTTATTTTTGGGGCGTCCTTGGGTTAAGCGCAGCGCACTTCTAATTTGACTTGCAGCCGACAATGTGGCTGCCACATTTCTGTTGCAATTGCTGTTGGCTGTAATTGCAATTGCCACTTGCCACTTGCCACTTCGCACTGGTAGCTGGGATCAGCTGCTAAATGTCGCCGCTGGCTAACAGGAAACGGCAGCTGCAGCAACTCGCACATGTGGCGCCACGCAGTGGCAGCAACGAGTCCCAAGTGTTTGGCTATTGCGTTGGTGTTGCATACACCACATCGCAGCAACTGGTGGGCGTTAACCGAAATCCAAAGGGCGCTCAATCAATGCGAATGCAACAGCTAAAAATAGCAAGGCAAGTGTGCACGACTAGAACATACCCTGTTATCTAAATGAGGCCGACCGATATCAATCGATTTAGCTGGAACGAAACATCTAAGGTTTTATCGATTTCGGTCAAACAGCGGCAGACGTAAACTTTGCTTAAGCTAATTTATGTTATTATCATTATAAATGATTATTATTATATTTATATTTATTCATAGACAGATAAACGGAAATCGCACTTATCAGAAATCGATATGTTCTGAAATTACAAGGAGTACAGGGTGTAGGATGAAAGATTAGTGCAAACTGCGCTGCCTCGAATATAAGTTTGACTACGAGTATGGGCATGAGTTGGGGTATGAGTTGGGGCATGAGCTGGGGTATGAGCTGGGGTATGAATGTGAGTGTACTCATCCCAAACTGCTGTCGGCAGAGTTGGCCGCTGCTCTGTTGGTCTGCTGTTCTGCTGGTCTGCTGGTCAGTGGCGCGTACTTAGTTAGATGGATGATGCAGTGCTGGGTAACCGGCAATCAAGAAAATTGTACGCTTGCCTCCCAATGGGAATGGCAGGCAATGTTCTGTGGGCTGGGTTGGGTTGGGGGATACTTGGGCTGCCTTTTGGTTTTAGGTTCAGGCGCGCTCTCTCTCTTTTTCTCTCTCTGTGTGTTGCGCTTTGGGCGCCCTGTGGCTGAGCAGCAGGCAACAAGCTAAAGGTTATCATTAGGCACGTTTACTTCCTCTTCGCGTACGGCCTCTAATTACGAGGCGAGTGAGCAAGTGAATGCCACAAGCAGTCGCAAGTTAAGAACAAGAACGAGAAGAACGCCACAAAGCTGTTGCACAACACACGTGGGCAACATTAGATGAACGGCAGAGCGAAAGACAAATGAATAAAAGAAAGAAAGAAAGAGGCGCAGCCAAAGCAAAAGGAAAACCCATCAAAGGTCATTCCGTTAGGTCAATCAAAGGGAAAAGCTTCGGCAAAAGGTTCAAGAAAACCAAAATGTTAATCTCTATATATAAAAACTGTTTGTGCCGATTGACTGATATTGACTGATTGACTGATAGATTGACTGATAGACTGATAGACTGATTGACTGACTGACAGACTGATGGATTGACTGATTGACTGACTGATAGATTGACTGATAGACTGATTGACTGACTGACAGACTGATAGACTGATTGGTGATCAGCTTATACAAAGCACGCTAGAATGGGTTTCTTTTCACATTTCACCCGCAAGTGTGGAAAATGCGCGAAAAACATTTTTAGGAAGTTTTTATTTTTAACAATCAGATCGATCTAAATCTGATTTTCAAAGTTCTTTGTGAAAGTTGAATTGAGACTTGTTTCACACGCTTTGCTGTATATGGAAAATGGAATTTTTGGTTGTGGTTTCAATTTGCTTTAAAAGCATTTTCTTTTTATAAAAAAGTAGAGTCTGAAATTTGCAGTAAAAAAACCCTGAACCGGTAATTTCATAGTGTAATTATAATAATAATTCATGAAAAAAGGAAAATTTAAGCACAAAAGCGCGTCGCAAACAATACAGAACTAATGTACAGAGCTGGCCAAAAAGAAAAGAGCCAAAGAAAAGAGCCAAAGAAATGAGGAAAAGCAAAGCAAAACTGGAAATTAGATAGTTAACAAAATAACGGTGACAATGAAGACGACAAAGCGAACGGGACAAGCCAGTGAAAGTAATAATATGCAATTAACTCAATTAAAATGAAATGCGAGAAGACTGTTGAAAAAACCCAAAAAACATAAAAGAAGAAAAAAGAAATTCATAAAAGCTAAACAAATGGCCAGCGGCAATATTTTTGCTCAGTTTTTTGCCTTTGCGATAGAAAGGCGAAAGACAGCGAACAGTAGCCAAAATGCCAGATCCAACACAAAAGAAGTTTCAATTCTTATTAGTAAAACTGACAGCAAGCTAATTATAATGCCAAACAAAGCATATATATATATATATATGTCAATTTGATTATGGAGTTGATTTTGGGCGTTGCGTGAGTTTCAAATTCGTTAGCCGAAAGCTGTTCGAATCAAGCGAAACAAACAAGGTTCTCATGGTTGAGCATAAACTTAATTTAGCTTGTTTTAAATGTCAATTGGGAAAATTATGTATAAATAATTCTAATATAACATATATATTGCAAATATAATTTAACTTTATATAAAAAAATAAATATTTATGAAAATTTCGCTTCACTGCAAGAACAATCGAAAAGTATTTTACATTTACCAGCACTACGGTTGATGGCTGCTTAACACTTAAAATTTCACATTAAGCGTTTACCCACACTGCTCCAAAACAAGGCATTCGAATGTGAATTGAGTTGGCAAACAAATCTTTGCAGCAAATCTTGAGCAAAGCCCTCGAGCATCTGATTTTCCAGCTAACTCACTTCCTCTAACGAACCCCCCAACAAAGGTTTTACTCTTTTTTTTTTTTTTTTACCTTTTTTGCATTTAGCCAACACTCGACGTGCATCGAACATGCAAACCGTTCTAGTCGTGTGTTGCATGTGTGTGTGTGTGTGTGTATTTGTGCGTGTGTGTGCGTGTGTGTGTGTACACTCAAAACGGATGTCTGCGCCTTACAGCTTTGGTATTGCCATCTGTTCGGCCCGATTTGCCGTCCGTCGGACTGTCGACCCGATCGGCGGCGGAAATGGAGGCCTTTTCATATTTGCAATTTGTTGTCACAACACACGCGAGTGTCTAAGTGAATGAGTGCATTTGTGAGTGTATTTGTGAGTGCTGCCCCCCCTCTCTCTCTCTCTCTCTCACATCTCTCTCTCTCGGTTCTCTCTCGTTTGCTCGCTCTGCGTTTAGCTGCTTGTTGCAATTATGCAATTTTCAATCATCGCAGTTTAAAGATGCGCAACGTGCAAGCCTCCAAGTTGAAACACCTGCCACAAGGTGTGTGCGTATGTGTGCGTGTGTGCGTGTGTGTGTGTGGTTGTGCGTGTCTTTTGCCTATAGACACGCCGAGTCCCAGTTCCATTGCCCAGTTTCGCATTGCAATAGAAGTGCGATGCAATAATTGCCATCGAACAATGGAGCACCGCAAAACATATCAAGGCGCAGGCAGGCAGGCAGGCAGGCGGGCGGGCAGCACAAGTTGCCACAGCTGCCAGTTGCATGCAACAAATGGCTCTGGCTCTTTTCCCACTCAAGCCACTCACTGCCCGGGTTGTGCACAAGAAATATTAAAAGTTATAATTAAAAAAGAAAAGAAGCTGGCAGAAAAGCGTGAGGCAAGCGAACATCACGCAGCGGCCTTCATCTAATGGCGATTTGTGCCTGCCCCCCAACATGCCGCCCCCTGTGCCACCTGGACCTGGAGCCTATGGAAAGGGCACTTGGCGTATTAGAAGCAAAAATTGCATTAACATTGATATGTGGCAGCTCAGCAGCTCAGCCCAAACTGAGCCAAGGCTGTGCTGCCTGGCATTGATTGCCATTTATCAGTGGCATGCCACCAGCAGCACTTGCCACTTGCCACAAAACCAGGCAAGTGCTTTGTCAGCAGCCAGGCATAGCACACAATTTGCTTATACATATAATTTAATATAATAAAATATAATGTTATATAATATAATTATTGGCACTGATAATTCTACATCCGCACATTAGTTGCGGATTTGAACCGGTAACCTTCATTTTTTTAGTTGCCTGTAGAATTGGTTGGCTGAAAAGCCTCGAGTATGACAAAAATACTGTTTGATCTATGTTTGTGCTGACTGATTGATTGATGATCAGCGTAAGGCCCAAAACGCAAGAGCTATATTTCATTTGCAAGCGTGGAAAAAACGTGAAATCTTTCATAGTTATCGTTCGATCGGCTTTGAGCTCCTTTCACGTATTTGTGTTTAGCTCGAAATAAAGTTTCATTTATTAAATTTGAATAATATTAAAGCTTTGGAACTTTGGTTAATTAGAGCCAGGAATAACATTCCGACGAGCTGTGCAAATATTTCGAATTCGTGTGCTCAGAAAACGAATGACTTAGAACACAAACTTGTTCGCCAGTCGACAGTCGCCAGTTTCTGTGTGTTTGAGTGTGCAATTAAATGCCGTTACTAATTTATAAAGTTGACACCCACTTAAAATGAGCACACAAAACAAGTCCAGACATGCATGCTACCCCTACGCACGTCCCCTTCCCGGCGTTATGATTGAAAGAGCAACAGAATCGGGCTGACACGGACACAGCAGCTGGGGATGTGCCACAGGTGTTGCAGTTGCAGCAGCCGCGTTTAATTTAGTATTTTATTTGATGGCAAAAGCCCAAATCGGAACCGAAAAAAAGCTGGCCGGAAAAATGAGGCGCAGAGAAAGCTGCTGGACACGGTGCACGGCTGCCTGATTGCCTGCCCGTGGCCAAAGTTATTTGTGTCTGTTGTTGTTGTTGTTGCTTAGAACCGGAAATTTATTGCATAACAAGTTGAGCGCGGCAAAATATCACATGATAGCCTGATAGCTGAGGATGTGGCCCGGCCCGGTCAGATTCAGGCTCTAGCTCAGTCTCTGGCTCTGGCCCACGTTCTGGCCAGCTGGACTGCCTCAAGGTTGTTTGGCAACACTTAAGAAATGGGGATGTGTGCATTAAAGGGGGTTAGCGCAAGGGTTACGGCGGGGTCTAGGCTAAGCATATTTGAAAGTGCATCTCTCGCTCGGCTGGCTGGTGGCCATTGATGCAGGTCCAAGATATGCGGGCAACAAAAATGGAAAACGGGTGTGGTGTTTGCCCACGCTGCGATTGGGCTGCAGCCAACGTGCAACTGGGCTAAGGAGTTGGTTAAGCGGGGTCGGCGGGGTGGGAAGTTGGTGTTGGTTGCTGATGGCTGTGGCTTGGGTCACACATTTCATAAATTCTTCTTGGAATGGCCAAAACAGATTGTCTGCGCCAGGCAAATGCAGCTGTCAAGAGAGGCACAGAGATGGAGAGAGTGAGAGTGAGAGGGGGGCCTGAGTGTGGGTGTGGAAGAGCGCGCAATCGATCGTTCAATTGTCTGAGCGCATGTTTGGCAACTCGATTTCGATCAGCTGTGTGGGCTGCGGCTCATTCCTGGAAGCAGCAGCAGCAGCAGCAGCCAACACGACTCTGCCGCAACGTGGCCAACTGCGGCTACGCGGAAGTTATGCCACAAAAAGCCATTAGCCAGCAGCCAGCAGCCAGCAGCAGCGATGGCAACAAAGAACAGGAGTCATTAGAGCGCATTTGAGTCGCGGAATGTGGCGGATAACAGACGCAGAGAAGCAGTTGCACACAGGCACGCCGAGACAAAGGAGATGAGCAGCAGTTCGAGCTGTGGCAAGTGCGGCGTTGCATGATTTATGGCAATTATGATGATGACGCGGCTTCAATGCGCGCACAAATTACAATTAATTGCAAATGTTGACCCCGCCTAGCTCATACCAATCACGCCCCCCAACCCTGCCATTACCCATGTGGTTTGGCCTTTTTGGTCAACAAGTGAAGCCCATTTGGCCTAAGCGAATGTTATGACAGCCCATTTGATCTATTGAACCAATGGACAGATCTTGCAACAAATGAAAGTGATTAGCGGCAGCTACAAGCTGTAATTTATAGAAAATACCTAGATGCCAAGAGAGGGAAGGCTCTTCTAGCTAAAATATGAAAAATATATGAAAGACTTCGACCATTAAGAAATTCAGAAAGTTGATTACCAAGCAGATTAAATAGCTCATTTCAGAGAAAGCTTTTTCTTAAAAACAGTGTGCTATAATTGTATTGCCGGCTAACAATCGCAATTGTTTTCCAACACTGCAATAGTTGTAAATGTAGGCTTTAATTAACTACAGTTGATGGCATCGGAAAGCTTTAAGTGATTAAAATACTGTCTATTGAAATTAAGTAGCTCCATTTTGACTTGTCGCCAATCAGTGATAAAAATAGAGCTTTAAGTGTAAACAAGAGCTTTTGACTTAAAGCTCTATCAAACTGTACCTCCGAATTTGTTTCATATCATTTGTTAATATATATCGAGAAGATAAAAAGCTTTAGCCGCTTAAAGGATAAACTAGAAAAGGCAATTTCTGATCTTAACTAAAAGCACCTGACAGCTTTTAAATCGCTTAAAGCTTGATTGTGCTTTGCCTTAAGCCTTATTCCTTGTTTCAATGTGAGATTAAGCCAGTGTCATTCTGTTGCATCTAAGTAAAGCTCGCCATATCTTGTGTATGTGCCACATAAATTATAAATATATATCGAATTGTACTCAGGCTCAGGACATGACAGCTTGTTATGATCGAATGAGCTATTGTATCTTATCGGCGGGGCTGTTGGTTCGCTGGCCTGTTGTTGCCACATGTTGTTGCCGCGTGCGTGTATTTTTAGCCAAGACATTGGCTCATTACAACACGCCTGACACTTTACCAGCTGCAACAGTTGCTGTTGCTGGCGCTAGAGATTCGCTGCAGCGGCAGCGGCAGCGGCAACAGCGGCTCATTAAAAATTGTTGCAATTTAAAGCTGTGACGGCCTATTTTTAAATGCAAAACTCGCGCGGCCGCACGACAAGACAATCAGGACATGGAAATAATTGAATGCGCCAGGCCAGAGCCAGAGCCAGAGCCAGGAGAACGAGGGGGGGGGGTGGGGATGCAGAGGCTGGGTAACAACGGCAACAAGAGCAACATTGGCATTGCTAAAGATGCCACATGAAGATGACCAATTTGCTTGCTACATGGCAACATGCCACAGCCGCAACCGGCTCGATAAGCAAATGCGGCCAGTTGCCAGCTGTGTGCCTGTGTGTGTGTGTGTGTGAACGTGTGTGTGTGTGTGCTACTAAGTGGCCCATTGTGGCTCATTTTGCAGTTGCAATTTTAAAAACCAGCATTTAATTAAACCACAGCGGGATAGAGGGTCAACAGGAGACAAGGCAATGGCATGGGATGGGTTGGGGTAGGGTGGCGGCTGCGGCTGTGGTTGGGCGGTAAATGCCGCACGTGACGTTGCAACTGGCAACGGAATGGAATGCCATGTTGCATGCTGAATGATTGTGCATGTTTATGTGTGTGTTGCGTTGTGTTTGTTAAGAATTATGTTGTGTGTGATTTTGATGGCATTTTACACAACACACACACACACACCGCGCACACTCTCTTCATTTGCAGTTTAAATGTGGCACGCAATGCCGCAGAGCGAAAGAGACAGCTACGTGAAGCATGCGCCGCATTTGATTAAGCCCAATGCAACAAGTGAAAGCTTGCGCGACTAGCAGATGCCCTGTGCCAGGTCTCTAGAGTGTGGCTGAGTCTAGTTACAAAGTCGATCAGCAAAATATATTATATAGATTAACTATATTTTATGTTTTACTAAAAATTCATGTCGGGCCTCTATCTTGCCTTGCTTAGCTAACGACCTTTTCTGTTTACAGGGTATTTGAGGAGCGAACATGCTGTGGCATGATTGATCGCAGCAACAATGTTGTCATTTGCCAATGTGTTTGCTTAAACATTAATAACAACACGCCGGTTGCAGCTGCTGCTGCGGCCGAGTGCAGGCAAACGAAAGACTTAGGCAACAAACTTGCGCTGATTTATATATATTTTTAGCGCGCCAAATGTTTTGATGGGCGGCTACGCTGCGGCAACTGCGGCTGCTGCTGCTGTTCATCATTTATTACAATCAAATGTAAATTGCTGCTGCGCCAGCAACTGTTGCTGGCTTGCTTCATTAGGCAGCTATTAGCCGGTAATGGCCGAGACGGACAAAAAGATGAACTAAACAGGCAGCCAGGCAGGCTGGAGAGTAAGCTCTGGGTTCAATGGGTGCCACAGCATGGCTTGGCAGCTGAAATTTTTGTTGCTGTTGCTGTTGTTGCTGGGGCCCTAACTGTATGGGCCATTAGGCAAATCGGCTTAGAAAGCCATTGTCAGCAATTGGAATTGCTGAAAAAGAAATTACGGGCATTTGTAACAATTATTTGCCATTATCAATGAAATGAAAGCCAAACCAAGCCAAGCCAAGCCAACGCACTGCAACCAAACCCAACCCTCGCGCTGTGGCCCCTGACCTGTTTGAAGATTTTAACTGGCGCACAAAATTGAATTGAAAGAAAGCGGGGAAAAACCAATAAGAAAATTGAATGTGCTCGTAATGTGCGTAAATTGCGAGAGAGACAGCAAGAGAGAGCGCGAGAGAGAGAGCAAGAGAGAGTGTGCTGAGAGATGCGGGCAGAGCACGAGCGTGGTAAAAGTTAACGGGCAGCGGGGAGAGATTGCGAGTCGGAATGAATGAGTGTTATTTGTTTAAGTTGGCTTTAACAGCTTGCGGTCGTTGCCGTTAGTTGACCTGGTTAACAGCCTGAGATAAGCGTTAGAATACAGCAACAACAATACAGCAACGGAAATCAAGCACAACAGCAACAGCAGCAGCAACAACAGCAGCAACAACAACTGGGCAAACAGGCAACTGGAAGATCTTTGAGAAATGACTGCATAACTCAGTCGCAATCGCAGTTGCAGTTGCAGTTGCAGTCTCTCAGCCTCTCAGTTAAAGGCAGACAGTAGACAGCAGATCAGCCAATGCGATAGAAGTAGTTGTTGTTGTTGCTGTTGTTGAAAATTGTTGTTGCCGCCCGCTTGGCCCATCACAATGGGCCACTTTGAAATGGGCTTTGATTTGAATTGGGCATTTTTTTGATCAGCAACAAATTGTTGGACCGCTGTCCGTTTGTCTGGGCCGCAGCCAAAGGTCGCCGCACAATCATCGCAACAGGCTACGCACGTACCAGCAGCAGCAGCAGCAGCAACTGTTGCTGCTGTTAGCCCTGGGCATAAGTGGACGAACGCGACTGCTAGGGCTGTCATTAGGCGCGTCATCATCATCATCATCTGGCTTGACTATCAGGATTTGATCGGGGCTTAATGCTAATGCATTTGGCATTTTGTTTGCTCAATTCCCGCGATGCACAGCAACAACGACAACAACGACAACAACGACAACAACGACAACTGCAACATAGACGCTGCATGCTAATGACGCACAATTGCTGTGGGCAACACTAAAAGTATGCAGAAACTCTTGACTCGAGACTCTCTATAAAAGCTGGTATGCTGAAATGACACTTTCAGTGTTTTTTTATTTCATTTTTTCCTATGGTAACATTTTGCCACAAACTCATTGCATTGAAGCGGGCATCATAAATTGTATCAGCTCGAAAGATATTGTCCCTTGCAGGAAATGACTATATTTTTTTGTAGATTTAAAGTGTGTGTTTTTTTTCAGCTATATAAAATCGATTACTTTAGTTTCAAGTAAGCAATTCGAGAGTAAAGTGCGTTATCGATAAATCTTTACCAAAAGCTCAATGTTAGCTGAGTATCGATAACTTAATTTATAATCGATAAGTGTACAGTCTAGCTCAACTTGAAAAGTAATGTTTGTAAAAACTCAATCAATAATTATCGATAAATGCATATCTTTACAAAGCTCAATAGCAGTTATCGATAAATCATTTTTAACTGCGCTAAACACTTATCGATAAACATTTCAACATTTACTGCTTATCGATAACTCGATTTAACATCGATATGTGCTAAGCTTAATATTCAGCTCAATTCAATTGAAAAGTTCTATAAATGTGCAATTCTTAGCATCAATATCAACGACTCAATTAAAAAAATATCGATAAATGTATGGCTTGGCAATTTAGCTGCGCATGTCAAAAACTCAACAGCATTTATCGATAAATGCATGTCAATTGCGCTCAGCCAGTTATTAGCTACTCACTTATCGATAAACCATATCGAATGCTTTTAAGCCGCATTCAATCAAAGTCAACGCAATATTTACCGCCACATTAATCGATAAATTAACGCAATGTCACCCATTTGCCGTTCCACTTGGCTCTCGGCCCAGTTGGTAGCGCCTGCACAGGTGTCAAGATAGCGACAATTGATTGCTGGGAAAGTGCGTTGGCTGGAAAGTGCTTGAGCTGCGGCCTGCTGCGGCCTGCTGCCTGCTGCCTGGGACTCTTTCTCTTTTTTTATATTGACAGCCTGTTGCAGTTGCATCGATTAGAAGCAAGCGCTTTGGCAACACACACAGACACACGCACACGTACACAGCGAGTTACCAAAAGCGGTCACAACACATGGAAGTGGGCCAAGTTCTGTGTCCCACACACACACACACACTCAAAGAGGGGCTCTGCTGTTGTTGTTGCTTTGGTTTTATGTCAAGATTCGGATACAACACAACTTTTGACAGTGTCGACTGTGCCTGGTCATGCAAATTCTCAAGTGTTTCTGGGTCAGCCGGATATACGAGTGCATTTTCGGTTGAATTTTTTCTTCTTTCTTATTTTTTCGAGCAGCTCATTTGCCATTTGACGCCATTTGGCGCGTTGCAGCGATCTTGGCCGCCAAATCAAACCAGTTTCAAGAGTGCAACATGCACTTCCCCGCCTGTTGTCCCAATCGACTCGCTGCTTGTCAGTCAGTGGCAGCAAATGAGTTTTTGCGGTCAGCCGTTGCTGCGTTCAAATGCTGCCAGAGATGCGCTTGCACTTATCGATAACTTCTGGCTTTTCACTAAAGTTCTGTTCTCAACTTTTGTTGGTTATCGATAATGCTTTATCGATAATATCTAAATTGAATTTCAAATAAATTCAATCAAAAATTGTATTTTGTTGAAGGCATCTCTATTGCTGTTCTTCTGTGTATTATCGATTGTTTTCTATGTCGCTGCCTATCGATAGTTTTAATGTCTTAATATCGTTGGTATAAAAAGTCAGCTAGCGTTTTATTTATGTGCCCCAACGCTTATTTTCACAACCCAATTGCGGTCATTCAATTTGTTCAGTCACCTTAACGTTTCGCTGTGCGGCCCCCCTCACAGCCGAGCCCCCTCTCGTTGAAGCTAGCCGTTTTGCTCTTTGCTCTGGTTTTCACTTCAGCTGGCATTTCTTTCGGTTTAGTTTTCCTTTATTTTCTTTTCAGACTCTAATTGCCGAGTTTTTGTTTTGTGAATTTGTCGCTTGGTTTTGTTTTCTTGTTTGTTGTTGTTGAGCTTTATGTAGAGCAAAGCAACATAGTTAACCTGTGCTAGAGTCTCACTCCCAGGCTAGCTTTTTCTCTCTCCCTCTCCCTCTCTCTCTCTCTCTCGCTCTTACTCGCTGACTGTCTGTCAAGTGAGCGCATTAAATGCGACGTGCCCTGTCAAAAGGTTTATATCGAACTTTTCGGCTCACATTTATTTGGTACTTTTCTGTGCCTTGAGAACTTTTCAATTTCATTTTCATAGACTAAGTTGTTGTTGTTGTTGTTGCTGTTGTTGCTGCTGTTGTTCATTTATAATGCGCGTCGTTGTTGGCACGACCTAAGACAATTTCTTGCCACAAAACACGGCGCTGTGTACCAATTTTTAGCTCTGCCGTTCTGCCGCTCTGCCGTCTCATTCACATGCCACTCAGGTTGGATTCTACAACATTTGCCTGGATCGTGTCTTCAAAATTCATTGGCATGCCAACATGTGCTGCTGCTGCTCCGGCCGTTGTCATATGTCCACTGCCCGCTTGCGCCGCCATCCGCCGCCCAGACTTTGCTTTATTTAGCACTTGGCTGCCGCTGCTGTTCCTTGACAATCGCAACTTTTTTCATACATGTAGCAAATGTCGCAGTGGCTCAAACAATGTCCGTCCGCTCGTCTGTCGCTTCGTTCGTGCAAACGTGCTCGACATGCACAGAATTCAATAAATAAAATGATTTCGGTGAAAGCGAAGCGGGCATAGAACCCAGCCGCAGTCTAAGGCCAGAGTCAGAAGTCGTGTCGCGGCTAATGGCCAATACAGCGCCACAATAATTCAACACCCTCAACAGCCCCACAACTAGCCGCCCTAATGCCAAGAGTCATAAACATTTTTGCATAGTTTTTGTGTGTTTTTATTTTCTAGTTTCACCTTTGCTTCTAACGTTTTCCCATGATTTCTCAGCTTTTATGGCCAACTCGTCAAGACTTTAAATGCGACACAAGTCAATCAAAAATTTGTGTTGCTCTCCAATTAATTGCCGATGCAAATCAATTATTTGCACACAGAAATTGTAGCGTGGGAAGTGCCCGACTAGCAGATACCCTGTTGCTTTTAGCTTTCTTCATAAACATACACTTCCTTCTTTTCTTCTTTCCTTCACCCCACTCTATAAAGATAGACGAAATGCAGTCTTTACTAACTTTGGTATTTCAAGTCCGATTCTAATGAAATTTTCTGGGCTCAAATATGACATGGTAAAGATTTGATAACCTTTCCGAAAAGCGAGCCATCACCTGCTCATAATGATCACACATTTTTATAGTTTATTGCCAAATTTTCACCTTAACATTTCACCCTTTTTTTTATCCATTTCTCTTATTCCAAAAGCTGAACGAAAACGAAATGAGAAACTCTCAAGAATAACAAATAACTTAACAAGCTTTTTACTTATTTATTTCTTTTTTGTAAACTTACCTTTTTATTTTTTGCACAAAATTTGCTTTCGTTGTAGAATCTGAAAGTAAAAGCAAAAGTTGTTGAACAGGTTAATAACGAAATTGGATGGTAAGCAAAAAACACTTAAAGAAACTGGCAGATAATTCGATTAGCTGCGGTAAAAGCTAAAGACAATCTATAATTTGCTATATAGCAGATCCGAAGTGTATATCATCTTTATGTCATCTGGAAAAGCGAGCTTGGGAATTTGACAAATGATCTCGGGCTGGCGGCCTATGTTATGTTAGACGGCGCGTTTGTCGCTTAAGTCTTTTGTTTTTAGTTTTGAGGCCGCGGCTTCTTCAGCTCTAATAAGATCATAAAATGGAAAACAACAGCAAATTGGCGTAATAAAAGCATGAGCATGAAATTAAGCCAAAGCCCGCATCATTCTGCCCAGTTACTTTTGCCCCAGCGGCAACTGGCAAGCGGCAACAAGCCGCATATCGCGTTGGTGTCGTGGTAAATTACCGTTACCTAATGACACACGACACGTACCAGAACATAGAGCTCTGTGGCGCGGGAGCAGGGGAGAGAGTGAGAGGGAGAGAGGGCGCTGGCCCGCTTCAAACGTGCTGCAGACCCAAGCGATGAGATAAGCCTCAAAGCCAAAGCCAAAGCAACAGCAGCTAAACTGGCGTCCAGAAGCTGAAGCTCGTAGCTTGAAGCTTGCCCAGAATCATAATGGAGCTGCGCATAGTGAAAGTTAATTGAATTGGGCAGCCAGGCAGCCAGGCAACTGATGAGGAGCTGCCTCTGGAGCTGCCAGCTGGCTGCCAGATCAGTTGGCCATCAAAGTAAAAGCTGATGAGTTGCGCTCAAATAATTGGAATACAGCGTTGAGCCAGATCCAGTTCATTTGTGCAGATATGCCCAGCTATAGGTCGACTCGGTTCACAGGTGATCCAGTTTATTTTGTTCGCACATAATTAGAAATATATCCAAGTTGCGTTAGATTCACACATTTCTCTCTAACTAGCTCAGTTCGCGTGAGTTTCTCAGCATTAGATCTAGATCTAGCTCATTTTCGGAATTTTTACCAAGGCGAAATACAAATAATAATTGAATCTAGATGCAACACGCTTTTGCAACAAATTTCCAGCAACGTTTGTTCCAGTTCCGTTGTCATTCGTTCGTACTAGTTCTGGTTCCAGATCAGTTCCTTGAAGGACAAATCTGTTTTCATTAAAAGATGCAGTTTCAGTTAACCAATGAACCAGTTTAGTTCTTTTCTAGTTTTGATGTAGAGTTCATTTCATTTCCCAGCCCAATCAGATTTCCAGTTCAGTAACAAACCGAGCTATAATTAAGTTTATCGTACTTTCAATGGATCCTCCAACATTTCTCAGTACTACAACCCGGTTTAGTTCCATCTCAGCAAGAGATCCCTTGCCCAGCTTGGGTCCGTTCGGTCCCAGTTCTAGTTCCAGCTCACGTTCTGGCTTTCAGCTGCGTCTTGTCTAATCTAACGGCTTGTGCTTTACAAATATAAATTCTGAAACTGAACAATGTTTAACGCATAATCAACTCTGGCAGATCTAACAGCAACAGTTTCACGGCAACTTTGAAATCTGTAACCGAATTGCGTTCGCTCCGCATAAATTGTTCTTGAGCTAACCCCTCGGCCCTGCGGCCCTCCAGCGGCCACTTTGCAGCTCTTTATAATCAAAAAAAAAAAAGAAGAAATAGGAAGAAAAAAATTGTTATGCATGGCAATTTTCCATTTTGAGGCCTCTGCCTTGTGTTTTAATGCCATGAATTACATTTGCCGTTGGAGTCGGACTCAGAGTCAGAGTCGGAGTCCAAGAAATCATCCTCAAGCTCAGCCGCAACTGGACGGGCCATTGTTGTTGCTGCTGCGGCGGTGGGCGGCAGGGCCAGAACCAAAAGTGAAATATTTTAAACACCAGAACGTGTGTGTGTGTGTGTGTGTGTGATGATATCTAAGACCCCAAAAGGCTAAGCCAGCTGCTCTTCTTCTTCTTCTGGCTGCCATACCAAGTGCCAAGTTGCCGTCGCCGTCGCCTGGTGTTGCAGTGTCAGTTTTGCATTTGTAAACAGAGCGAAACGTGGCCAAAAACACACACGTGTGCCCCGCAGTTGCCAGTTGCAGTTGCCAGTTGCAGTTGCCAGTTGCAGTTGCCAGTTGCCAGTTGGGCGTGGACGCTCGGCAAAAAGATTTGCATAGCTACAGCTGGGGGCCTCTAACGGGGCCCAACCTTTTACCGACCCCAAAGGTATTTGGTTACCTTTTGGCGCAGCATATGCAAATATCCAGCTAAATGCATGGACATCGCCCAACGGATATGGACTTTGGCGGTTATTACCATTTATAGCGCTCGGATACGGCTATGAACCACAACTGAATGCCAGCGGGCACACAAGTGTAACTGCAGCATTTATCCAGATGCAAGATACCAAGTGTGCCTGGCCTAAACCGATTTCTATTGCCAAAGACCGTGAAAAGTTCTTGGGCAAAACTGAACTTCAACATAACCTCAAATAAATATAAATCAAAGAACAAAGAAAAGAACTAGCTCATCATTGTCTTGTAGCCACGAACTATCTGAGTTTTTTGTATTATCTTGAAGTCTTTTGAATATATTTATCGATTTCTATGCCTAAGAGTTATCGATTAATCAATATTGAACTGCAGCCTATCTATTGACCATTATATATTTATTTTCTGTTGAGACCGAGTCTAAATTTAAATACCAAGCAAAAGCTATCTTAAATGCGTGCAATTGGCCGTCATTTCATTTGAATGTATTCAATTTTAATCTATAGATAGCTCGACTCGTGTTGTGTGTTCCTGACAAAGGTTCAATTGGGTGACCCTGCCCCACAGCCGCACCCGCCCCCATGCCACCGCTCCCCTGAGGCCTGTTTGTGCTGCTGTTGCTGCTGCAACAGTTGCTCTTGTTAACCCGGCTGAGCAAACCCTTTGCTGCGGCACACAGACTTATACACACCCAGTTAGTTGGTGTCTTGTTGCACATCCTAAACTCAACAGACAACAGACAACAGCAACAAGAACGCAAAGAGCTACAACTAAAAGTGTTCTAGCCGGGCGTGCACGACCAGGAGATGCCCTGGCGCCTTCCAATCCTGTGTGGATGTGGGTAGTAAGCCAAAGGGAAACAATTATCTTTAGCTGTGTATACTGACATTGATTTTTATCGATATGATATTTATCGATATGCTACCAATGGGAGAATATATCGAAAAGAAATGATAAGCTGACGAAATATATTTAAAATCGCGCTTTTTTGACGGACAGACATTGCACAAGCTGCCTTCTGCCTGCACTAAATACTCTTCAATAACTATCGACCAAGTCACACAATCGATATATATCGTTAACAATGGGAGGATATATCGAAAGGAAATGACAAGCCGACAAAATATATTTAAAATCTAGCTTTTGTGACGGACAGACATGGCGCAGGCTGCCTTCTGCCTGTCAAAAAGCAACATACCCTGCTTAAGCATATCGAATGGGTTTAGGGTATGCAAAGAAAACATCCTGTACTCTCTGGCCTGGCAGGAGCAGCAGCAACGGCAACAGCAACTGGCAACTGGCAACTGGCAACTCGACACTGGCAAACACCAAATGGTCGCCATTATCCAAATGGCTGACATGCAACGACATTGATGATGTAGTTCTCTAACCAGTGACCAGATGCAGCCCCATCACCCCCTGCCTGCTTTGAGCTAGTGCAGCAGCCAGAGGCAGAGCTCCTCTAGTTGGCAATCTGCCAGTTTTGGTCTTGTTGCTGGTTGTTTGGTCTGTTCTAATTGCTGTTTGCCTCGTGTTTTAGCTCGTTCGGTTTGAGGATTTGGCTTTGCGTGTGTGTGTGTGTGTGTGCGGTGTGTGTGTGTGTGTGTGTGTGTCGTTGGGGTGTTTAACTGCGATTTGAGTCACGTTTCATTACTCGTGATGCTAGACAGTAATCACTTGATTTTCTAGCCATTTGCCGGCCTGTTTTTGGTGTTGGCTCTGCCACACGAAACGTAGCCAAAGCCAAAGCCAAAGACAAAGACAAAGCTGCAGCCAGAGATGCCAAAGTCACGTCCAGTTTTATTTAGTTTTTTTTTTGGGGGTTGGGGCAACTCTGTTAGCTGCTGCTGTTGCTACCACTCTACGTGGAAGACAAGCAGCTTGTTAGATGCGCAGGGAGCAGACGTTGAGCAGTTGTTGCCCGACGGTTTTTTTGCCTTTTTTTTTTTTTGGTGCCGACTGCAGCCCATGGCAAATTCTAATTTGGTTTCTTGGTTTTTGTTTGATCTCGTGACGCTTGTCATTGCGCCCGAAATGGACGCTGATCTTCATTTGCGCCTCGAACAGCAGACAGGGGCCAGTCGCCGGGGCCTGATAATCAATTAACCCTGGTCAAATGGGCAGTCGCCAGGCTGGCGCAGCTGGGGCCCAGTTCAGTTGATATCGACATCGTCTTTGATGCGAGTCCGATGTTTGTTCGCATTTGTGTTTTGAGGCCTATTTGAGGTTTTGTCTTAGACCTCCGATTGCGGTTCCGGTTCTTGGCTTGGCTTTGCCATTCGCTATTTTCAATTTCGCATCGCGGTTAACCTCAAAACACAGCTGCCCATTAGCAGCGCATAAAGGAATCTAACAATCTGGCAGCCGGGACGAGGGAAACACACAAAAGCCATCGATTCCGGGCTTGAGAAATGCGATAGTTCTTTGCTGCTTCTTCTCCTTCTTCCTATTAGTATTTCTTTTCCATATAAGCTTGGGTTTTGATGTCAGCCATACGATAGCTCAGCCAAGCATAGCTGAATGCTCTCGTTATAATCTTTTTATAGGTCCACGTATCTATGACAAGTCGAGAGAAGCAATCAGAAAACTAATTTCTACATGATCTGCGGTCATTTGCAATCTTCAATTCCAGATCTATTTACAAACCACAAATACTGCAAATATTATCTATATAATACCACGAGGATGAAAAGTCTGCTTAGCTTTTTTATTTAGATTTTCTTTTGCTCGTTAATTATTAGTCTCATTCAGAGTTGAGGAGAAAGAAACAGAGAAAGAGAGAGAGGTTGAGACAGAGAGTCAGTTTTGATTAGAGAGCTTGGCTAAGGCCATAGTTCTGTGTGCGTGAGAAAAATTAGCGATGAGCGCGTGAGTTGGCACGAAAAATCTAGTGAGCTCACGAATGACACAGACAAATATATGTTGATAACTTATGAAATTCATAAATTTCATATGTAATCTTAATTCAAAATATCTGGTATTAGTGATAATCACTTTTACAACCCAAAGAACTAGTGATGGGCGCGTGAGCTGGCACGAAAAATCAGCTGAACTCACGAATAATATCTCAAAACATAACTGGAATAAATACATTTCGTAGGTAGCACGTTTCCAGCAAAGCGCGCTACAAAATAGTTATTTAAATTTATAAATCGCTGCATATGAAATCCTCAACAAGTTGGGGGTCGTCTGCAACTGCGGCTTCATCTGATTTTCAGTTTATATGCATATACTATATATATTTTGTTTTTGGGTTTCGGGCAGCGAGGCACGTACAAAAGATTTGTGTTGGGCTTGTGTTGTTGTTGTTTTTTTGGGAAAGGCTGTCGCTGCTGGCATTGTGGCTAAGTAGGTTAATTTTGACCGGTTTGTGGCTGCCACAAGATGCAACGGCAAACGGCATTTGGCCAACAACTGCAGCAGTTGTTGCTGCCGCTGCAGCTGATTGACTTGAGCTGCCTTATTAACCAGCTAGTTTTTATTTTGTCTAATGAAGCAACAAACAGCAACAACAACTGCTCTGTCAGCGACTCGTCTAACGATGCAAATGTCAACGCTGCCCCAGGCCAACCCCTCGTGCCCCCCGCCCCAGCCCGGCCCTATGCATTGACATTGCATTTTTCTATCCTTGTCCGTTCCACTCGTTAATGCCAAGCTGGCAGCTCAGCACAATTGGATGCCTGGCCACCAGCAGGCAGTCAGTGCATTGATAGATGCAATTACATGCCATATATCTATGTACATATATATATATATTTACTTAGATTATGTGCATGGTTGGCAGAGGTAGAGTATATAGATTCGACCATATGCAAATGAGACGCAGCCACCGAATTGTCAGTTCATTTGAAATGCACACAAAGTGCGTCTGTCTGTCTCTGTGTGTCTCTTCGACAGCTTTTGAGCTACTGTCTGGCAGCTGCTGTAGGCTCTTGACGTACTCTGAAGCGTGATTTCCTTTTTTGGCCACACTCGATATCATTGAAGATGATCCAAGCTGTTCGCGTTCCAATGTGTCTGACGTTTGGCCGGTTTTTTCTGTAGTATTTTGTTGTTGTTGACGATGTGAAATAATTCCAACAATTTTCAAATTGCAGTTGCCTAACGGAAATGCACATTTGACATGTTTGAAAATTTGACTTTTGTGGCAGCTTGTGGAATATTTTACGCTATGGATATGCCTTAAAGTGCAGCAGCAACATCCAAGTACATGTTCTATGGAAATGCCCCACATTGTGCAAATGGTGAGCCAAATGCCTGGGCAGGAACAATTATGCCTGGGCAGCCTTGGCCCAACAAGGTTGATTTTGTTGTGTCCTAGTCCTAGAAAAGTATACTTTCATCCAGGCACATATTTGTATTTGATAAGATTTATGTTTCATTGGAAAACTTTTGAATTTTATTTTATATACTATCAAATCTCTTTTCAAGCTTTTTGATTTGATCAAATTTATATCTCCTTTGGTCAAATCGATTCCTTTCTTACTTAACTTATACTTGAATATGATTCTACCTATACTACAACTCATATTAAGAGCTTTGCTTCTGTTTGGATTCCCTCAAAAGCCTCACTCTATTCTTTATAATCAGCTTCATTCGATTTCATTCCTTGTCAGTTGTGTTTATTTGCTTAAATTGAATACCTCTTGCTTATAAGCTGCATTTTATTAAGCGCATCTCTTTATAAATGCCAATGGAATCGGAATGAACAGGTTCTAGTTTACATTATAATCGAAGATCATAAATACGTTTGGGTTTTAAGCACATTTTCGTGCTTCAGCAATGCCAGAATCGATTAACAGATATCCTGATGGTTTCATCCAACCTCACAGACAGACTGTCTGTCTGTCCCCGAGTCTCTCTCTGTCTGTCTGTCTGTCTGCCAGGTTGAGGGACAGTTGCCTGGTGCTAAGTGCGTTTCGAGCCCCTCTATTGATTTATAAACAACGCTCGAATGGATCACTCAATAAGCAAGCTCCGACACTTTTGGCTGGAGCACGATAATATCGCTGGTGGCCAGGAGTCAGGGTTCAGGGGTTGAGGCAAGGGCTCTACAGATCTATTTGCATATATAAATATATATACATATATATGTATGTATGTATGTATGTGTGTGTGTGTGTGTAGCGCACCTTAAAAGGCCGCCCAAGCGAGAGCGGCTGCTGTGAGAGATTCGAGTTGAAGCCAAACAAAAGGTAACAATCTTAACTGCCCAGCCCAGCCTCGTTTGGCATTGCCTTAACTGGAGAGCTGAAGAGCTGCAGAGCTGAAGAGCTGAAAAGCTGAAGAGACGTGAGCTGAACTCGAAGCCATTTGGTGTTGTCGCCGCTGCCAGTTGCCAGTTGCCAGTTGCCAGTTGCCAGTTGCCGGTTGCGTGTTATCTCTGGGGCTGGCTTTAGCATAAGACATAAATAGCGACTGCATTCAAATGAGTCTGACAAACAAACTAAACCAAAGCAACAGGCCCAGCCACAACAACGTTCACATCCCATGCTGCACTCGCAATCGAAGTCGCCGCCGTCGCCGCCGCAGCCACATCCATGTCCACATCCACATCCACGTACACAGTTCACCGCGTTCCAAGACGTCGCTTGAATATGAAAAATGCAAATACATGCACAAAAACAAAAAAAAAAAAATACAAAAATAAAACAAAAAAAAAAAATACCATGGAGCAGTGGACACCAGTCACTGGGCACTCGCCACTCGGCAGTGAACCTCAGCTGGCTGAGCGTTTGGTTTGGCGGCCGCGTGGGCGCTGCATGTGCCACAAATGGTTGCACTGAACAGCACACAAAATGCCGCACACTGCGCAAATAATTCTGAAGCCATTTAAACAATTGATTTCCACGTTTAAGACACCTTTAAGCTTTTATATCAAGCCAGATTTAAGCTCAGCGAAGGGTAAAAGCTGGCATTTCACAGAAATGCCCCCAACTCAGATAACTTTAGCGAAGCTCTGCTAGTAAGCCAAATAAAAGCGTTTCCATAGATAAAAGTGCTCAAAGTTATGTTTCTTAACAGATTCTTGTTAACAGCTGTAAGTTGTTTAAACAGTCGGCGAACATGTAAAGCCTTCTATGTCAATGGCTCTTAGCAGCAGAAAGTATTAGACAGTTAACAGTCAGAGAAAATAAAACAAACATGTTAACTTCTAGAGTAATGCTGCTGTAATAATTGCGTTCACAGTTGACTATAGTAAACAGTTAACAGCTCCAGTTAGCCTGCTATGTTAATAGTTTATGTAAATTCTTTCTTTGCAAAACTGCATTCAAAGATTGTAAATTTGTTGCAGTGTAAATAAAAGGCCTGAGGCCGCGCAGCATTTTGCAGCTTGTTAAAAGCATACTCAATAATTGCAATTATTTCTCATATTTTATGAGCGCATTTCAATAATGAAGCCACCAGACACCAGACAGACAACCAGAGCCGATGCCGAAGACAAGGCTGTTGCTGGAGCTGCAGCTGATGCTGTCCGTTGGAGCCGTTGTCGCTGTCGCGGTCTGGATGGTCACTGCCATAGCGGGTGCATTTGGGGCGTTTTTAATGAGCCTTAAACTGCCAGTCAGAGAGAACCGTCAGGCAATGGCCAATGGCTGCCAACTGGGCAACTCGGTCTGCAATTTGGTCTTTCATTTATGGCTAAATTGCTAAATTTGGTTGACTCGGCGGCGTTGGGTTGTTATCGCATCGATTTAGAATCGATTGATCGATGGCTGCTGGCGCAACTTTCTCGCCAACGATGGAATTCTTACTCCAGTCTCCAATCTCCAGTCTGAGGCTAGCCCCATTGGGCTCCATTTAACTATCCGCCATGTAAACCATTTACCCAAGCCCCAAGGCTAATGTGTGCTGTTGCTAATGGCCAAAACGAAAATTCATTTTGGGCTTTCTGCCCAATTCAATTGCCCAATTTCGGTTAAGTTTTCATTTCATTCCCAACCAAATTGCCCAGTTTCTTACGGTACTAGTGCCGTTGCCCAAATGGAAAGCCGGCCGCGAAATAGGTCCCTGAAGTGTGCAAATCTTAGCCATAACGAATCAACAACAGCTGCTTCACTAAAGACAATAAAAAAGCGCACTTAACAAACCATTAAATATCATTTGGTATGCTGAATTGTCTAGTGAACGTTTCCCTCAGATGCTGTAAATGTCGATAGGCAGTCTGTAGAGCTGACATTTATTGCCTAGACTCTGAACAACAGCTGCAGACTGTTAACATGTAACTGTTTAACAGTTTAAACAGCATTGCTGCTGCTAACAGAAAGCAGACAAGAGTTCTGTGCTGATTTTTGGCTGTTAAAAAAGAGTGTTTCAAGTGTTCGCATTAACGAGCTGTACATGTTAACAGTTAACATCTGTAGACTGTTAACGGCCAGCTGGTATCTAAGGTAGATAGTAAAGTGCTTGGGGAAAATCGTATATAGTGCCCACGGGCACCGATGTATAAGGAATTCCTTGTCAATCTTGGCTCATCAAGAAAGCGATTTGTTCAGTTCTTCACTTTTATATTCTCTAACAACAGCTGTTAGAAGTTTCCCTTAAGATTGCATCAATCATAAAACTTTAATGCGATTTCCGCCATAAACCAACAGTAAAGCCAATTAACATGACCAAAAGACATTAACATAAGCATAAAAGCAAGAAAAATGAACTAAAGCAACTGTTAGTTAACAGTGCGCTGTTAGCTTTATGTCAATGCAAGTTCTGTTAGCTAATGCGTAAAGCCCTTAAGATGCCTAGCCTAATGTAAACACAGCGAACAGCTTGACATATGGGTGTTGCACACTCGCTGTCTATGTGTGTGTGAAGTGAATTGTGGCTGGTGGCAGGCATCAGGCTGTCCAAGAAAAAAACAAAAATAAATGTGATGACAGACATTTGGACTGATTGACTGATGGGCATTAAGTAGCTGAAATTGCATAACATTCGCGACCAGCTCCACGTTCAGCTTCAGCTAGCTTGGCATCGCATCCAACCATCGGCGTCCTCTTTGTCTTTGGCTTTGTCTTTGTGTTTGGTGTTGGCTTTGACTTTGGAGCTGTTCCATGCATTGCATTTGGCCTTTGTTTTGTTTTGTTTTGGCCATTCGCCTGTGGCATTGATGGCTCTGCGGCTGATGTTTAATGCTAATCCCAATGTCTGTCAGTCAGTTGCCAGGCATCTGCAGCCGGAGGAGCTGCACCAGCACAGCTGCGGGCCAAGTTATTGTTACTGTTATTGTTGCTGCTGCTGCTGCTGCTGCTGCAGACGAAGATGAAGTTGGCATTGTTGGCAGCCTGGCAGTCGGCAGCATCCACCTTGGCAAGCTGCCAGTTTCATAAAGTGAGCAAACAAATGGCAAGCGGCAAGCAACTTCTGTGGCTCTGTTCCAGCTCCTGTTCCAGCTCCTTTACAAGCTTTGCTACCAACTCCTCTACGGATTCCTGATCTATCTCTTGTGACCTTACTCCTCAGCCATGTTCTGTTCCATTTCTCGACTTATATTTAAACTTTCCTCCTTCATAATCTAGTAACCCATCCACTGCTCCTTCTTCAGCTATATGTTTCGCTTCAGCTTCTGCTCCATTTTCATTTTAAGCTCTGTCTTCTACTGCATCTCCTGCTTCATCTGCTTCCTCGACTTCTTCTTAAGCCTTTCTCTTTTTTCTGCTATTTTAGCTTCTGCCCCACTGTCTAATTCCTCCTTCATCTAAGCACATCTCCTCATCCATCTTCAGTTGTATCTCTTGGTTCTTCTCCAGCTACAACTCTTTATCTTCAACTTTTCTGTCCCACCTCCTGCTGCGGAACTCTTGTTCCATCTCCTGCTTTTATTCTGCACCCATCTCCTGCTTCATATCCTGCTCCATTTCCTGCACCATTTCCTCTTACATTTCCATCTCCTGCCACATCTTTTGCTTACCTCCTGCTAGATCTGCTCAACTCTTGTTCCTGCTTCAACTACTCTTCAAGATTTCATTTCAGGCTCCCCCACCAGCTTATTTATGCCAATTCTGCCAACGATTTTCTTTTAGATTCCAATTACTCTGGGCTTTCAGATCATCCCACTCCCAAGAAAAAAATAAAAACCTTCGCTCGTGCTGTGCTCATTAGCAGCCCGAACAGCGAACTTGTGTGTGACAATTTGTACCACACAATGGAACGCATTGTTAGCAGAATTCTTAGGTCCCCACCCCTCACATAACATATATGCTGCGCAACCATCCCCCCTTGCCCAGCCTGGTGTATCCGTTACTTGGTTGTTAGAGTTGCCGCTGTTGGCCATTTGTTCTTGTTGTTTGTTGGACGCTCAAAATTGCCCATAAAGTACAAAAATGTATGTGGTTGGCCATTGGCAATGACCACAGCAGCAACGGCAACAACAGCAACAACAACAACCAGAACAACATTCAGCCAAGTTCATGAAGCGAACACTTTGTCGTTGGCCAAGTTTGCCGCAATCGGTGTACTTGCTGCTGTTGTTGTTGTTCTCCTGTTGTTGTTGTCGTTGTTGCCGCACGCAATTTGGAATTTATTTGCACAATAATTGGCAAGCTGAATCAATAAACGCTCGCGGGCAGCCAAAAGTAATAAATTAACAATTGCCACTTCTAAATGCTGATAATGAGCACAATCATCATCATCACGCTCATCATGATGTTGCTGATCATGACGTTGGGCATAAGTCAGCTGCGGGCGGGTGGAGCCTAGTTTCAGCTCGGCCGGCGATGAGAAATGACCCAATAAGCCGCGAAGCAGAATAAATGAATATGCCGCGCTAAAAAAAGGGAAATTGAATTTTTAAGCGAAAACAATCGATAAATTCATATCGATTTATATGAGCGCACATAAATCAGGCAACGGCAGCGGAATAAAAGACAAAAAATAGGTGTAAAGAATATTAAAACGAGTGGCATAAATCGAATTTAGAACTTATCGACAGCTAAACACTTATCGATAACTATTTAATTGAATAACAATAAACTGTGTTCCACAAATTAACAACTTTCCAAGCTGATAATAAATCATATGCTCATCGAGATGTTTTTGAAATGATATGGCATGAAAAATCGTTGACAGCATTCGATTATGGGAGGAAGGGAGGGTGGTAGGCTGATGTTTGCAGCGATTAGTGCAGCGTTAACGAACAGCTAAACAGCAAATGGCACTGCAATTTAATGATTTTGTGTCCATCTCGAGCAGAGACTAGCAGAGCGCTGCTGCCAGACAAAGCAAAGCCTTGTGCCAGCCGGAAATGGATGCATTCGAGCTGATAAGCGCGATAAAAGCGCAGCTAAATGGCTAACAAAACCAGCAAGAGTGCTCCAGTCGGCAGTGATCGACTAGGAGATGCCCTGAACAAGCCAGCACGAGTATTTAAGCATCCTGACCGATCTTTATGGAATTTTCAGGACTAGATATCCAAAAAGTGAAGTATCTAGCTCTGATCATCTGCGAGCTATGCTCAAGAACCCATGTCTCAAAACCGATAGTTATCGATATTATTAAGGAATAGGAGAATATATATCTCAAAGTTCAATATAAGCTGAGTCCTTCTGCCTATTATACTCCTTTTACCCACTTTCAACGGTAACGAAGCGCGCACGAAGAACGGTCAACGATTTGTGGCACACACACATGCGAGCCAAGTCGCCAGATACAAGCGAGCGATACGCGCAGCAACAACTTCCTCATACCAGGAGCTGCAGCAGCTGCAGCAGCCAGGCAGGCGGCGAGGTGGCGAGGCGGGCAGGAAAGACGGCTGAGGCAAGTGCATAGCTTAATTAGTGCAAAATAGTAGCTAGTTCGTTGCCTAAGTCTTTTGTTTTTCATGTCAACGCCAGTTTGTTGCCTAAGTCTTTTGTTTTTGATGCTATCGACATATTGACGCCAAGTGCTGCAGCCTAAGAGCACAAATCACAATCCATAGTGAAACCGTTATAGCTAATGCAAGTTCGTTGCCTAAGTCTTTTGTATATGTTAATCAAAATTGTGGCAGGTTTGTTGTTTAAGTTATTTTGCTTTGGTAGAAAAAGCGGCAAGTTCGTTGCCTAAGTCTTTCGTTATCCTGCTATCAAACTAGCAGCAGGTTCGTTGCCTAAGTCTTTTGTTTCATGCTATCAAAATATTGTTGTTAAGTGCTGAAATGCAACGGCCACGCCCCACAAGCCACCATCCACACACTCCACCGCCGCAAGCACCGTTACGGCGCAGCCCGCAGGCCCCGGGCCCTGGGCCTCGCCGCCCGAACAATAATCAAAAGGCGAATTAAAAATAGACATAGAAATTAATTGCAATGGCAGCAAATGCTTGCCCGATGCGGCCAACGGGGCGCGGCTGCGACAGCTAAACGCATCTCTGGCATCTCTTGTGGCATTGGCATGAAGATGCATCTACAGCTGCATCAGATAATGAATTAGAGAGGGGCGGAGGGGCAAAGGGAGAGCGAGAGGCGCGAGAGGTGCGAGAGGTGCTGAGCCTGTGAGACGCGCCCTGCATTGGTCATGCCGTGGCAGGCGCTGCTCTTGAACGTTGGGGCGTTGCTTTTGCTGGAATTGTTGCCGCCTGCCTTTTGTCTAGCTGCTTCTTCTTCTAGCGGCAATTCATTTTCGTTTTGTCAGCAACAACAACAACTGCAACAGCAACAGAAAGAGGAACAGAACTTAATTGTTGGCCAGTCGTCAACAGTTGCTGCTTGTAACAAATCAAAAGCAATGCCCAATGGACAGTTGGCAGCAACTGTTGCTGGCGCGGCAACAGCAACAGTTGCTGCTGCCGCTCGCATTACTCAATGTCATTGGACGCCGCCAACGCTGCCGCCAAAGCTAAAAGCTGCTGATCGTCAATTAGGTGGGGTACCAAAGCCACAGCCACCGACATTTATCTGCAGCAGCCACGCAGCCCTAATTGTGAAGTATGGTTCAAGAGCAGCAACAGTTGCAAACAGCCGCAGCGGCAATCATTGCTGCCAGCCCAGCCGGCCAGTCAGTCAGTCAGTTTGAGTGACTAATTGCCAACTGATTGCAGCGCGACGTTCAAGCTTATAAATAGGCATTGCAGCGCCGAGTGCAGCAACTGCGATTAGATGCTGCCGTTGCCGCTGCCTTTGCTGCTGCTGCCAGCCTTCCCAGCAGCAACATGAAGTGAACTTGAGCTATGCAACTGCTCAAGTCAGCACCTGCCTTTGCCAAGCAAAAGCCGCCTTTCTAGCCCAAAATATAAATGCAGGTTAGACATAATTGCAACTAGGCCCAAGGCTTCGTCTGTCGCCGAAAGGCAACAATTTGGCATTGACATTGGGACTTACCTTCAAGTTGGGCAGCTCAAAATGTGACGTCTAGCAAAACTGAAAATGGAAAAGCAAAGGCAATATTTTACAATTTGTTAGTTAAACTTTTCGGGTATTTGCTTAAGAGAAATCAGAGAAATTGTCTAAGGCTAGAGAGTGGGGGAGAGAGAGGGAGCTGATGTGCTTTAAAATATATGCATATATTATCGTATATTTATGGAGACCAGAGACATAAAGACTTAAACTAAATGCTTAACGGAGCCTGAAATCTCACATGAACGTACTTTTAAAGTAGCTCTCAATATACCCACTAAAAATCAAGTCGGGAGTGCCCGACTTGGAGATATCCTGAACGCAACGACATGCTGACATTCGATATTCTAGCTTGTTTCGACATGTATGTATGTGTGTACATATACACACACACACTCACACTCACAAGCGGCGTTGCTTCTTCTTCCACTCTGTATGGGAAATGCATTCCTGATTAGCTTCGGTATTTATAATCCGATCATTATGAAACTTTCAGGTAATAAATATGCCATAAAAAAGTGTGTATAAAGAAAGCGAAAAGTGTATTAAAAATGTTATATTTTGTTTTCATTTTTGGATAAGGGATTAGGAACCAAGTGTTAAAGTCGATATTTATCGATACGCAGAATCGGCAGAATGATGAGTTGTCTTTATTTTTCAGCAATTACGAGCTTCACTATTCTCCGCAACTAACTGGGAAACCGTTAGCCAAATGACTACAAGGCTAACTAATTTTCGTCTTGCTTTATTAGAAGCTTTCAAGCTTGAAGCATCCCTCAAAGCGCTTGCTGTTGTTGCTGCTGCTTGTTTTGCTTTAAGAACACTTTGTAAAAGTTAATCCCAAATATAAATCTTTAAGCATGTTTACTGTTGCTGCTGCTGCTGCTTCTTTTTCTTCTACAACTTCTACAACTTCTACTCTGCTGCTTTCTTTGGCTGCAGCTAATCGGACACATCTCGGCCGCATCTTTCGACGCTTCGCGTAAACAATGCGCCTTAATTATTAGTTATTCCCGAATCTGATAATAATAACAATCAGCTTTTTTCTTTTTTTCGGGGTGGGGGGGAAATGCACTTTACAGACAAACACGCAGCTGGATAGCGCAGTAGAACGAGTTTTTTTTCCTCTTTCGATTTTGGTTTTTAATTTAAGCTACTTTTCGTTTGGTTGTTTTTTTTTTCGTTTTCAGCGGCAGAGGCTGGGAGGAGGGGCCAATGAAGATGAACAGCAGCCGCAGCTTTGAATGCATATTTGAACTTATTTGATGGTCAGCTGTGAGCTGTTGTTGTTGTTGCTGCTGTTCGTCTTTGACCGTTTGCCTTGGCCAACAACAACAACAGCAGCGACGGCGGCATTGTCATCATCATTAAGATCATAATGCCGTTGCTTGGCCGTCGCTTCAATCTGGTTTCCAGCAGCGGCAACAACATGTTCTTTGGCTAGTAAACCGCTAACCAAAACCCCAACCCGGCCCGCTCGCTTTAACTGAAAAGTTGCTGCGTAACGGTATCTACTACTCGTAGCAGACCCCAGCTCGCAGCTCGCAGCTCTCAGCTCGCAGCGCGCAGCTCGTCTAATGGGTTATTGATATACGCGCTGACTGGCTGAGAAAAACAGAGGGGGAAAATAAAAGAAAGAAAAACGAACAAGCGAACGTATTGCGATGCCACGCCCCAACCGACCCCGTGGCAGGTAGATAGGCAGCCAGCCCACCTGGCCTGGCCTGGACTGGCCTGGCCTGGCTCGTCTACTCGGGCACTCGGTGAGTCGTCGAGTCATCATTCAATCGAGCGCAGCAGCGAGTGGAAAGTGCAAAAAGAAATTGTTGCGCCGCATGCGGCCGCCAAAGATCGGGACATGGACTAGCGGATATATTTGCATGCCAGCAATAAAAACAACGACAACAGCAACAACATGCTGAGTAATTAAAGTAACAACTACAGCGCAAACAATTAAAAAAAAAAGTAACAGACAGAGAGAGAGAGAGAGAGAGAGAGAACGAGAGAGACTTGGCGACACGAACATGACGTTTACAGCCCGCAAAAAAGAAAATTTAAGACAAATATAACATATATATATATATATGTATCTATATATGTTAGAAAATGTGGTCCACAATCAACAATCAGTGACAGCAGCAACAATAACAATAAATGTTTGCTTTCTATTTGATTACTTGACCGAATTTTGCAAAACAAAAGACTTAAGACACAAACTTGGCCATGCAGCAGCTTGGCTTAGCTGGGCGGCAGGCATTCTCATTAAGCTCTATGCAAATGTGCAACGCCTGGCTGAACTGTTGCTGCTGTGTGAATAACTAAAAGCAGAAAGAAAAAGAAGAAAAAAAAACGATAACAGTTCGCTGCAGTTGCTCCAATTTCCAGAGAAAATTCTACGAGGCGCTTCAGCTAACAGAGTGCGAGTGTAATGGGGGAAATGGGCGGAGAGGGGGCCAGCTAGCATTCGCACACTCCAAAAACATACTTTTCACACACACACACAGCGCGGCATTTGCATGCTGCCCAGGCCTAATTAAAGCTCAGAGTCTGCTCATTAAAACTGCGGCCAAGCAGCCCAAGACTGGGCGGTCAGCAGCAAATGGGCACACTCACACACACACACACACACACGGACACACGCACACCTGCTTTAACACGTTGACTGGGGCTCAACGCCAGCCGCCCGTTGGCCACGTCAAGTGCAATGATATCATTTACCGGGCGTGTTGAAATCAAAATAAAAAAAAGAACAACAACGAAAAAATAAACGTAAGAAATGACACTCGAAATGGGAACACTTTCACACATTGCGTGGACAATGGGACGAGCGTAGATGTAGACCTGTTAATCCATCAAGTCCGCATAAGTACCTGCTCGCACTTCTCTCTCTCTTCACCATGTTTCTCATGATAAATGTCTAACATGATGCCGCGCGTCATCATCATTCAATCAAACGCCAACTGTGAGCCGCTAATCAAGTTGGCTTTATTCAAATTTATTGGCCTGTTCCCTGTTAGATGAGAAAAAGAACAAACAGCGTGAGAGCGCACAAAAGAAATTTTTGCTGAAGGCAAGAGTATTACCGAATCTTCTTCGTTTTTTGACAGTGAAAACGTGAATGGAACTGAGCAAAATCGAATGAAAACAAGGCCAGGCCATTGTATTATCATCGACATTTTATTTAACAGCAAAAACTTTATGGGCAGCTGTAAAATTCTAAAAATGGAAAGGTATTTCAAATGATTTGTGTCGAAGAATTTGAATCATAGAAATCAAATCTGACACAGACTGAAAGAAATGCTTGTGCCTTTGACTGCAGACTTGAAGCGACATTAAAACTAGCCTAGAGACTTGATATACATGCGTTCTCAAAAGTTTTCTTTTGCAAATGTTTTAGCATTAAAAACAAAATCGATATCCGTTGAAGACATATCGATATATATGGAGACACAGACTGAAAGAAATGCTTGTGCCTTAGCTTGATTCTGCAGCAAGAGCTTATCCTACTGGCATTTTTATAATATCGATAAATATCGATAAATATCGATTTTGAGACATGGTTTTTTAGGCATTACTCGAAAATTATAAGAGCTAGATAAACCAAACTTGGCACTTAGTTTGAGAATGTTTCACTTTTTGGCCAGCTCCAACTATTCTTCTACAAGCTGTAAAAAGGTAATTTTGAAAGCTAGAACCTTGTGCTTTGGTATATACACAGTTTAATATGCATTTTTTAAGCCCTGAACTTCATGAAGATCGGACTATAAGCACCGAAGTTAATCAAGAATGCATTTGCCATAGTGTGTGGTTATGTAGAGAAGGAAGCTAGACTTTTTGGCGCTGAGTTCGTTTTGTCTTCCAGTCGGGCAACTTTATTTGCTTTGCACTCGAACTGTTTTTGAGAGAGAAGTCGCCCTTTTTATATTCTGTGCTTCTCTAATCGCAGCTCGAGCCCAAGCTGCTCGCTGCCTTTTGAGTGCTATGCTTAAAATTTTCTTTTGATTTCCAGAAAAAAGAAGAAGTCTCTGCTTCTTTGAGACGGCGCTGAATAATTTGTTGGCCTAATTGGCAGCGTTGTTGTTGTTGTTGTTGTTGTTGTTGAAAGTTGAGCCAGCCCAGAGACAGACAGACTGATGCGACAATCAAATTCATAATGGGCAAGACGAACAAAGGCAAACGCAGAATCTTTCAGTTGGCTTATAGGGCGCATAATTCTATGAATAGCGTCGAGCGAGCGGTCAGTGGGGCGTGCTGTAAATGGGGAGCAACAAAGAAAGAGAAAAAGAAAAAAAAAAACAACCGTTGACTAGCACAGATTCCGGCTAAAACTCAAACAGTTTCCCCTCCCCATCCCAAAAGAAAACGAAAATATTTCAGCTGGAACCAGCCAAAAAAAGCAAAAAAAAAAAACGAGAAGGAAAATAAAAAAACCGCCAGCTCATCATGAGCAGCATTTGGAGTCGCGGAATGCTGAATTGGAACAGGCAGCAAAAAGAAATGGCAACGAAGAAGTTGCAACTCAGCGAGTGTTTAAGCGATTTAAGTGAGTACACTCATATACCCATACCCATACTCACAATCAGCACTCAGCACTCGTATCGTTGATCATTCAACAGGCTCTTGAATTTGTCAGCGCTCGCTTGGCGAGTGCGCTCGGACTTTGAAGAGCTGTAGGAGCTGGGCGCAAGTGCTTTTGGCAGCTGTTATTCACTATTTATCCATTTTACCCATTTACCCATTTGTCTAGCTGCCTATTTCTCTAATTCTCTAATTCATTTGGCCCCTCTTTCGCGGTGCGAATCAATTGTCGCAACAGGTGCTGAAATCGTTGGCTTAATTTGTCCACTGCTTCAACAGCTGCTGTTGCTGTTGCTGTTGTTGGTGCTGCTGTGAATGTGGGTCAGCGCCAAGAACAACTCCAACTCCAACTCCAGCTCCAGTAACAACAACAACAACAAGAAGAAGAACTTAACTGTGCCACAGCGCATTCAGTTACAACTGCCGCAGTGAAGCGGCACAAAACCCGAAACGAAATGAGCCGCCGGAGCCACCAAATGGCCGAAATGTGAGACAGGATGAACAAGCAGCATGTTGCTGTTGCTGTTGCTGTTGCTGTTAAGCATTGCATTTTCTTCTTCTTCTTCTTATTTTTTTTTTTCGTGTGGCATTTGCTTGTGTGTAGGCTGTAGACAAGCTCTTAACCAGCTAAATGCAAAAAATAGAAGACTAAAAAAGCTTGCCAGCTAAGACAAGCTTTTAACTGGTGCATAGAATTTTGCATAGCAGCTGGAAGAAGAAGAGAGCTGTTGAGAAGAAGAAGAGAGCTGTTGGCGCAGAAAGATATACATGCATAGTTATATATATATAGACAGAAAACTTAAACATATATGGCATAGTTCTTGAAAAAAACAAATAAGATGAGCACACAAAGAACCAAATACCCTTGACATGTCTCTAGGACATATTTTATATTTTAGCTAGTCATATGATAAAATCGTGAGATTTTCTAGGGCTTTGCAGCTGGGTCACGATATATTTAACATACTGAACCAACTTTTTGCCTGATTCCGGCCATGGAGCTGTATGATAAGCCCATCCAATATTGAAACGAAATTGTTTATATGAAAGTTGCATGGTTGAGCTCAAAAACGCCTGGATTGATATCGTGGAATATATTTCATACGAGAACTTAGTCTACGACGGATCATTGCTATGCTAGCTATAGGATATAGTAAACCGATGCAGCTTGCATAGAAACATGGACAGACGGACGGACGGACAAGGCTATATTCAGTCAGCTGTTGAGACTGATCAGGAGTATATGTACCTTATGGATTAAGAGAAATCATCTTGTATGCATAACATAGAAGAATGTATTGTGTATAGTACAAAATATATGGCAGATAGTATATGAGATTTGGTAGCTGGAACATTTTGTGTTGTGTGTAACACATAATATATGGTATATAGTATATAATGTATTGTGTATAGCATATAAAAATATATGGCATATGGAAGACAGTATATAATATATACCTTATAAGTAGTATAGAATATATGGCATATAGTATATAGATCCAAGTGCTTGCAACTTTCTCGCATTTGACCTTTGCTGCTTTACTTGGGCATTGCTCGATTTAGCTCATATTTGAAAAACTCCTTCGATATGCATAGAAAATAACTAGAAAGAAAAATTGCTTTTTTCTTTGGATCTTAAGTCGAACTCGGTTCACTTTTCTCCCACATATCGAGCTTCAAATTAGCACAGCTTCGCCTAAGCTCAAAAGCAGATTTATTTCGTTTTCTGTGGCAGCTTTTGGCTATTTTGTTGTTGTTGTTGCTTTTATGTGTGTCATTCACATGTTTAAGTGTTTATCTGTGTTTTGTTGGTTTTTTTTTTTTTTCTAATTTGTTTTTATTCTAATCTAATCAAAATCGATTTCATCAATTTCCGCTACGAAACTTGGCAACTTGATTGCCAGCAAATGAAGTGAAATACATTTAAAAGTGGGCCAAGAAAAGAAAAATAAAAAGCTTTTAGCGCTTAGCGTTTAGTTGAAGTTGTTGTTGTTTTTGTTGTTGTTGTTGCTGTTGGTATTTTCTCATGCATTTTGGTTAGTGTTGCTGGCTTTCTTAGATCTCTGGCAGATTTGGGTCAGTTTTGTAGCGCCCTCCCCCTCAACAGATCCCCCCTCTTATCGACCCACCCGCCCGACACGCATCTCGTGCAAATGGCGCCGCCGCTGGACAGCAGAATGAACGACAGTTAACGACAGAGAAACTTCATTCATTTGCTGCACTTACGACTTGGCCAGAGATTTCGCTATGAGCAAGAAACACAGAGAGTGAAGGAGAGAGGGATCGAGAGGGATAGAGAGGGAGACGGGGGAGGGAGGCAGAGCGGGGATAGGGAAATTTGTGCGCTCTTGTGGCTTGGCGTGCATGTAATTAAACGTTTTTCCAGCTAATGCAAATGCAATTCGTAGCGAGTTCGTTGCCTAAGTCTTTTGTTTTGGGCCATGCAACGCGTACCGTTCGCTTAATGTGAATTGTGGCCGTGGTGGCCGCAGTCGCCGTTTTATGGCCTGTTATTCTATTTCTTGGCGCTTTTTACGATTCGATTATAAAACAACAAGTCATTTTTATGCAACCATATTACGTTATTTCCGGGGCGGCAACAACAACAACAACAATAACAACAAAAACATGTATGTATAAGAGAAGAAAACAATAAACTTTAATTTCAACAAAGTCAACTCGCACTTTTTGACTTCTGCTCAAGATGTGCCCGCATGAGGTGTGTGTGTGTGTGCGTTTGTGTGTGTGTGTGTGGCTGTGTGTGTGAAGCTATAAAAACAGATGCCGGCACAGTGGGTAGGTGCAGTACAGTGCGGCACGGCTTGGGGCGGCACGGGGCGTGGCAGCTAGTTAGTTCTTTGGGGGCTGCTGCTCCGCATTTGAGTTCTTTTTGCTGCGTGCGCTTTTTTTTTTTCTTTTATATATAACTTTTTTTTTTAAATTTTTTAATGCGTTTCTCATGCTCTCGGCCCGTTGCTTTTTGCTGCTGCTTGTCGCTGTGCTTGTGTGTGTGTGTGTGTGTGTTTGTGTGTGTATCTCTTTCTTTTACACTAAATGCTTTCCTAATGAATTGGGTGACCAGCAACGACGACGTTGGCGACGATGGCGGCCCGGTAATAACGGTTAATTGCGTTAATGACTTTAACAGAAAATATAAAGCGCAAGCATTAAGATAATAAAAAAAAAAAAAAGTAAAGCAAAGCAAAGTAGCCAAAGTAGACAAAAAGAAAGAGCATTAAATGTGCCATTCATGTGTGTGTGTGCGAGTGTGTGTGCGAAAGAGACAGTGTGTCCAGTTGTGTTTGGTTTTGGGGCTGCATTTTCCAATGAATTGCAAATGGCGCAAGTTATGCACAGTTTAAGTCGGCTAAGAGGACAAACTTTTATCCTGCTCATCCTGCCACACACACACACACACTTAAACACACACACACACACATAACAATGGCATATCTGTTGTCAAGTTTGTTGCCTAAGTCTTTCAGCTGTCAAGTTCGTTGCCTAAGTCTTTCAGTTGTCAAGTTCGTTGCCTCAGTCTTTCGATTCAGTCCTGTTTTCTGCCCGCATTTGAAGCCCTAAGTTGCCCAGCCTGAATAGAGAGGAAAATTCGTATGTTTATGAAATGAAGCAGTTAAAGAGCCTGCTTCAAAGCAAACTGTCTTTCATTCCAACTGCCGCTCATATAAATTTTTTCAATATGTTTCTCTTCCATTATACTTTTTCCAATTTGAAAAAAAAGTACTATTAGCATATATCTTATGTATAATCTACTATAACCGAAGCTATCTTTTGTGAATGCAACTCTTATTATGTTCCATAGATGTTCTCTTTTAGTTTTCCTGTGTTGTATTACATGATAATATCGAATATCATGCGTGTAAGTATTTTTTAATACTAGACAAATTGTTTGATTTTTACTTTTTGTTCTTGATTCTTTTTTATTTTATTTATATATATCTATGTACATATATATATGTTTATAAAGTTATGCATATTTTATTATTTATTATTTTTGCCTTTTAATTTCAATTTTATGTTTAAACAAACGTTAAACTTGAAGTTTTCTTTGTATTATTTTTGATTTGTAAAAATAAAATACTATTGATATATATTTTATATTATATTTCATATGATGTGCGACAATTTTTTTATTGATTATAATATTTATTATGTTTATTTTTTATTTTCTATTAACATATATGAATATCATGTTAACGAGAAGATCTTTAATATTTTATTAAAGTCTTCTTTTAATATTGAATTTTTTAAATTAGCATCTTTATTATTATTTCTGATTCCTTGCCCAGTTTTCTTTGATTGGGGTTTGAAACAAATACGACCTTTATAAGGCATATTCAATTTCCATTTTTCTCAATTTTTCTTTTTAAGTTTTTGCAGCACTCCTTAAAAATAAATTATACCAAAAAAAAATTATAAAAAAAATTGCAATTTTTGCAGCACTTTTGTGTTCAGCTCTCCTCACAAATATTTTGTAATTTTTGCTTACCTTCGTTTTTGTTAAAAATGCACAAAAAAATTTAGTTAAAAGTTTGTTCTTTTGTTGGATTTAGTTAAAAGGCTTTTGCTTTTAACTTTTGCTGAGCTTCGATTCGATTTTTATGTGTTGGCTACGAAAATCCTGTCGCGTGTGTTTTTTTTTTTTTTTGTGAGATGAACAGAAAAAAATGATTGCACTTTAGCACTTTTTGACACTTTGTGGGGCTGTGTGGAGCACAAGCAGGAAGGAGTCTTGCACTTGAGCTCGTTCTCGAATCCGAATGCCACCAAATGTTGCAATGCTGCAGAGCTGCACACTGCCAAGTTCACTAGGAGAGCACACACAGAGTTGTTTTCAAAAAAAAAAAGAAGTGTTTTATATGTCCACGCTGCTGCTAATGCTGCTGCTGCTGATGCTGCTGCTGCTGCTGCTGCTACTGCTACTGCTGCTGCTGCTGCTGACTCGACTGCGCTGTTGGCACTTCAATTGCATTACGCGCAATGGCTGGTGGGCCAGCGAGTGCGCCACTTTTATGCTTTTCCCAGAGGTCTCCACGGCGAAGAAGAACCAGCCGGGAGAGCGCACAAGAACAGCGGCAGAGAAAGCGACGGCGACGTCGTCGTCATCATTATAAGAAAGCTATGCAGCAGCGGCGACGACGTCGTCTTCGGCAGCAGCACCAGCGGCAGCAGCACCAGCAGCAGCGGCAGCAATGCAAACGCACGAAGTAGAAGCGAAGAAAAGCGCGAGCCCATTTCTACTTTGCACACACACACACACATGCGCACACAAAGGCACTCACACAGACACGCTCGAACGAGCGTTGCGCCTCTTCTGCAGAACAAGAAAGAGCCCAAAACTGAGAACGCAAGAGCGCGCTCTCCAAACTTACAACAATTACTACTACACACACATACAGTCTCCATGGAGAGTTGGTCTCAGCCGCGACCTCAAGCTTAACAGCAGCAACAACTTTAACAGCACTCACTGCGCGTAGCATTGAACTTGAACAACAGAGCGCCAACAGTGGCTGTGACTTCGCCTGTGAGCTTGACTTTGACACAAGCCCCCCGCCAGCCGCTCTGCCCCGCTTCGACAAGCTGTTACATGTTGAGACAACGGCACCTGTTACAGCGCATCGATTTGCATGGCTACTGTTTGGCGGTTTCTAGCGGTGGGGTGAAGGGCGAGGCAGATCGCTTGTAATCTTGTCAGCATCTGTGGAAGCTGTTGTTGATCTACTATTGACCGATAAATATGCTAATGAATTATGCGCAGTCACTGCGGCAACTCTGGCTTGTTGTGTAATCAGCGCGATGCCAGCCCAATGATAAATATGGGCGTGCCGAATGTAATGAACAAATATCCACAATTGCCATGCTATATATGTTATATGGTAGAGATATACAGTTTCTAACTGTACACAGATCGAAGTTGAGATTTTCAAGAATTCTTGTAAGTACGAGATTAAAGAATGCTTCTGCTTGGAATAGTCAAATATCCAGATCCATGGGAGTTTTGTACTGGGAACAGTTCAACATCTTTAATGGATTGTTATCCTGGATTATTATCAATATTTTTCCATCGTTAGTTTTGCTTTTAGATCCCATTTTCGATTTGAGAAAAATAAATATGAAAAGAATTTGATATTATATTTTTTGCATGTACTTGCGAATTGTTAACTTTTCAAGTAGAGGTCGTTTCTTTTCTTTTCGTTTTTTCTGACAGTTTTGTTTAGTTTTCTCGCGGTCTTTGCGGATAGAAAGTGGTTGGGGTGCAGCGAATTTTGTTGATATTATGCCAATTAAAGCAAAGGGTGACAAATTCTGCGGCCTTTACGTTGGAAATATGCTTAAAAAAAATGTGAAAATATGTAGAAAATCAGCTGAAGCACAAAGTATTTGCATTTAACATTAACGGAGCTGCCGGCCAGGGCGAAAAGAAACAACAACAATGTAAACTAGCTGGAAATAAAGAAAACAAATATTAAAGTTGCCAAGGCAAAGGCGACGGCAACGGCAACGGCAACGGCAACGGCGACGGCAACTGCGGCCGGGTAATGAGAACTTAGTGAAGTAAACTCTACGCAGTCGCAGGTCATTGCCATGCTGCCAGCGAAAAATGTTAAGCAGCAGCCTTAACAGCGGCATTAACAGCGCAGCAAACGGTGCAGCCATGTAGAGTTGCCAGCAAATGTAATCATAATTCATTAGAGCGCGGCATCAATTGAGCAGCAGCTCGCCTTGACATAACAGCAAATGAAAATGGAGCTGGAGACTTGGATTTGGCTTGGAGCTGCCTCGACTGCGACTGCAAGCGACAATAATTAAGATCGGAACGAATGGCAAACGCGCGGCCGCCGCTGTCGCAGTCGCAGTCGCCGTCGTCGTCGTCGTCGTCGCTGTTGTTGTTGTTGTTGTTGTTGTAGTTGGAGTTGCCGCCGCGAAAGCGTAAAGAAATCACTTAAAACAAGAAAATTGCTTGACGCTTTGGGTTCCGCTTATTTAAGCTGCCGCCTGCTTAGCACACCCACCCCTACCACCCACCGATCCCACTAGGGACATGTTCTGTGTGTGACAGCTGCAAAAATCCAAAAGCACCGTTGTTCTCCATTGCAATTGCTCCCCATTGCAGTAACTGCAGTGTTTTTGGGCGCCAGCTATCAGTTACCTCATATGCCAGAGATGGGCGCGTGACACGAGCAGATGAGCATAGCAAATCTGTCATATGTGGCATGTAGATAGCATGATGAAGAGTATATCTAATAATATTTACAATTTTTCTTTTATTAGCTTCGTCAGGCTGTCTGTCATTTGTATTCTTTCCCAAGCAATCGTTTGAGAAGGGTAGGACAAAGTAAATATTTATATTTTTTAAAATTTAAGTTGTAAAATTAGTGAGAAAATTGTGAAAATTTGAGTGAGCGCGGGCTTGTCTCTGTTTGCATTTCGGCACGACAGCATTTTGCCATTTTCCATGCATTTGAGCCGGACAACGCCTGTTAATTTCTTCTGGTACATATCAAGCATGCACAAAAAGTTCGTGTTGCGTCGTGCTACTTCGTGTCATATGACTTTTTCTCAGTCGTGATTGCCCGTGTCACGCACACCGACATCTACCTAGCGAGTTTCTGCTTGTGTCACGCGCTCATCTCTAGCTACTTTGGGAGCTTGCAGAACGTGCTGTCTAAACACTTTCGTGACAGCTCGTGTCACGCGCTCATCTCTAGCTGTTGGTGCAGCTTCTCCTGCAATAGCCTGGCATTCCAAGCAGCTGTTATGACAGTCTTAACTCACAGCTGACACAGCGCTTTCGACCAGTTTTCCAACACACACACACACACACACCACGCACACACATGCCTGTTTTTCTTTTGGCTCTGTTCTAAATATTTGCACGGCTTTGGTCATTTTGTGGCCGGGACAGCCTTTCTTTTTTGCTCAATTTTGGCGTGGTTCTGTTCTGTTTAGTTCTGTTTGCCGGCTTTTACTTTTTCAGCCGAGCTCAGCTTTGGTTTAGTCGATCTGTGTTCGGTTCGGTTCAACTGGGCTCCGCTCCGGTCTTGTCCATCAGCTGTGCCGGGCGACAAAACGTGTCCGCATAACCTTTCACTTCCCTGGGCCAGCATTCAATCTTGTCTGTTTGTCTGTCCATCTGTCTGCCTGTTTGTTTGTCTGTTTGTTTGTTTGCTGATTCGATTTGATTTCTAGTTAATTAGTTGTTATCATACACGCCAGTTAATCACGGACAGGCAGCCATTAACCGTTAGCTTTCCAATGCGACCAACGAGTTTTCGATTTGGCCAGCAAACCAAAAGCCAACTCCAGACAAAGCTCTTCACAAATTTTCATGTGGCCGGAAGTCGTCGGCGCAGCCGCTGATCATCTGAACAGATTCTAAAGACGAATTGGATTTTTTTTTTGTTTTTTTTTTTTCGATTTTTGTGTTGAGCCCAGCATGGAATTCATAATAGCCAGGCGTCTAGCTATTACACTAATTTCCCCAATCTCTAAAGATCCGAAGCGAAGTCTGGCCCTGCGGTCGGTTAGCGGGCGGGCGGGGGTCTCAGTCTCAGTCTCAGGTGTGATCCCATCAAGTAACTCAATAAAACGGAATTTAATTTAAAGAAAGCACGGAATGTGAACTGAAACAGGAAGATCTTGCATTCTTTTCTTATGGAATATAGAAACAATTTAAGCTGTTCACGAAAATGTTTCAGGAAAATGAAGAAAATTTGGGCTAAATGAAATACATGCATGATATGTAAATTATTTCCCTGGGAAGCCTTTTTTTATTTTGAGAGGCAAACGGTTTTTCTTATTCGTTTTTCATATTTTATATAAAGTATTTATATAAAGTATATAAACTAATTCTTTCTCTTTCTCTCTCTCTCTCTCTGTCACTCTCCCTCATTCTCTCTTTCCTTCTCGCTCACAGTCTTTTTCTACTTAGAAGTTATCCTCGACAAATGTTAATACCCTGAAATTGTTAGATTAACTAACGACTCTTAAAAGCTCTATAGAGGGTGTTGATCATGTCAGCTTAGAATGTGGGCTTATCTGCTGAAGCATTTGTGTAATGCTGATGATTTTGCTATGTGGCTATGCTGAAGATCTGAGGCTCGCGTAGTTAATGAACGCAGAGCGCAGTTAGTTACAGGTAGCAGTGGCAGTAAAGGTAGGTTCTCTGCTCTTTTCTTCTTTTTATTTTGTTGTGAACTGATGCTGGCTGCTGCTGGCCGGGTGGGGGGAGGGGTAGCTCATTAGATGGCATGGAGCTGCTAAAATGCGGGTGCTTCTTTTTGGCTTTCACTCGAGTCGAATCCGCCCAGCCTCGACAGCACTTGCTCGGCTATAGGGCGGCCCATCTGTTGTCATCATCGAGGCGCAGGCAAGGTTTTCAGCTTTAGATTCGCCAGGTCTGGTCAGGCAGTCAAAGAGTTGGCAGCTATTCGTTTGTCAGGCCTAAAGCCAAGGCTAATTAGCGACTTGGCTGGCCCGTTGATGCGGCTAACAAGATGCGATGCTGACTGCGACGCCAACTGCGACGGCGACGGCGACAGCGACAGCGAAGCAGAGTGAAACATTTGAACGTGGTCATTTATTAGACTGCGGCTGATGCTGTTGATTGCAGCGAAACGCGAGCTGAGCCGAGCTGTTTCGGTGATTAGCGTGGATTGCTGCGGATTGCAGCTGGCCGCAGTTGCAGTTGGCAGTTGGCACTTGGCAGTTGGCAGGCGAGCCCGTTTAGTATCTAATTAATTTTTCAACAATTCTAACACATTCGTGACATTTATCTTAATAATTTTTGGCATAGACCGTCCTCAGCCTGGCGTTGAGCCATGTGCATTTTTGCCAATTTAAATGCTGGCAGCCACAAGAGCCACAAAAGGCACAAATGTTCGACGCTCAACAGCGACAGCGACAGCGACATGCGACGCGCACATCGATCATCATTTGCGGCACGAAAAAAGTGAAATGCCTGCAACAAGCCGGGTGCTGGGACACTGTGGGGCACTGTGGGGCACCGCAATAGTCGGGGCTGTGGCCCCGCCGGTCACACAAACGCTGGAATTCTGATTTTCTCGCTGCCGCTGCTGATGATGATGAACGTCTTCGTCTGCGGCTCGGTCGTGTCCATCGTTGCTGGACATTAGAATTAAGCTGTAACTTTGCATCGAAATTAAATTTATAGCTTGGCGCAGCAAAAGCCAAAGAAGAAGACGCCAACAACAACAACAACAACAACAACAAGAACAACAACAGCGGCAGCCATTAGAAGAAAAGCAGCGAAACTTGCAAGGAAAAATAAAACAGCTAAAAGAAAGAAGAAAAATATTCGCCAACATAATAAACGTAGCGCTCGAGACATTAACTCAAAGCGCTGCCCCAAGGGGGCACAGGGGGCGTGGCGGCGTGGTAGCAGTTGGAAAGGTGTACTGGCAGGCTTCGAGCGGGGGCGGCTGCGGAGGGGGGAGACGGTGGCGGGGGCGGGCGCGCAGCTGATGACGGCAGTCGTCAAACATCGCATTCACATGTGAAAGTTGTACGAAAACAAGAAAAATTACCGAGTTTAAACAAAAACAAAACCAAAATAAATAAAAACGAAACAGAAAACAGAAAGAGGAAGAAGCAGCAGCAGCAACAGCATCAGCAGCAGAAGAAAACGCGCCTGTCGATCGCTTGCATGCTCATCTCTAAAGATCATGTCATGTGCCGCTTGTTATTATGGTTGATAATGATGATGGCACTATCAGGCTGACCCAAATACTTCAGCTAGCCGGCAGAGCCGCCATCAAATAAGAGTAGGCCACACAAATGAGCGACAGCTATCCTACACGAAAATATCCTACACATCATTTTCCGATGTTTTTGTGGGCAATAATAAAATGAAATTGTTAATGCATTTGCTGCTTGCGATTGTCGTGTCAGTCTGTTATAGGTAACAAAATGTTAATGTTAATTGTAATGTACAGTTTTATGTTAATGGTACTGATTCGGTTAATGTTAATGTTACTGTTAATGGGTTAACGGCCAGTTTGTATTGGGAGTAATGTTAATCTTGATGTTATCCCAACAGCAAATGTTAAAGATGAGCTGTAAAAGGCACGCTGTTAATATATATCAGCAAATGTTAAATCATTGAGTTGGTTTTTAGATTTTAGCATATAAGTCTTGACAACATTTAAGTAAATGCGTGCCACAGCTTTTAAGAAACTATTAAACTTAAGACAATTAAGAAAAGTTAATTTTACTCAAAGCGAATTCGACTTAAGTTCCTCCGTTGTAATCTGGCCAAAAGAAGGCCTACATGCTCAAATATTAAAGTGTCCCAAGTATTTGTAGCGTACCCTGATCCTAAACGTATTTGCTTACACGCACTCATATATCAAACAAACAGAGTGTTTGGCTTTGTTGTTTGCTTATTTGTTGTTTTTGGTTTTTGGTTTTTGGCTTTTGCAATTCTGTTTGTTCGATCTTGAGGTTTCACCTCACCTTTTTGGCCGGGCCCAAAGTAACCCCTTTGGCCGTTGTCCAGCGTAATTTGCATGATGTTCTAGTTTCCATTTATGTGCATATTTGCTTTTGCTTTTCGTTTTAGCCTTTGGAATTTTCTATTTGCCTTTGTTTCGAATCAAATACAAAAAAAACACACACACACACAAAAACAAATTTGTAAAAAAAAAAAAAAAAAAAATGACTTTAAACTTCTACAAATAGTGCAAAGTTTGCTCGTCATTCTCGGACCGTTAGTTGGCCATATATAAGTATATCTAAATAACATATTTGGGCTAGACGCGGCCGAGAGCAAGCGGAGGGCGGCGGGCGGCGGGCGGCGGTCGGTGGGGCAAAGCAGGGGCAGATAAAGCGACCAGCGGAAGAACAAACAAAAGACTTAGGCAACGAACGCGAGGCGAGACAAGGCAAGGCGAGACGCTGCGACGGATGCTCGAGGTTGCGGCATCTTTAGAAATAATTATCGCCTGTGTCCATATTGTTCTAACGTGAAAGTAAAAACCGTTAAGAATTAATAACTATACAAAGTTTTTGGCCAACAAATTTGCGGAACAACAGCAACAACAGCAGGCAAATAAAAAGCGTGCAGAGGAAGGGGCAGCAAAATTTATAAAAATAAACTTTTTCTTTTACTGGGTCAACTTTTTGTTGTTGTTGCTAATGTTGTTGTTGCTGTTTCTAATTCTGCTGTTGGCCTTTTCGCTCGCCAAAAACAACAATAACAACGACGACAACGACGACAACAACGACAACAGCAGCAACAATAAAAACAAATAACAGTCAAATCGAATCAAAGAACTCTATGTGATCTCTCGGCGGCTGCGAGCAACTGGCATCAAAATGCCATAAAAATAATAAAAGCACATTGTGATTTATTGCGATTATCAATATGAAAGTGATACGCGACCCAGAGACCCAAACAGAGCACCGAGCTACACGACCTCGCCCACCTTCCAGACCAAATCGAGAGCCCAAAACGAAGCTAATTAATTTCCATAAGCAGCATCTAAGGCGAGGGCCGAGCCAGATGTTGTGGGTGAGTCAGTGCTGACAAAAGGTGGCTAAATCTAATGCTGAAAATAGCTAAAAATAGCTGAGTCAATTGGGCAGAGAGCTGGCAATTCTGCTGGTTTTCTTCTGGCAATATATATATATAGCTAAAAACAAAGCTAAATCAGTAAAAAAATGGCCTGCCAGCTGACAAGCTCTGAAAATAGCTGCATTTAGCCAGAAAATAGCTAAACTGACAGCACTGGCTATGAGTCAGCTTCGCTAATGTACAAGATATTCAATATTGGTCCACCCAAATTAACGATGAAAGCTGCCAAGCTTTTGCCAAACAGATTTTAATTTGATTTCATTTGATTCATTTACCGCTTGGCTTTTGTCTTGGGAGGTCTGCGTAGATCGGCGCATGCTTACGCTAACATATAGTTAAGCTATAATTCCCATTATGTTAATCAAAGAATTGTCACTAATTTTACTGTAATTTGCTTGTAGTATCTATGAGACGCGCCACATTGCCCGGGTTCATCGCACAGTCTGTGGGTCGGTTAGACTGTTTTAGTCAGTTCAGTTAGTGGACAGTTGTCTGTTGGCCATTATTATCGCTTGCGAGCGGCCATTATCATTATCATCATTATCATTAGCATTAGCATTGGCATTAGCATTGGCTGAGCAACAAAAGCGCGACGACAACAACGACAACAGCAGCAGCAACAAGAACAACAACGATCACGACAACGGCGCAAAAACAACTGTAAAGCTCAGCAGATACAGATACAGATACAGATACAGCTAAATTTCGAGTAACAGATACTCAGCTAAGTATTTCCATGAATGAACAGACGGAGACGTTGAATTTCCAGCAGCTCTATTGCTTTGTTTTTTATATACCCCAAACACACTGAAAATGGTTAAGAACAAGGGTATACTGGACTTGTGCTCATTTTTGTAACAGGCAACAGATATATATTCCTAATCGAAACGACGAGCTGAGTTCGTGAGACTTGAAGTTTAAACGTGTTTAACATTTATTTATATAGCTATCAGCTTGGGAATATTACCTTCAAAATTGACACCCACTTTTACAGGTCATATGAAATCCTTGAAAAGTTCATAAAGATCGGACAGAAAACACCGAAGTTATTCAAGACTGTATTACCCATAGAAAAGGGTCTGGAGAAGAAGTCTGTGAGTGGCAGCTCGACGCAGGCTGCAAGGTATCTTCAAGTCAGCTATTCCCGACTGGAGCACTCTTACTTGCCGTTTCTTGGTTTGTTTTGCAAGCAGCTGAGAGTGTGATCTAATCTTGCTGAGAAAACGTAGACTATTCTGAATAGAACTTTCTTACAGAAGTGTTTTTTGTGAATCCTAACGGATAGGCAGCTATTTAAGGTTCATAAAGGTCCAATTATCCATCGAGCTTGAGTTCTGTGTTTCACAGTTCTCTGCACTCTTGACGGTACGATGTGTTTTTCCTTAGAGCATATTGATTAGGCTTGTAAAGCGGGTTTGAGCCGCGCTGGTTCAAACTTTCATTGCAAATCTCGCAGAGCTTAGACATTTAATGGACTTTATATCGTCATCGTCTTGTTTAGCTAATTGCAAGCTGAGCTTGAAATCTTTTCGATCTTTTCTGGTTTCAAGGCGTACAAAATCGTTAAGTTTTTATTTGTTTGTAGAAAGTTGGCCTAAAGAAATGTTTCGGTCAATCGGTCAATTCGGCTGTCTGAAGGTCATTTGGCGTAGGCGCCAGTTGTACACACTTGAGCTGCATTTGGCATACTCCACCTCCCACTAGCCCATATCAATTGCCAAGCCCGAATGGCCATTTAGGCCAACGTATGCTCGAAAGCAAAAAAAAACTAACATGGCAGAACAGAAAAACCAAAAAAAAACAAACAAGAAGAAAAACAAAAAACAAGCAGCTGCTGACAGTTGACCAGGCAACAATTGACCGATTTCCATGGCCTGCTCCTGGTCCACGCTGGCCCGCTGATAAATGAATGAGACGTTGGCCAACACCATAACCAACCGAGGAGCAGCATCGCTCCTAGTGCTAGTCACTGACCTAGAATGCAGCCTTAGCTTTTACTGTTGTCTCTGCCCGTTCCGTTGACGTCTTGCAAGCTGCTGCTGCTGCTGCTGTTGTTGTTGTTGTTGTTGTTGGTGTTGCTGCTGTTCCATTCTGTGTTCTATTCTCTGTTTTATGTGTCGTCGCTTGCAGCGCTTTGGTTACCAATACCGTTTGCTGGCAACTTCAGCGCCAACTTATTAGCATAATCTCAGCCAATGGCAGCTGCAGTTGGCAGCGCAGTCGCCGTCGCCGTCGCAGTCACAGTCGTTGGTAAGTCTCATTATGCCTGGCCGGGCCTGACTGACACTCTGGCAGTGGCACCTCATCATCGGCGGCATCAATTCGCCGCTTGATGCATCGCCAGGCAGCGTGTGAAGCGAACCTGGCCAAAGCCGGCTAAAAGCTGCAAGCTGCAACTAGCTGCTGCTGCTGCAACTAGCTTCTGCTGCTGCAACTATCTGCTGCTGCTGCTGCTGCAGTGGAATGCTAAACATGCAGCAGCAGCGCCAGACTCAAATTCAGATTCATTTCGTTTGGTTTGTTTCAGGCTCTTATGCTAGAAATTAAAAGAGACTACGCTCAGCCACAGCCACAACCACACTTAGAGAAAAGCACTCTGCACAACTCGATTGGAATCCAAACCCTTTTCTTTATCCATTTACAAAGCTCAAAGATTAGTCCTAAGTCCTTCTAATTTTCTTACTTGTTCTTGAAATAAGAATTTTATTTTCTGTTCAAGTAAACTATGTTCTTCACATTTGTAGGTTTTTCTCTCTGTGCATTCGTATTCCTAATTCTATTCGTATTTTTTTTTGTATTTGTATTTGCATTGGCATAATTTCTGGCTTTCATGCCAGTGTCCATGTGTGTGTGCGCCATAACGGCATTTATAACCTTTTCATTAGCTTTTTGATTTGAAACTCAAATCTGCCTCACGTTGTGTCTCTGCCTCAACTGGCTTCCCCAAGAATCTCGCCCCCCTTCTCAGCCAACCCATTTGCCCGAACAACCGTCGCACGCCATTTACGCGCATAATTTTTGGTTAGCCAAGTTTTGCGCTAGAGTTTGTTTTTATACCCATTGAAATTGGCTAGACAGGGTATATTGTTTCCAGCACGTGATTGCAACATGCGAGGAGAAAGCATCTCCGACTCCGTGAGGTGTCCTGTCTACCGATACATAAGAAATCTTGACGATAATAAGGTAAGGGTATTGCCTCCCAATCGTATAATATCGATAAGCTATTATTAGAGGTAGATACACCTACATATATGGGTAAAAAGTATATGCTCGTATGCTAGACAAAGATTTGACTTTTGGATTATAAAGACAGAAGTTAATCAAGAAAGCAATTCCCATAGAAGAACAAGCAAAACCTTAACCAAAATATTTGTGATGGTAACTTGACGGCGGGCTTAGGGTATCTCCTAGTCTGGCATTCGCTTACTAGTGTTTTTTTTTTATTTTTGACTAAGAGGCAGCTTCCATTCGACTCGTTGCTGGCTTTGGCTTACGGCCAGCTCTTCAGCTGTCGGTTCTCTTGGCCATGTTTAGTCAGCTAATATTGAATGAGCGGTTCTGTTGGCTGTTTGTGCAAGTCTTTTGCGTTTTCTATTTGCCAATTTTGGGACAATTGCGAGTGCAAATAATTCCTGATTGAGTTCAGTGATTACACGTCAGGTGCTGCCAGGTAGTTGCACTCATTACTGTCAACTTTAAATATGCTAAGTGCAATAGCACCGTAAGCTTATGTGTTATCGATAACTGTGATCATGTATCGATAACTCAAATTTAGAAATCAAAGTAAAGGTGAAAGCCCAAAGTAAACTATGCCTTTCCAGCCGAAATTTCTCTAGTAAAGAACTGAAGAAAAATCACAACAATAGCTTGAAAAACTGTTAGAGCCTGTTTATCGAAATATCGATAATATACTAAGTGAACTCCGAATGCAGCCAACTGTTGAAGTTATTGGAAATGAAGGTTTGAAGGTTATCGATAACTGTGATCATTTATCGATAACTCAAATTTAAAAATCAAAGTACAGGCGAAAGCCCAAAGTAAACTATGCCTTTCTGGCTGAAATCTCTCTGGCAAATAAATATAAAAAAAAAATCACAGCAAAAACTTGATTAAGCTAATTAAGTGCTTCTTCATTGATTGGATCTATCCCTTTGGTACAGCGTTAACATAACGGATACAGTTCATTGAAAATTGCATAGATATGTATGCCGTGCACTCTCAGCCAAGTTCATATCGATTCTATATACCGCGGTATATTTGCTCTGGATTGAATTCATTAGAAGCCGCCACCAATAACTCTATCATTTCAGAGACGAGGCCAATTTCCTCATCGCTCACCACTAGATCCGGCACCGTATTGAGGATTATTTGAAAGACCCGCATTCTCAGCTGATCCATTTGTATGCCAATGTCCAGGGTATTCAATATGTCAGCCTGACTCTGCGCCACATTTCGCCTAATATAACGCTGCCCCAAAACTCGATGCTCCTGTAGAATATTTAGAACATTCTCCTTAACACACTGCAACTGCATCAGGCGATTCTCCCGATTGTTCACATAAGCCATAGCAATAGGGAAAATTTAGAAATTCCTGATATGTATTCAATGTTTACGTATTTGTGAATGTGATAACATAGGCAAGGCCTAGTTAGTATTAAACAACAATAACAATTCTCAGCCAACTTGGTAATTTTGCATTTCGCTTAGAAAAATAGAATATAAAATAAATAGCATATAAAAATAAGGGTATATAACAAGTTATTCGTAATTGATTTATTTCTCAAATACGTTTTGTTCCAGATTTTTTTTGGAAAATTCTTTAAGTAAAAATTCTTTTCTTTAGAAGCTCTTTTCCACAAGACAAAGTTAAACGTTTGAGAATTCTCTTATTTCTTCTCTAATGGTCAAATGCATTTCACGTTTAGTTTCTCTGGCCGCAGGGGGTTCGGTTACATATGAAGATAAGTACATGGCTTATAAGCCCTGACCCTAGCCAGACCCTGGCCCGCCTGGGTGATCCCAATCATTCAACTTCATAAAGAGCCGACAACAACAACAACAACAAAAGAAGATTTCACTCGCCAACGAAAATGAAAACGAAATTAATTTCACAATTATAGCAATTAAACGCAAAATAAATTGTGTTTTAAGATGCAGTCAACAACAATGAGTCTCCCCCCCCCCTTTTCCCCCTTCCCCCTTCCTCCTTTCCCACACTAACCAGTCTCTGCCCCGACCGTACACAGGTGCGCTCTACAAAGAAGAAGCACTGCCCAGACCGCATAGAATATATGATAAAAGCGGAAAACAAGTAATGATCTACGCACTTTTCATTACCCGTGTCCGACCCGTTGTCAGTCCGTGCCTCAGTCGCTGCCATCGTTCCCTGTCCCCTGTCTGTCATCTTTATTAAATTCCAAAAGTCCATTGGCTATGGCATTGAGTTTGCCACTTTTCTTTAACTGGAATTCAATATATAATATATACGAAAATATACATCACATCTCCAAAGAAACAAACAAGACAACAAATTGCACAGCTCCTTCTTAGAGAGGGTATTCAAGGGTCGCTGTGCTCGCTTGATGCTCATTCATTTGGTTTTCACGTTTCTTGGACAAGTTGCTCGCTTTTCATGTGGCGCATTGTAGACTTTGTGGCATTGAGGCAAAAATTTCACTTCACCGAAAGAGCACAAAAAGTCGCCACAACGGCGCTTCCGATCTCGATGGCAAACTGAACTGAGCTGGGCTGAGTGGAAATAAAACTTAGATTGGGCGGACTTTGGTTTTTATATTTAGTCGACTTTTATATTTAGACGCTGCCTTTCTTTCATTTTTGATTCACACTGTAAATGGGTATAAAAGGGTATAATGTTTCGTTGCCAATCTATGTGACAGGCAGAAGAAAGCAACTCCTATCATCTATCCCCAGATCGGGGAGTCGATCTAGCCAGCCAGGTCCGCCTGTTCTTATTCGTAAACGCATCAATCTTGGGTACTACAAAAGACGTGAAGTTTAAATTGTAACTCAAAACGAATTTAGCATTGCGCTTTGGTGTACACAGAGTTCTGCTAGCTTTGAGAATTGAAGATCACACCACAAACTTCGAAGATCCTTAAGAATGCATTGCTTGTACATCAAGTGGAGCAATGATTTTTGTTATTGTGTATTTTAGATAGAAGGAGTGTAGAATGCTTCGTGATGGTTGCGGGGTATCTTCTAGTCGAGCACTCTCACTTGTACTTCAGTAGGTCTCGTTAAATTTTTACAATTTTCGTGTTAAGTTGATTTTATTTGAATGTCTGCCCGTTGCAGCGTCAACAAGTGGTCAAAGCCAACCAGACGCATGTCTGGCCAGGTTTTTCGGGCATTGTTAATACCACAAAACACACACACACGCACACACACACGCACACACAATGTGCACAGTACACGGTACGTAGAGCTACTTGTAAAGCTGTCAGGTTTAGGTCTCTACACGTGTCGCACGTCTGCTTTCTTGTCATGGTCATCGCCGCTCATTGAATCTAATGGGTTTTACTTTCATTACAATTTTGACAAATGTCTGTCCACAGCGAGTTGTTGCTACTGTCGTTGATTTCACTCGCCGTCCCCAGGTGAGACAATTCACAATTTACACAAAACAAATGTGAATCAAGTGCACTCCCCAATCAAATCTTGATGGGCCAGGTGCTTGTTGCTAAGGATAACAGACAACTCGAGAAGTGGAAAGGTCGTGAACTCAGAGAAACTGCATGCAGCATGTAGCTTCAATGGGTATCGCATTCCTATCGCTTTTCTCTCTGCCATTAGAGTTAGACTAAAGGCTGTTTTACTGTTTTTGTAATCAACTTATCCAGTTTCTTCTTCTCCTCCCGACTATAAAGCTTAGAACTGAATAGTTAATCTATCTACTGCGCATAGCTTTGACTTTTTCCCAATTAATTTTCTCAACCTAATATATTGTTTGAAAATTCGAATATTTATTGGCAGCTAGATCTTTGAAAGAGAGTTTTAGACACAGAAAGTCATTTAAGGTTTTCACTTCAGCTCACCCTGTGTCTAACTCTTCGGCCTCATCCCGCCACAACTTCTATTAATTGGAAATTCTTAGCATGTTTTCGTATTAAACAAAGAGTACATATCATAAATTATGCATTGAAAAAGAGCCAATCGCTCTTTGAATAGCCGTATTCAATTTGATTTATTCTGTTGGGCTGCCTGCAGACAGTCTGAAGCCAGGACCGGACAATGCCATGCAACTCGTTGGACCCTAATCTAGTTCAATAGGTGAAAGTGGTAAGCCGTAGACAAATGACAACGAATTCGAATACCCGATTCGGCATTGGCCTCGGTTTCGATTTTCGACATCGTGTGCCCCAAGCGACAGGTTATTATTCACTTTAGAATCAAATAATTGTGCCTCGTTTGGTTAAAGTCGATGTTCGAGTACACTATGTAAGTGCTCGGAAGGCATCTGGAAAAGCTATGAAAGGGATATCAAAGAGATTCGAAAGGGCGAGCTGAGAGGCAAGGTCCATTTATAAATAATAATTGAATATCGATGCAAATGGTGTTTTAAATGTCGATGCTCATATTCCATTTCTTTTCTCTCGATAGACTCTTGGAAATGCCTTGTCCCCTATTCGAAGCTTTAGCTTGTTGGGAATTGCAAGCGTCACGTAACAAAAAGGAAGCAAAGCGAACAAACCATTAAACAAGTTGCATTATTACAGCTATAAATAGATCTTGGATGCACTAGCTAAATGACCTGGTCGAAATACCCTTACCACAGAGCGGGGGGCTAACAAATAGAGACATTATGCAAATGGCAGAGTCTCTAATAAACAGCCGCCTGTCTGGCTATAAATTAGGCAGCGCAATCGAATGGAACAGCTAATGGAACTACTAAACTAAAAGATAAGTAAGCCCCCCGCCGCTTCTCCCTCTCTCTTGTTCTCTCTTACTCCCAGACAGCTAGCAAATGATATGCAATCTGTGGCGCTATCTTTGAATTTGGAACATTCACGTCTCAAATTGTAATTGTAATTCAAGTTTTAATTTTGATGATATTTCTGGTTCTGGTTCTGGTTCTGGTTGCTTGTCTGCTGCTGGTTCTATTGCTGTTTCAGTTTCAGTTCCCCCGGATTCTTTCTTGTAATGCGCTCTAAGTAATCGTAATGGCCGCGGACACCATCTGCGCCGGCACAGGCACCGGAGCCGGCACCGGCACCGGATATGCGGCAAGAGAGACAAAACAACAATAAATCCGAAGCGGCGACGCAGTCAAGAAAGTGAGAACAGTTATGTAGTGTAACTGATGCCGTTAGATAGCATTTTCCACATACAGCAGCTAGAACAAACGACCGAAAACCCAAAAGCCAAGACAGACCCAGACTCGGATAAAGACGCTAAAAACCAAACGAAGCAAAACGCTAAACAAAACCCCGAAAAACAAAAACCAAAATAAAAAAATATATATATATACACACACTCACAAAAAAAGGGCCCTAAAACCATCCGAAAATGGTTCAAGATTGTGGGGGCTGGCGAAAAACTTTCTTCGGTAATAATGAACAAAAAAGAAAAAAGCAGTAAAATAAAAGAGGCTGGAAAAAAAGAAAAGAGAAAAACCAAAGACCAAAATGATTCTAAATGCATTTGTCGCCGTTGGCGGGCTCAGGCATCTTTGACTTGGCCCTGGCGAAAAAGGCTGTGAAAAATAGTTTTCGATTTTCGTTATGGTTTTTCCACAGTTCGATTGATGGCTGTGGGGCTCACGTTTCTTGTATTTTCCATTTCCTATACCCTATGTTTCTAAGACTTGACATGGGCCAGGGTATGCGTGAGCTGAGCAAGTGTATGTAACGCACGGCAGTGGGCATAAATTCTTATTGGATCCAACGATCTCATCGACCCATCGGTTAAACATGGTCAAGCTAAAGAATTGGGCTTAAACCTAGAGTTTTGGAGCATGTTACTAGACTAATTTTTTTAATTTTTCTATTTTAATTTGTAGTGGAGTGGAGAAGCGCGTGTGCTTCATCCGTTTACAGGGTATCTGCTAGTCGATCGCTTAGGTCTACAGCATTCTTAGCTTTTCCAAGCTAAAGAATTGGGCTTAACCCTGGAGTTTTGGAGCATGTTTAAGGGGTCTAAGGGGTATCTGCTAGTCGATCACTTATGTCTACAGCATTCTTAGCTGTTCCAAGCTCATTTGCGCATACCATTACGTGCATTTTCCCAACACACAGAATGGGCACAACCTGAGCCTGTGACCAAGTTGGAGCCTGGATGTGAGCCACAGCCGGCTAGATCATCTGCCTCCCGAGGGAAGAAAGTGATTCCTGATAATTGGTCGCCGACAAGCGGACAGTGAAAGCTCGCGCCGGCTCAAACACGAACTCAGTTAACCATATTTTTGTTTTGTTATTGCATTTTTGGGGGCTTTGCCAGCTAGGAATTAGGAACTGTTCTAAGCGCAATGGGAAAGTGCGCCCAAAGACGAGGCAAATGTAACTGCAACTGCAACTGCAACTGCAACTGCTACAGCTACTGCGGCACGCAGTCAGTCATTATATGTAGGGGCTTTCGGGCATTTGACTTGAGTTCTGAGGCAGCGGAACAGCAGCGGAACGAAGCGAGCAAATCCATGGAACGTGCTGTGACAATTGACAGTTAGATGCGTTCTGTTCAGTTAGAAATAAGCTCACGGCAGTTGCCACAGCAACCTGCAACCCGGCAACTGCAACTGCGACAGCAACAGCAGCTGACATTATGATGTCATCAAGCCCAGAGTCAGAACTAAGTCGTATATAGAGTACAGCAAATATCTGCGGACTGTCATCGGCTTTGGCTCACATACTCGGGCAATTTTCGTAGGCCTTGACTCGAAACCGTGCGAGATCTGCGATTAACAGCAAGACCAACAACAAACAAGAATGTATAGCCTAGTGCGGCACACCGAACTTTAAATATCCTTTTCAAATACGTTCTTGCAGCTATGCGAGATGAATTATCAAACAAGATGCTATGGCAAAAGGACCCTATGACAGCTGTATTCTAAATGGGTTCGAACCGTCAACAGATAGATGTGGCTATATCAACAGGTCTCTCGACATTGATTAGGAATATATATGAAAACGACTAAGTAAGATATGTTGATTTGATTTTGTTCATATCTAAAGACTTAAAAGATTTTCAAAAGAGATGCTATCTCAAAAGAACCCAATGACAGCTATATGAAATAAGGGTTCGACCCGTCAGAAGAAAGATGTGGCTATATCAACACATCTCTCGACATCGATTAGGAATATATATGTATATTATATGGCGTTGAAGATGTCTCCGTTACATATTGTATGAGAAATTTCTAATGCCCTCATCGGGCGCATAAAAAGACATTGACATCGAATACACTTATCTGGCTGCCAAGCATGAAGATGAGCAATCCATATACACTGCACGACTTTATACTATAAAGTGTATGCCATATTTGTATATCTGTAAATCTGCTGTCTGTTGTTTGCAGTACGTGTTCATTAACTGTTAGAGTTAACTAACTAAATCGGAGCGACAAAGCTCTGTCGTACATCTGTTCAGTTTACTTAGAGCAGGGTTCTGGAACCAATTCCCGTGCTCAGCCGATCAAATCTAAAGACAATCAACTTACGCGCTCATATATAATTATGAATGGGATAAACGACTGCTCGTTAAGAGCTTTACGAGTTCATGCCAATGGCTTAACAGATGGCTAACAAAACTTTCCCAAGAACTTTTATGTTACATCTTAAAATTGATCCTAAAGGCCCTTAACTTTTGGTTAACTAACTCACTGGCTAGAAAAATGGAATGGATCGAATGGAGCAACATTCGTTAGGAAAAATACACATATGTATGTGTGAGAAAATGTTGCAAATCACGTTCTTCTGAATGACAAATTAGCCAATATGTGAGAATAACAGAATAAAAGAATAAGGACTGAACCTAAAGATATTTGCCTTATTTTCTCAGCTGTGCCTTTAAGGCATTAGCTACCTTTTCCTTAGGCTGAGCTCTGCTTATTTCTAGAATAGGAAATAGAGTGATGGGTTTTGTTCCAGGATTTGCATTACCAGATTTGGTATTAGCCAAAAAAGAGTTAAATGCTTAGAAATAGGTACAATAGCTCGACAGTTGGCCCCATCAATCATGCAGCATGTGGATTTGGGGGGGCGGGAGTGGGTCCTAGCGTTGGGCCAATAAGGGAGACGAATCATTAAACATTGTCGGGGCACCGAAATGGGTTAGTTCCTGCAATTTGTCCATATTCGAATGCAGTCAAATGCAGCGCTTGGGGCAACGACAAGTTCAATTGCAACACCAAGTTGCACGGTTGCCTGGCTGTGTGGTAACCAAATATGGCAAATGTCTGCGACACCTTTTGCGGCAAGCGGCAAGCGGCATTAGTTGCAACTATGCCAGTGCAACGCTTGGCATTGTCTGTGGCAGCGCAATGGGCGCATTGTGTGGAATCGACACCACTTTGGCATCCACCACTGACACAGTTATGTGCAACAAAAGATGCGCGCGTTGCAGCTACCACACATATCCACAGCCTGGATGCAGCGTGCGGCACAAAGGTTTGCGGCTAACACGCAACTGGGTCAACGCTGTCGCCGTCGCCGTCCTCATCATCATTACATCAATGCCTGATCTGGGGCCTAGGCAAATGCACTTGCTACAGTGTGTGTGTGTACCTGTGTGTGTGTGTGTGTGTGTTGGCTTCAGTGCGCGTGAACGAATGTCACATTTGCCTCGCGAAATTGGAGCAAATGTGCGCGTTAGGGCAGCTGCCATTGCGAACCTGCCTGCTGACAAGCAGTTCCCCTCACATCCCCTCACTTCCCGTCCGCCCGTCCGCCCGTCGGCCCGTCGGCCACTGTTGAGCCCCACTTCATGACCGTCTCCATTTGCTCTTATTATGCGCGCTCTCGCATTATAACGGTTCGCAATTACCATTCACCGCTACCAACGCAAAGCGCGCCCCGTTGCCGCTAATGTGGTTGCTGGCAGCTCCGCCTTCCGCCTTCCGCCAGCCGCCTTCCGCCAGCCGCCCGCCGCCTGCCCCTCTCCAGCGGCTGTCCGCCTGCTGCATAATTAGTCATTTTCCTGGAGCGCCGCCCGCGCCATTGTTGTCGCCGTTTGTCGTTCTCGGTCTCGTTCTCGTTTTGATATTGGACTTATTCTACTCTACGTGCAGCTCGTTGTGCTTAGTTTTCCAGCTCAATTCTAATCTTCACACGCCCCCTTTGCAGACTGAAGATGGGCGAGTGAGGACAGCAGACAGTACACTCAGAGAAAAAAAATGTATGGCCAAAATACACCTATCATTAATCAAAAGTGTTTTTTTTGTTTTTTTTGCTAATATAAAAAACCATTTCTTCCTCTTCACTCTATATGACCCATCATCTGATGTCAATCCTGACTGATTAACTGGGTCAATCTTGACAACTTTATTCCGCAACGGTGGAAAATTCGTGGAAAACGATTACATCAATATATTTTCGTTCGTCCTCAAACTCATTGTTCAAGATTTTTGTGAAAATTAATTTAAGTGGTGCTTTCACACATTTTGCGAAATCCACCCCTCTGGGTGAAAATGTTGGTCATCATTTTTGTGAACGTAACTTATAGTTTCCTCCGATCAGCTTTAAATTTATTCTCAAAGCTTCAAATAAAAACTAAGCGAATCGAATTACAGCAGTTTCGTGAATTCCACCTGCGAATGTGGAAAATTCGCGAAAAACGGTTGTATTGAAATTGTATGCTGCTCCAAACCCATTTTCGAAAATCCTTGTGAATGTTAATTTGAGAGATGTTTCACAGATCTTTACTGCTTAATAATGGATTTCGGCTATTTGAAGCTTTTCGACCCATTTATTTTTCTGCGTGTAGCCGCCGACGCAGAGGCTTGAGAGCATCTTCAACCGCAACTACAGTTGGAGGAGTCAATTGGCTCAATTGCAGTCTTCAAGCGTGACAGAAATGGAGCACAACAGCAACAAGCAAATGACATAAGCCCAGGCCAGAGACGAGGCTCGAGTAGCCAGTAAGAGTGAGACAGTCAGTTAGAGTGGGAGAGGGAGAGAGGGAGAGAGTGGGGCGCAGGCGTGACAAACGACGTTGTCGTTGATTCTGATTCTGATTGTAATTGTGATTGTTAGGTTGATGCGCTGATTTGGTGCCCAGCTCTGATGAAATCATTCTAAATAGTTAGTTAGAGGCCAAACAACTCGTAAAGGTTTCCTTATGCAACCCCAGTCACAAGTACTCGAGGGCAACTCGCAGCCCGCTCTTTCAAGTGCTTTAGGTGAACCGTTAACTGTGGCACTCGTGCATCATTCATGATGCGACTCATATTAAGCAGCGGCAGCTGCCACAACACACGCGAAGCCCACGACCTACATCTGGCATAAATACATCGCAAATAGTTAATACTAGAGAGCACTTAACTCTTGCTTATTTTAACGGACCGAGTCGCACTGACAATAAGAACTCAGACAATCTAAAATAAGTGCAACTACTGTATCATTCTTTGAGAACTATGAGACCTACATTGGATTCAAACTTATCTCATACACATTTTCATTCATTCATTTATTCAATTCACTTGCTTCAACATTGTTATCATTTGTTTTTGCGCTGGAATCGATCAGTGCCTTCTAATATCTACCAAGTGAATATATAATGGAAGGATGTTACAAGTGAGTAGCTTATATGATATTAACAGCGATTATATGATTATTTACAAAGAAGAGGAAGGAGATATTTAAATAATTCGCCTTGTAGGTAGGGCCGGGATGTACCCTTCGGAGGCGCCTCTCTCTTCTGATGGGGTCAGCCAGGACCCTGCTGCACCTGCTGCTTCAGTTTCAGATAACTCGTGCCCAGATCTTAAGTACCATGGCATTTATTCTTAATTGTCTGTTAATTTATATGGAAATATGTACTTACCCAAAAATGCACATATATACGCACGATTAATTTTATGGCCATCCATTAGTCAAAGTTAGGTACTTGTACACATCACTGAAAAGACACAAGCAGAAACAGCATTAGAGTAAGAGCAGGCAAACGAGAGAGAAAGAGAGAGAGAGAGAGAGTGAGAGGAGAGAGGGGGAGAGGGAGAGCAGTAGAGTGCAAGAGAGTTAATTAGAGTGCGAGTCTAACCTGAGATATAATTTAATAGGCTGCCAAAATCACTTGTTAATAAAACACACTAAAAACACATACACATATATACATGCATGCATACATTCATACTTACATACACTCATACATACGCACATACATACATACACACAGTCGTATTTATCTGCCTAAAAGCATGCATGCATATATACATACATACATACATACATACATACATACACCCATCCATACATACAAACATACATACATACATACATACATAACATACATAAATACATACATACATACGTACATACACACAAAGAACACACATATATAAATTTAGAAATTTAGAGACATGGTATCTTATGAACCTAACATTACAGTTCATATTTTCCGTCAATTCTAATTTCGGGAAATTCTAAGTTCAGAAGGAAATAAATTAAACTAATAAAACTAATTTTTGATTATCAATATACATATGTAGCTTGTCATTTCTCTGATGGAACTCCGAAGTCGTAGGCCCAGTAGGTCGGTGGGTTTGATGAACTTTCCAATAATTTGCATTGGTGCATTCTGCTGCAGTTCTGCTAAATGCGGATATGGAATAAAATTGAAATATGTGCGATAAGTACATGAAGTACTTGAAGAAGGCAACTCGGCACTTGGCACTTGGCACTCGGCTGGTGCTTTGGAAAATCATGTTGCACACTCGAGCGTGGACGAGGCTCGGTGCCACTTGAGCGGCACAGAGTCAGGCAACTGCGGTTCCATTTTTGCGATAGATTCCAATCCGATTTGTTGCTGTTGTTGCTGGGGCAACGGAGTGCGGAGGCCGTGCTGTGGTTCCCATCCCATACCATGGCGCAGCCGAAGTAAACCCATTTCCATCCAAGTTGATCTGCAGCATGTTTGCTCGTCCGCATTTCTCGTCTCGTTTGCTCATTTGTCGCTTCGCTGATGTTCGCTGACAGGCGGCGAGCATTGCGATTCCGACAGCGATTGTGCTCACACTTGAATCAGTGCATCAATCTGTCCATCAGTCAGTCAGTCGCTCAGTCAGTCAGTCGCTCAGTCAGCCACGCAGTCAGTTAGCCAGTCAGCCAGACTGCAGCCAGAGGCGTTTAGTGTATGCACTCATAGTTACAAGACTTCTTCTTTTCTGGCTTCATTTGCAAACGATCGAATCTTTAGCAGCTCTATCGCGCCAGCTACCCGACCAGCTACACGCCAGAGCAGAGCGCGTGAACATTCTACAAGATCTACATAGATTACCACAGTCCATGGCAAAGCAGAGCACAGCTGCCAGCTACGTGGATGACTCGGCTTGAACCATGCGGGTGCACGGGCGCACGGGTGCGGGCGGAGTCGACCAGGCCAAAGCATTCCAAGATGCTCTGCGGGTGAAGATAACCACAGGCAAGTCAAGTTAAGACCAACATAAAGAGTCCAAAAGAGCAGCAAAACGCAGACTTTAATACCCTGTACTGCAAAGTTCTCGTTTTTTAACGTATGGAACAAGCGCAAAATAGCTGGTAGCAGAGTTCCACTGCACAACATTCAAGTCATTCGAATGATGTTGATGAAATGCCAGCGTTTACATTTGATTGACAAATTACCAATGAGACAACAACTAATAAATTCAATTGGAATGACACATGCATCAATGGGAAAAATGTGTGCATACCAATGGAATTAACGTCATTAAATGCATTCTAACATTGACAACGTAAACATGTGAATGACAATTTAACAAACGCGTTCCATGCCCGCAAGCACACACACAAACACATTCAGAATGAGACATTGATTGATTTTTTTCTTTATAGAAATTTTTTGTACATTTTGATTTAGCTATTTTTGTTTTTAAGTTCAAAACTAAATTGAAATATTTGCAATTTTGTTTTGGTTTTATGGGGCTTTCTGTTTGTATGCTGGAGTTGACTCGAGGAATTTTACAATTAGCTGCTTGACTCTATAAAAGAAAATCTCGAAAGTATACATATTTTTTTCTCTGCCTACTTTTTTTCCTCCTTCTGTGATTAATTTGTTGTTGCATGCGGCGTTAACACCTGGACAACGGCTGGACAGATTTCCATCAGCAAGCTCATCAATTTTAAAATTGAAAACCTCCCGCAGAAGACTCGCACTTGCAGCAGGGCGGGGGGTGAAGGAGGGCTGCGGGGGCCGTTGATGATGTTGTTGATGGAGCTGGCCAAATTGTTGAAGTAAAAATCTAAGCATTAGGCTGCCAGCGCCCAGTTCAGTGCAGCAGGGACCCCTTTAGTAACCCCCCCTCCTCCGTCCCTCCAAAAGCACACCATTTTTCAATTGTGTCCCCACGCGCCCCTCTTCAAGGAACATTGTGTGATTGTTGTTGTTGTTGTTGCTGCTTCTTGGGTCATTTAGTTGCCAGTTTAGCTGCAGAGTGGCTGTTGCTTGTCTGTCACTTGGCTGGCAGTGAGGCTTTTGATGCCACGATATAATTTTTGGCCTAATGAAGCATAAAATGGCAACAACAACAACAACAACAACAATCTCATGATGAGCATTCTGTGCGGCTCATTGTCATTGGTAGCAGCAACTGCGTTGCAAGTAAATTCTTTAGCCAGTTGCCAGTTGCCAGTTGTTGGCCGTTTGTGAAAGTCTAAAACCGCAGATCAAGTTGGCTGGGCAATCGTGTTTACCCTAGAGTAGGAGTCGCTAGACATTGCCATTCCGCCTGCGGGTCAGACGGCAAAAGGGGCGTGCGGAAGGGGTGCCAGGTGCTGGGGAACAGGGGGAAGGGGGCTGGCGATGCGACGTTGCGGCTTCACTGGTTAACTGGCATTTGCAGACGGTTGGCTCTGGCGCACTTGAATTTCGATTCCCATAATTTTGCAAATTATGCAGAAACATTCACGCACACACAAGCACACACAAACACACACAGATAGACACACACCCAAGCGGTAGAAACCTGGCCCAAGACATAGATAAACGCAACAGATTGCGGTCTCTGTGAGTGGCCCAGGAAATGGACATTGACGACATCACAAGACGTCAGCGGCAGCCACATCTCTGACCAGCATGTGGGAGAGAGAGAAAACCTGACCATGTCGACCCATAAAAATGCTCGTTATGCCAACAACAAAAACAACACTAACAACAACAACAACGGCAAACAAAAGAAATTGCATTTTGTGGCATTTGGGCATCCTTCATCAAAGTCAGTTGAGCGCAGTCATCATAACTATATACACCTGCACATGCACATGTATATATATTTTATATATAATCATGGTCATAATCATAGTCATAAGCCATGACAGATGCTGGGAAAAAATTACACTCTGTTTCCAATAGAAGAAAGTGTATATTGGTTTGAATTAATATCCATCCCGAACACTTTGAATACCCTGTACCCCAACGGAAAATGAGGTATACAGAGTTTCCCTACTGTTTGTCAAGTCTTGAAGGGAGAAGGAGGTTATTTGGGTGAAGGTATTCCCTATCTATATACGTCAGCATATGTACCTATTTCTGCCCCATAAGAAAGATTAAGGCTTAAGGTTTGTTTTCGGTTTTACACAAACGGACAGGCAGACGGACATGCCACATATATATGGCACATATATCGAATAGTATACACTGTGGATGATTGTATATTAATGTCCAGCAATTAGATGCCCATTTGAGGTCTGGGAACAGAGTATCTGGCAGTCGTAAGCCCTGGCCTACAACATTCTTACTTGTTATTTCTGATTTTGAGTGGCAACACTTATTGTTGTTGTCGCTTTTGACCCTCTTTTTTTATGGGGCAACGCTATTTGAGTTGAGCTTGTCAAAGTGTCAACAATTTTGAACTTGGCCTTGAACTCGACCCCAAAAGGAATCATCTCTCAGCGACTGCGACGGCGACTGCGATGGCGACTGCGACTGCAACTCAATCATGGTCATCAACATCATCTGTGATCTGGTGGACTACTGTGAGGCAAATTGCCTGCCCATCCAAATGCATTTGATTGTTTCGGATGCTGTCAGCTGGCGAGGCTCACACTCCACACGCACTTCCATTGGGACCTGCTGCACCATCTTCATCTGGTGGCCACAGCATTTGCCATTACCATTAAAGCCAATCAATTCCGGGCCCAAGACGTCCATCAAAATTTGTAACAAGCGCCCGCGGCGCACTCTCGTTGCTGGGCTTGGCCAACTAGATCTGGGCTGGGGCCTGGCTGCGCCTGCGCTTGGGACTGCGCCTGCGCCTGGGCCTAGGCATGGGCAAACAGGCAGCTCAGCTATTTGACAGCGCTTGACGCGCGAAATGATTAACATGTTGACTGGGCTCAAGCAGGCGCTGGCGGCGTGACGAAAGACCCCAACCACAATCAACTAACAAACGCCTCAAATGCTGAATCACTGCATCAACAATAAAACCATCAACAACAGCATATCCAGGGCTCAGCCCACGCACTCGGTATTGGCTGCGGGCAGCCAAGCTTCATCGATGGGCGGCAATTTCCTGCCCCATTCGCACTTGGCTTGCAGGTGAGCTGCTCCTCCTCAACGCAACTGAAGACACCCATTTACAAGGTCTGCTTTATTGATCAATTCACAAGCCGGGCAGACATAAAGACGATACAATAATTAGGCATATTCTGAATAGACCCAATCAGCAAAAGGGTAAAACAAATATAAGAGTTTATAGTCGGGTGTGCCCGTCTAGGGATACCCAGCGCCAAGCTGTTGTTGCAAACATTTTAGCTTCATTCTAAACTGTGGCTGTGCTTCTTCTTCTTTCCATTGACAGTCACGGTGCTACTTCTTCTTCTTTCCTTTAACTCGCACACTATGCATAGCAAATGCAATCTTGATTAACTTCGGTGCTTATAGTCCGATCTTAATAGAATTTTAAAATAAAATGACTCAAATAGAATCAATATATATAAAGTTTGGGGTTGGATGTGCTTCCTTTCCTCTTTAAGTGAAAGGCCTTAACAGTTGCTTTTTACAGGGTATGTACCGAGCGCAGCAATTCATAATTATGATAGAAATTATAAGCTAAAATTAGATTGCCTTTCGACTTGGCGCAAAGATCCGGCGTATAGCCAAATTAAGCAGAAATCATTTAAGAAGTGAAAACATTTTGCAACCGTTTTTTATTTTTTTATTTTTATTGCTTTGGCGTATTTGGTTATTTTTAGCATTTTGCCGAATCATTAAAATTAAGTAATTGAAATGAATTGGTGAAATGCAAGAGCTGGCGGGATTGCAGTTTTAATAATGATCAGCTAGGAAAGCTAAGCAACCACCGAACAACCGCACCACCGAACAACCGCACCACCGAACAACCAAACAACCAAACAACCGCCGACGGATGTGGCTAGGCAGCAAGGCTCATTAGAGCTGGCCGCGGATGTCTGTTGCGGAATGAATGTGGGGATGAGGCGTCGCATCGTTTTGCTTTGACCAGCACGAATATTCAATTAAGCCAAATTACAATCTTAAAGCCAAGAAAGTGATTCGCCGGCCAAGAATGAATGGCCTGCAGTCACAGCAAGCGCTTGACTCGCAATTTCCACACTCATCATCGAGTTGAGTGTGAGTGTGAGTAGGAGGAGGGGGTAGGGCGGGGGGAGGGGAGTCTAAGCTGGTTGAGTTGTCAAAAGGTTGAAATTAGCATTGACCCTGTTGGGCATTTGGCTGGCTAATGGGCCGCCGGCCAAAAGGTGCCAGCCTCAATTTACCGTTGTTAACTGGCAGCTCCACATCCTTTGACAAGTTGGGGCACGCTCGGACGCCCAGTTGCCAGTTGGCATATACCCACACCAAAAAAAAGAAAATGCCTTTCCCCAAACCCCCGACCCGAAAAGCCCAAACCAAGCCCAGCCCAGCTGCGCCAGCTCGATCAACATGGGCCGAGGCAAAGATGTAGCTGCGATCCAATTAGTTAGCCGCGTTTCTTTGTTTCTCCTCCGGGGAGGCTTGTTAGTGAATTCATCGTTTTAACCACCCGTAGAAAAACGGCAAACAATGACAAGAACAAAACGTAGCAAAGCGAGAGAATGAAATTATGATTAAGTGCTCCACGTTCGCTGAGTTTTCCAGTCTAAATGAAAGTTACCTTGACGAATGACCCATTTAGCCACAATACCAAAACACACACACCAAAAAAAAAACAAAAATAAAAAGTAAATATAACAGAAAAAATAAAAACAAATAAATAAAAAGGTCAAAGATAAATGGCGTGCTGCCGGCAGAAGAACCCACAAAACCAGAACCAGAAAAAACAAAACATAAACTCACAAGAGTCCGAAAACCCAAAACGGAGCATCGAAAGTCTAGGGATCGCCGATCAGAGCAGCTCTTTAATTGAATTATTATTTCTGTTTACTCAGCTCTGCTCGCACCACGTGCATGTTAATGCCTATTAAAAATAATGCCCTGGAATTCCAGCTCTCCCTCTCTCCCTCTCTCTCTCTCTCTCTCTCACTCTCAGACACAGAATTGAGAAATTGTTAACTTGAAAAGTTACTAAGTGAATTGTTAATCTTGTTTTTATTGTATCGCTATTTTCGGCATTTACATTTTTACAATTTCAACTACCATCTACTAATTTTATATTATTTTCATTTGATTAGAACGCTGAGCTCAGGAACAAGAACAAGAGCTAGAGGGATTTGAGTTATAACGAATCCCTTACGCACAACGAGCTTTTCATTTTTGTCGATATCTCGCCACATTTCAATATCGATAAATATCGGTTTTGCTGCAAGCTGGAAAGTTATACATCAAACTTGGTAGGTAGGTTTTCGTATAGCATTTATCATTTCATTTTCATAATTTGATGTAGTAAATAATGAGGAAGAAGAATTAAATAAATAAATATATGATAAATATACAGACTAAAAGTATATATTCTTTTGGCTACCTCCACCCATACCCCAGGATTGAACAAAGAAATCAAATTTTTAAAGGCAAAGCCTTGTGCTTTGGTATATGCACACTGATGTATGCCATATTTAAGCCCTGATAATTTCAAAAAGATCGGATCATAAGAAGCGAAGTTATTCAAGACAAGATTTTTCATACCTAAGTATTATGGGACAGAGAGAAAGAGAGAGAGACAGAGAGAAGAAGAAGCAGCACAGCCGTTGTATGTGTGAAAAGAAGGAAGATTCTACCTTTGTTGGTATCTGAATTCTGGGTATCTCATAGTCGGGCCCTGCTTGATTGAACTGGTCAGCCCTACGGAGTTATGTAAAGTGCACTTTCTAGACTTTTAACTCTTTTCTCAAAATTAAGCCGATTCCCATAAGTAGAACCCAAATGCGATCAGTGTGCTTTGGCATTTTAATGCTTAAACATTTGTTAAACAAAAACCTTTGCGGACATTTTCCCATTTGAAGCTCATCAGAGTTTAATGTCCCGAAGCTTATTTGCGCTAACCAATTCACAATGGATAGTAAAATAGAGAGAGAGAGAGAGAGAGAGAAAGGAGGGGAAAGAGAGAGCTGTAGATTGAGATCGCAACACACAGCCTTGGGTTGCATTTAGTGGGCTTTCCATTTGGCATGATTGAAACATCAAAATGCTGTGGCCAGGGCATAATTATATAAATTAAAGAGCGTTTAGAGACTTCAGTTGTTCTAATGACCCACAAATCGTAAAGAGCTGTCTATAGGTAGTCGATGTTAATCTCCCAGTTGCCCACATTCCCACCAAGAATACGATCACATTATGTACGCAGTCATGTGGATAGTTGGCAGCCTGACGAGATCTATGCCGATTGCTCCAAAATGATGATGATGGGGGCAGTTGGCCGCCGAGAGCAATCAGCTGCAAATTGTTGGCTTTTTGTTGAAAATGAAATCAGCTTTTCGGAAATGAAGTGCTCAAAATTAAACCTTAAAACCCAAATGTGGGTTAGAAGAACACACACGGTAAAGGTTCTGCAGACGTAATTTGTTATTTGGCTCAAGCCACATTTAAGTACTTAAGGAGAAAGTAAAAGTTAAATGCCTGAGCGAAATCTGCAAGCCAGAAAAACCAGAGCTCATAATCGGTTGGAAAAAAGTTGTATCTACAAAAAGCAACGATTGGTCAAGTCTTATGGCTAAGGTAGACACAATTATAAATGAAAAGCTGTTGGCTGCAGAATCTATGGGAGAATCAATTAGAAATTGAAAAACATAACAATTATCTGTGGAATGACGACGACGACAACTAAATACCCTTGGAAGAGTTCGACTTAGACATATAGACTACATGTCAGCTGATCGCACTTCGTGACAAAATCAAGACACTCTCTGCATAGGGTATACTGACAGCCGTCCATTCGATAAGGTCGGTTAGCCACTAGCCGCAACAGCTTTATGACAGCCAGAGATGACTGTTTATGTGTGCGTGTGTGTGTGTGTGTGTGTGGAACGAACACGTGTGTCGCAAGCGATCATCTTCGCATCGTTTTCAATTGCCACTAATTGTGGCTGGTGGTATCCAAAGAACCGTAGGGACAATCCATGGCTACAAATTGCTGTATCTGAGCCAACTGCCGTTGCTCGTTAAACGAGCCACAAAACATAACAAGTAAGAGTGCTCCAGGCGAGAGTGCACGACCTGCAGATACCCTAAATGCAGCTACAAACTTTCGAGCCAAACATTCTAGCTGCCTAGAAAGAATTCTATATATACATGCGCCACTTCTTCTTCTCTTTATTAATGGGAAATGCAGTCTTCGGTGCTTATAATCCGATCCCTATTGAATTTGCAGGGATTTTTTATGGTATACAAAAAGATATGTATACCTCATCCCAAATCTGTATCTCATCAATAAGCTTATTTCCTATCTAGGCAAAGGAGAGATAATATTTTGAGAGTGAAACAATTCTAATCTATATATACTTAACGAGATTGTACATACCAAGCTTGTTTAGCTCATTAGACTTAAGAAAGCCTCGTCTCAAGACCGATATCTTGACAGACAAACTCATTTCGTCATCCTGCTCAGGAACATACGAACACTTAATGGGAACGAAGATGCTCCTCTGCTTGTGGCATACACTTGCGCAAATACATTATACCCGTATTTTTTCCATTTTCAATGGGTTTAGGGTATAAAAAAGCCCACAAACGAACTCATGTGCATTTCTGGTCAAGGAACAAGAATAGAACCGTTATGTTACCATAAAAGCCAACAGAAAGAACAAAAAATAGTTTTTCCCAATTCTTTTCCCATTGACGAATTGACCTTTTACATCAGCTGAAAAGTTGAAATGCTGCGATTACCTGGGCCCAAGCCCAAGTACGAGTACTTGTTTGTTTGTTTGTTTGTTTGCTTGTTGGCCCTGCGCGGCCTGGCCAAAATGCAAATGGCCATTGTGAGCACAGACACACACTCGGGCTGGACATGATCACAGCACACGATTGCATCGTTCCATGCGGCTTCCTATCGATTCGTGTCGCCGTTCTTGGCTCTGATGTACACAGATGCCACAAGGAACAAATTTGCTTGGCCAAAATCAAATAAATATATATATACTAGCGGTATTTGAGGGAACAAATAAAAAACCTTATGAAAATCGGTAAAGTTTTGAGTCTATGTAGGATATTTGAGGGTACCATTTTTACCTGAGTTTTGACCAAGAATGATGTTGTCAGATTTAGATGCCAAATGGATCTAGGGGTCAAACCATAAACAAAAAGCCAAGATTCGTGAAAATCGGCTGGGGTTTTGACTGAGTTATGGGAATGGGATATTTTGACCTATGTCTATATAGGATATTCGAAAATGCTCCTGATTTCAGATTTCACGCACCAGATATTAAAGATTCTTTCTTCTTTCTCTATAGCATTTCATCGGTCAGTTTTCCGCCCATTTTTCGACAGTGTGAGTGGATTTTGCAATTCGTCATTAAAAAAGATTATACATTTTTCTTTTTTTGCTTTTGAAGTAGACGCTTCATGAGGGATCTTCTGAAACTGGTGAAACACGTCTTCAAAGAATTCAATCAGTCAGTCAGGAAAGGAAAGTGGAAACTGTCGAAATTTTACCCATACTCAAATATATGTAGGTTGCCCAATCCAAAGATTTCGTAAATTTTCATCGCAAAGTGCAAGTTGTATTACAGTTAATTGCACAGCTTCTGGGAGGGGGGTTACCAACCGCATTGGCCATTGACCTGTTAACCCCGACCATAAATATATTATATTAAGAGCCATTGTTGCTCGGGCTGCTTCTGGGTCAACTGCCGCAAATTCAACATGATGGAATCAAAAATTCTTGTCATTAAGATTCTTGATTATTTTCGCAGTTCATTTGCGAGCACTCGCGGGTACACCCCGCCCCCCTCGCCGCCCTCGCCGCCAACTGGCGGTTAGATGATGTGTAAGTAGTTTTGCGTATGTTTTGGCCTGATGATGATTGCCCTCGCCGCATTGCTAATGGCCCGTGTACCGTTAGTCGTTAGGCGCTAAAGCGATCATAATTCGCCTGCGCCCGCTGTTCGACATCAAAGTGTGGCCACAGCCAGAGGCACAACCAACACACACACACGCACAAACACACAGACATTTTTAGAATTTTTTTCAATTTTCAATATAAACTACCGGAAAGACATCCGCCTTTGCACATTTGATAGGCTGAGCATAAGGAACCCAATTGCATTTCTTTTCCATTTGCCTTCAACCTATGAAAAGACCACGTCGATTTCTTAACTGGAAGAACTGAAAGTCTACTTTTAGGCGTTACAGTAGAATAGCTTTCAAGCAGCAGCGCCTCCTTTGAACATTTTAGATAGCATAGAACAATGCGGAATGGGCCAGCTCAAAGTTACCTTGGGCAGCCTCTATAGCTAGACTTGCTTCCTTTCAAGATGCCTGACTTGAACAGCCTAAATCAGAAGACTGTAAACAAGGCCATGTTAGCTGTAAAGTGACTTGGACTTTCTGGGAAGCGGTATTTCAATTGTTTTACGCCTTGGTCAGGTAAGGGCAGATCATAAAGATTGGACCATAAGCTATTTGCCTTATAGTATATAAAGACCCTAGAAAAAGTGCGCAGCTTGTTTTCACATGATCGGTGTTAAGGCCCAGGGTATCTCCGAGTCGAGCACACCCGACTTAAAATGTGCTTAAATGAATTTAAGCAATCTAAAGGCAGCTCACAAAAGCGCACAACAAAATAGCCAATTGCCAATGGCTGCGCCTGAAAGTCTGTTGGAGAATTGCGTAAACCCACCTCTGGAAAGTATGCTATACTTTTTGTTAAACAAATAAAAGACACATGAATTATACGTGAATATTTGAGTGGCGCTCGTCAAGTGCAAAGCACTTGACAAACGCTGCCGCTGCCACACAAAACATTGCAAAATGCAGTTGCATGTCATGTACGAGTGCATTTGGCTGACAATCGCTCAACTGGGCGGCCAGCCGAAGTGGCAGCAGCTGGCGAGCCCAGCGGAATGCATGTCGTCTGCGCATTGGGGCAATCGGCAATGGAGCCAACATTTGCGCATTGTTCCCAGCCAGCAGCGCCTGGCCAACTGGCTATGGCTGGCTATTTGGCTAACAACCGGCTAACTGGCTAACTGGCTACCAGGCTGGCTAGCGTAATCGCTGAGTGCCGAATTGCATCACAATGCTGGTTAGCCAACACTCAGCACACACTTCAACGTACACTCACACACACACGCACACACACACACACACACACACTTTGGCGCTGGCACACTCACTTCGCGACGACGAACAACTATCACTTACCCCGTCGCCCGTTGTGCCAAGTCACCGAAACGGCAGCGCTTGCCACAAAATAAAACAAGCAACGGCAGCCTGGCTGTGCCTCGTGCCACATCAAGCAGAGGCGTGAGCCATAGGGCTGCTAGCTACAAGGCTACACTCAGAGAAAAAACCTAGAACCTTTTAAGCTCAGCTCATTGTCAGAATCAAGGCCAAACCATTTTGTTGGGGCTTGGCCAAAATCCAGCCAAGGTAAACATTTTTGGACACTATATCATATTTTTCGAGTTTCGGTTTGTTCAAGAAAAGGCTTGTTTTTCTCTGTGTGTAGCATATAATTTGTCCGCACCGTCCCACCCCACTGCCTGCTTTGCCCCTGGCAGTGCTTGCCACGCGTGTTTGCCCACAAGCAAGTCGCTTTCTTTAAATATTTACTTTTTGCTACTCTAGCCAGATTTTGCTTGGGCCTATCCTGAACGGATTTGAACTCTACGAGGCCAAGATTTATGGCCATAGCAAAGTCTGTATCTGTATATATATCTATATCTATATCTTCATCTCCATCTCTATCTATATCTGCATCTCTATCAGTATCTGTATCTGTATCTCTATCTGTATCTGTATATATATCTATATCTCCATCTCTATCTATATCTGCATCTGTATCTGTATCTGTATCTGTATCTGTATCTGTATCTGTATCTGTATCTGTATCTGTATCTGTATCTGTATCTGTATCTGTATCTGTATCTGTATCTGTATCTGTATCTGTATCTGTATCTGTATCTGTATCTGTATCTGTATCTGTATCTGTATCTGTATCTGTATCTGTATCTGTATCTGTATCTGTATCTGTATCTGTATCTGTATCTGTATCTGTATCTGTATCTGTATCTGTATCTGTATCTGTATCTGTATCTGTATCTGTATCTGTATCTGTATCTGTATCTGTATCTGTATCTGTATCTGTATCTGTATCTGTATCTGTATCTGTATCTGTATCTGTATCTGTATCTGTATCTGTATCTGTATCTGTATCTGTATCTGTATCTGTATCTGTATCTGTATCTGCATTAGTACCTACACCAGTATCTGTATCTGAATATATACATTTATGTATCTGTACATGTTAATGTATCTGTATCTGTATCTAATTCCGATTCTGTATCCAAGTCCAGTGCACATTCGCTGCACAAACTTCTGCACATACATGAACAAGTTTTTTCACGCGCTCTTAACCCGTCAATATTCAAGGTTCTACTCGCATGCAACACCATCGTTTGATTTGAGCATGGGGCGTTTGGCATAGTTATATTTTTAAACTATTTTATGACTAACATTTGCTGCACATTTGCAAATCATTGCAGCTCACTCAAATCCATTAACAGGGCTTAAAATTAGGCTTAAATATTCTATACTTATTTTTATATAAATTCTAAAGGAAACATATACTTACCCAAACGATAAATTAATTCATTGTCATCTAGTAGTTGGGAGGAGACTTATCCACTTCCCTAAAAAGACAAAAGCGGAGAAAGTGAGAGTGAACGATAGAAAAAAGAAGAAGAGAGAATAAATTTAATAGATTGTAACCTGACGCTTCTTCATATAATATTGAAAGCACGAAAAGCTGTAAGACCCACTTGACTTGCTGAGAATCGCATAGTAGGGCGATATTGAAATCTAAAAAGTCAACATAGGGTGCGTTTGCTTAAAGAATATATAGACACACTTAAATATCTACATGCATACATACATATATACAAACACATATGCACACACACATACACACATATATAGATGTGTACTTGCATACATGGTTGTTAATATGACACTTCAAATCCAGGCATGCAAACTAGTAAAGCTGACTTGAATTCATGAGAATCGCATAGAAGCAACATTTAAAATTATGATTATAATGTCAAATGGCATGCAAATGGCATTTACGACTTATTTACAAATCATTCAAAAATCATTTGCAGCTCGTTCGCTTTATTAACTGGAGCTGGTCTTTAAGTTTTCATATCAATAATAGTAATATAACTGATACAGCTTTATGATTGTAATAATATGTTGCAGCTTCAGCAAAGATTTGTTACTTATTCACAAATCATTTGCAACTCTTTCGGCTCTATAAACTAGAGCTGATGCTGACAATGGAAATTTACAAAATAATATCTTACGAAGTTTAAAAACAATCTCCTATAGTTAAAGCTACGATAAATATTCGCAAATCTGAAAGTTTCCGATTAAGGCTGGGGCAATATTATATTATAAACACGTATCCAATAATACAATCCTTCACACATGTATAGCACATTCCCTTTCATTGACCTGAGCTGAGATTTGGAATAGGATCTTTTGGCTTTAGCAATCGAATACTTGAGACTTGAAGCACATTCACAAATCATTCGCAATTCACTCGCCTTCAGAGTTAGGAGGGTGCGGCTGGTCACAGTTGTTTTTATTGTGCGGCTGCCACTGAACTCTTTTCTGTGCGAAAATTCGTGATGTTTTTGTTACCATTTTTGTTGCAATGCGACAATTTGTTGTTGTTGTTGTTGCTGCTGCCGTTGCCGTTGCTGAACCCGAGCTAGTTCTGCCAGTTGCATATCACGGGGCAACGGCGAGCGCAGGGCAGAAGCGGAGGCTACTACAGGTTCGTTTCACCTGGTAGCTGGTCAGTGCGCTCAGTTCATGGCTTGCACTTACATATCTCTGCTCGCTCAACTGAGGAGAGTATATTGGTTTTATAATAAATCGAAAATTGTAAGAGCTAAATACACCAAACTTGGTATGTTGGTTCTTGTATGGTATATACAAATTTTGGACACCTATCCAAATTGGAAAAAATCGACTACTTTTTAAGGGCACAGCCTTGAGCTTGCCACATTTAAGCAACTGAAGATTTCATAATGATCGGACTATAAACACCGATGTTAAGCAAGAATGCATTTCCCATGCATAGTGTGGGACTGAGGGAAGAAGAGGCAAAGAGGGAAGAGGAAAGGAATCTTGTAGATATAGCTTGGCACTGGGTGTAGCGAGGGCATCTACCAGTCAAGCTCTCCCGACTAGAGCACGCTTATTGGTTGTTTTTTTTTTGCGTCTGCAGCATGTCTATCACGCTGTAATGCCTGTTTCGCTCCCCCCCACCCTCTCTCGTCCTCTCTCGCTCTCTCTCTCTCTCTCTCACTCTGTCTTGCATTAACTGAATCCCATACATTCGATTTCATTTGGGATAGCGGGCAAAGAGCCAGCTATGGACCAAGTTGTGGCCTCCATGGCAATTGCATTCGCCTGGTTTTTAGTGCACATTATGACTTTTGCTTGTTTGCTTTATTACGCTTTTCCACACACACGAACAACAGACACACACACACACACACACACACGCACACATCTACACGCACGCACACCCAGTTACACAAAGGCGGACTCTTGCACTTGCAATTGCATTTGTGTCTCTGTCTTCAGCTGCCCGTTGCTCGCCTTCGCCCCCCCCTTACACATTTTCTGCGCGTGCTTTTGCCTGCATTGGCTCGGCTCGGCTTCGGCTCATCTTCGGCTCGGCTTCGGCGCGGCTCGTGAGTAGCCTCGGCCGTCCATTGGCTTTCAGCGCTGCCAGCTCTGGCGGCGCCTGATCAGTCGCGGTTTTTACTTTCATCGCAACGGTTGAGCATCGGTTGTCAGCAAAAATTACCAAAAAGTGGCCGTTGTGTCCAGTTTTACAGTTTTGTGCCGCTTTTTTTCTAGTGTTGTTTCATTTTTTTTTTTTACTTTTATTTTTGTTGCTATTGTTGTTTACCTCTCCAATTACCACCCAGCGCGCACCCATTGCACCCCTCTCCACACGGCATTGCGTGGGTTTTATTTTTATTGTTGTTGTTGTTATTACGATTGGCAAACAATTGAATTGCAATATGTTGCACCACTTTGCTTGCTTGTCCCCCCTCCCTCCCCGCCCACCTAGCCACAACTCATGTGAATGTGGCAAATGGGTCCAGTATGCGAATGAGTCTGTCAATGAGTGTATTCAGTGGCTCAACATTAATTAACAGGTCCAAACAGATCTTAAGTTGATGTCATTCCATTAGACTTGGGCTGTGGGGCTGGATAAAGGCCTCTTTGATTTAAGTTGGGTTTGGTTCCGGTTGGCTTAAGGTTTTGCAAAGGAAATAACAATGGAACTTTAATTGTTGAGGCTTAAAGATGCGGAATTCCAAATCTGCTTTTATGAGCGGAAGAAGAAGTAATAGCTTTTTATCAAGATCAAAGACAATTTTGAAGAGGGGTTAGTTCTTACAGCTAGCTTTGTTTAAGCTAGACACTGTCACATCTCTTTGGCACCTGTTGAGCTCTTTGCTAAACTAAATTCCATTGCCTTGAAACCTATTTTCTTTGGGATCTATCGCTACCAACCTAGCCTAACCTTACCATAGCTATACCTCCGAATAGGAAAGGATTTACTTTCTACCGATAAGAGCATATGGAAAACCACTAAAAAGGCTGAGAGAAATGGGATGTTGGAAATGTTAGATTAGAGTTCCAGCTTAGGATGGAAGAAGAAAATGCTCACAAGAAGGAATTCAAGAGAAAAAGCTCACAATATGTAAAAGCAAAGAAGATGTAAATGAGACCATTTTGTAGAATCTTTACACTTATTGTAAGGATTTCTCACTATCATTGACTATTATTTCTCACTGTACTCAATGTAATGTCATTTATTAGAATTGTTTTGGATTTGTATTCTAAAAGAAAAGATATTGCACTGTTGTAGAGTCTTAAGGAGCGGGGAGGATACTAAGGATTCGCAGTTAATTTAAGAGATACCTGGTAACAGTAAATAGAAAGTAGTAAGGAAAAGAACTTAATGTAAGCTTGATTTCTTTTTATGTCTCAATTCTCAATGCAGTTATTGAGACCATAAAAGCTAAGAGAGCGTTAATTGGCTAATGACTGGCTGTAGCCAACAATATTGAGCGATCAATTTAGACCATATAGAAATTGCATAATCAGGTGAAAACTGCGAATGCGGTGCCAAAGATCATCATCATCATCATCGCAGCAATGCGAATTGATGGCGCGATGCGGAAGTTATGTAAGAAAGGCTAACTCGAGACATCAGCAGCATTTTTCCCCTCAAACAGCAGGCAGCAGGCAGCATTCGGCATAGGCATTGGCCCGATCGGCCCGATCGGCTTTGGCTTTGGCCAACACTCGGCGTTGCTCGGTGCTTGCAACACGTTTAACAAGTTTAACCAGGAAATTTTGTAATTTTCCTCTTTGCTGCCTGTGAAAGCAGCAGCTGCGGCAGGCTTTGGCAATCCATGCAACCTGCGCCCGCCTAGAAACAATTAAAACCATAAAAAATATATACACAGATAAAAGCGAACAACAAATCGGCTCATAACTTTGGCTGCCAGGCCATAAAGCTCAATAGTATATGGGGTAAACGTACACTGAACTCTATCAATAATCTATATATATATATATAACGTCTAGATGCCCATTGTGCACGCCACGTGAACGATGACAGCGCGAAGTGAGAATCGCAACTTGGAGCAGAAACAAAATAACACGTGAAAACTGAGAAACCAAAAAAAATCACTAAAAAATGCAGTCAAGCGATTAAAATAAAAGAACTCGACTGCAACGAGACATCAAGCCAAAGTCCAGGCCACAGCGCAGCAGCAGAGTAAGAACCAGGTGAAGCAGGTGGAGCAGCAGCCGGACGATATGTCAAGGATATCAAGGCTCTGTCTTGGCATCGGCAGCAAAGCAACTGTTGGACAATGGACCATTTTGCTGATGATGATCCTGTGCGCCAGGCAAGCTGTTGCCGCGCCCAATCAAACCGAGCTGCATGCCGCAGCAGGAACTGGTGGCTCGGCACCGGCGCCGGCCAAGGCCTTGGCCTCGACGGCGCATCGTTTTAGCAGCCGGAACAACATAACCATACTGCATGAGGTCACGCCCGAGGAGGAGCTGGCGGAGCCGCCGCTAACGCTTAACATACACGAGGTGCTGCCGCCGCAGAAGCCGACGAAGAAGAAGCCCTACCTGCCGCTGGACAAGCTGCTGCCGACCATTGATTATGTTAAGCCGCATCCACTGAAGGAGTACGAACTGCATCCGGTTACATTTGATTTCAATTTGGGCGATCTGGAGGATCTGGAGCATGAGGTCATCAAGAAGGGTGATCTCAGCAGCGAGGAGCAGCACGTGCTCAGCAATGGCAATGCGCCCGACCTGAGCTACAAGCCCACAATTCCCGATGACACCGATGCCGTCGATGTGGATATATCAGCGCTGCCCGAGTCTGGTTACACGCTGCCCACCACAGCTTCCACAACCACAACAACGACAACCACAACAACAACAACGACAACAACAGCTGCAGCCACAACAAGCACCACAACCACGCCCAGCACACACATCTTGAAAATACTGCGGAACAAGCCATCCACGAAGAAGGGTCGCGAGCTGCTCAAGCAGAGCGACGACGACATGCAGCTGAAGACCCTGGGCAGCACCATCAACAGCATCAGCCGCTATCTGGGCAGCAATGGCTCCGGCAATGCCAACAGCAGCATGGCCGAGAGCCTCTACGGCTCGGCCAACTACTTTCAGATCGTGACCAATCTGTACGATCACTTCTACTGGCAAATCTCCGAGATACGCACCAGTGTGCGAACCGGCTGTGGCCTCGAAATGCAGGCATACCTGACCGCACTCCACTCCAGCTACGAGTGGGCGCAGAAAGGTGAGTACGCTCTGGTCGGGAGTGCCCGACCAGGAGATACCCTTAAGCCAGAGCTGAGCTGCTGACCGTGAAAGTAAGCCTTCTCCAAGATCTGTTTACTAAATGTCGCTTTGGGTTCTTAAATAAGTTTAAATAAGTTAGTTGTGGGCTTTAAATTAACTTTTGATCTTTAAGGCAAGCATAGGCAAGAAACTGATCAGTTATTGGCTTAGCTCTAAACTGTAATCCCATTTTGAATCTGAAAACGCAAACTAAGTGGTCTTCAGAGGTTTCTCTTTCTTAAAATAGAAGTCTCTGATATATAGAATTATTATAAGATCGTGATGATTTCGAAAATAAATGGATGATAAAAACGGATCAGCAAAGCCTTAGTATTTGAAAAGTCTGCCGATCTACTCACTGATTCCTAAAGAATCTCTACTGAGAAATTAATATATGAATAGAAACTACTTTTTGGGTCTTTCGATAACCCATTAGTGTGATCTGTGATCTTAGAAATGTGCAAACTTGTACCTACGATAACTGATCGATGCAATTTTTTGTTATTGTAAATATGATCTCGAGAAGTTGACTGATCTTTAAAATTGAAGATCAGCTAAACATCAGTTAAAGATCTTAAGCAGATCCCCAGCGATATTAACGGGTATATAGGTGATCTTGGGAAAAGCATAATGGGTTTTATCGGATGTGATCCAAAGTAATCCTCATTGTTATAACTATATTGATCTTTGATCACAGCATACGATGCATCGGGACGCTATCGTGGCCAGCTGCTGTTCGGCAATGACAAGTGGCTGGGTCAGCTGCAATTCTGCCTGGAACTCAACAGGCAGCTGTCGGGCAGCGGGGAGCGCAAGCACTTTGAGCTGGAGTTCTATGTGGCGGATGTGTCCCTGCAATTGCCACGCCTCAATCGAACGGTAAGTCAAGCAAGATGAGCGTTAGCCCAACTATACTGAGTGTCAACACACAGCAGCAGATGCTGAGCCTGGGCGAGTGCCTGCCCAAGTCCTGCTCGGCGCACGATGTCCAGGCCATACTCTCGCTGGATCCCTACGCCCGCATGCTGACCATGCTGGCTGCACACAATGCCAGCGTCCAGCAGCCAGCGTTGCAGGTGCTGCGCGTGCGCACCGTGCCTGGCCCCTACAGCCATTGGCGGCAGCTAAAGTTCCAGGTGTTCATGTGAGTAGCACAGGCCATCAACATTGCCCCAACTCCCTCCCCTCTCTCTCTCTCTCTGTCTCTGATCCATGCAGAAGCTTTCTGCTTACCCTGCTGCTGGTGATGATTGTGGCCACCTATTGCCAGCTAAAGATCGATAAGCGTCGCCTGGTTGCGGCCCCGATACCAGCGATAAGCGCCAAGTGCGATGCGGCCAACAAGGGCAGCGACTACGAGGCCGCCTACTATGGCAAACCCTTTGAGCTGTTCCAGATGCGTCCGCTGGGCAGCAACGGGATTGTGGCCAGCGAGACGGCTCTGGATGCGCACATGGATATGAATGGCAACAGGCAGCGTCATGGCATGGATGCAGCTGCTAATTTAACTGAGGCTATGCCTGGCGAGGGCACAGCATCTACCTCGGTGGGCGTGGCCCTGGCCGTTGGTGTGGGCGTGACGGGCAAACAGTCGGAAAAGACCGAGATGACGGACTACCAGGTGGAAACGGGCAGCTGTGCGGGCGTCCCGGGCACCTACGAGGCCGAACAGCCCATAGGTAGGTGTCTACACTTACCAATATAAACAATATATATGTATATAGCCCGCGCAAAGCCGGGCTGCACTTGGTATTGCCCCATATATAACTGATATATAAACTGACACCCAATCCTTGCAGCTCTGCACCAGCAGCTGTTGCTGTGCTTCGCACTGCAAACGAACGCCAAGGCCATATTGAACATTGATAAGACCAAGGAGGTAAGTTTAAGCTTAACTAGTCCAACTGGTGGCTCCAGCTCTTACTGCGAATCCTATTGCAGACGCACACATCCTGCTTGCACGGCCTGCGCGTCTTCTCTGTGCTCTGGACCATGATGGTGCACACGTATCTGCAGATGTTTGCCATAGGCGAGAATAAGGTAGGCTCTGGCACGTAAACCGATCTCTTTTTGTTTTTAACTGTCTTCATTTTTTACGCGCAGTTCGAACGCGTCATTACGGAGCGTTCGTTTTGGTACCAGATCATTGGGAATGCGACCTTCTCCGTGGACTCGTTCTTCTTCATCAGCGGCCTGCTGGTGACCCTGCTCTATGTGAAGCAGGAGCGCAAGCCGCCGGGGCCGCCCTGCAACTTCCTGAAGCGCAGCTGCCTGGACACGCTGATGATGCTTCTCTATCGCTATTTGCGCCTCACGCCCGTCTACCTCTTTGTGGTGTTGTTCAATGACTTTGCCGTGCGGCAGGGTCTGGACTCGTCCGTTTTCCAGCCGGCCAAAATCGAGCACAACACCTGCCGCATCTATTGGTGGCGCAACATTCTGTATATCAACAACTTCTTTCCGCAGCACGAGATGTGCATGATGTGGAGCTGGTATATGGCCAATGATATGCAGTTCTATTGCATGGCATGCCTATTGCTGGCCCTCTCCCGGAAGTGAGTGTCCAATTGGGCGACATTATCAACGATTCTCAACCTTTTGGCTTGCCACTTACAGATACTTCAAGGCTGTGGCTCTGACGCTGATTGTGTTTCTGGTCAGCTCGTGGAGCATTGCGGGCATCATCTCCATGCAGCATCAGTATACCCATAAGGTGGCGCTGCCCTTTGAGTCCTTTGACTTTCTCTACGACAAGCCCTGGCAGCGTGTCGGCGCCTATATAGTGGGTAAGTTCTCCACAACCAAATCGCTGGCATAAGAGACAACCACTAATGCCCTGATCCGATCCGCAGGCATGTTCACCGGCTATGCGCTGTATAGGGTTAAGACGCCGCCGCAGATCTCGAGGCGGCTTAACCTGAGTCTGTGGGCCTGCAGTCTGGGCATATTATTCCTGGTCATCTTTGGCGTTTGGCCGGGCGAGCTGAGCGTCGTGAACACGGCCTTCTATGTGGGCATCGGACACACCGCGTTCGGCTGCGGCCTCGTCTGGATTGTGCTCTCCTGCTGCTGGGGCCTGGCGCCCACCGTCAATGCGATACTCTCCTATCGCGTGCTCTGGCCACTGTCGCGTCTCACCTACTGCGCGTATCTCATCCATCCGATCATCATGTTCATCTGCTCATCGCACATGAGCGGCACCGTGCATCTGAACAATCCCATGATACTGACCACATTTCTGGGCAATGCTGTTGTCTCCTTCGGCTCGGCCTTTGTCATATCCGCACTGTTCGAGGCGCCAGTCATACGCGTACTCAAGATATGTTTCAAGAAGTGATCCCCTTCATCGATTGTTCCGTGCATCTTCCTTCCTTCAAATCTAGTTTTGTTCGCGCTTTTTTTTTTTTGTTTGTTTGTCATAATTTGTATTGTAAATTGTATATAACTGTAGGTATACAAGTCCATACATAAGTATATCGACAGGTTGCTAATGTTTAATATAAACAATTAATTCTAATTATATATGCTTTTATGTTATGTTTCTAGTTGGTTTTTGTGTGCGAGTGAAAAGTTCGAGTTGATTGCAAAATATACACATATATTTAATACAAATTTTCAATAGTTCAGTTCAATAGCTCGGCAAAGACTTCAGCGAGTAGATTTGTTCAGTCTTAAGCGAATAGGAACTTCCACTTAAGTGCGTGCATCACCGAATCTTAACTTCAGCGAGTCTGCTTCAGTTATTCAGTTATATCCAGCGAATTAGGCTTCAGCGAGCAAGGATGTTTAGTAATCCAGCGAGTCGGGACTCGGCGAAAAAGTTCTTGAGCGAGCTAATACTATAGCGAATAAATGGCTCAGCGAGTCAGGTTCGGCGAGCAAGTGATTTGGCGAGTTAAGTCTTCAGCGAGTAGAAACTTCTGCGAGTATACATATATGGTATATTGAATCAAGGCTTAAGCATATCAGCGAGTAAGTATTGTGACTAGTGAGCAGAAAATGAGCAAAACTTACGGGAATAAATCGTAGTTCAGATAGTCCTCGGCGATGTCAGCGATGTCAGCACAATAAATGAACTTAGTGATAATGTGTTTGAACAGTTTCACGACTTTCTTTTATTTTTACTGGGGATGTCAGCGCGTTTCGGATACAATAGGCTCTCTAGGAATGCATCCGTGACATCAAAATTAACGCTGGCATAGCCTGCGGAATTCAGTTCGGCCTCCTCGTCGTCAAGCACAAAATAAGCATCACTGGCCGCCGATGAGTCCAGTTCGTATTCCGGATAGAGTACCTTGGTGGTGTCCCGACAGAACAAACGTATCGCCAACTGTGCCATGCGTTTCGCTTCTAGACATGAGCTCAGCTCCTGACCAGCACCTGGCCGCTGCCTCAGGGCCCGATCCAGTTGTGCCAGCAATCGGCGAAATATAAAATTCTTGTAGCGCCGACGGTAGCTCTCGTTAAGCTGCTGGCGATAGAGTGTGCAGGGCTGAAAATGGGCTAGCACTATATAAATCAGGAGCATCAGCTGCATCAGAACTAAGAAGCCAAGTGCCAGCAACAGCGACGCCTCCACATTGTCATCCCAATCCAGTACGAATCTGTTATCGGGCGGATATATTGGTATCAAATAGGTAACCGTCATTATTGCAGCCGTCGACTCGGTTCGGTCGCCAACTGGACCCCAGTCAATTTTTGGAATTTCGAATTGAGTTTGCGTCCGAAAACCAGTGACACATACACCAGACAAAATTCTAAAGTTCCAATAAAGCAGGCTAGATTTTACCCGAAAACAAATGCGCAAAGTTAACTCTGATCAGTTTAACAAAGAAAACATCAATAACCACTGAAGAAACTCAAATAATTACCAAATCTTCTCAATAGGAAGCCTTTATTCGGGTCTTTTTAATAACTGAAAAGAATGAGGGGTTCCTCGTGAATTGCGTTCCATAAGGAAGGGCCTGGACTGACCTGTTATCTTAGACTAACAACATTTGTGTTTATTTTTTCCTGATCCTGTGATATATAACATAATAACTCTCTAGCTCTCAGTTTCCAAAATGGACGTGCATACCGACCTTAAAAAAATATTACAAAAATACCTTAAAGCATATCTGTGAATGTTGCCCTTCTATGCGATTCTCATGAATGATGTACGTCTTACAATTTGGCTTGCTTTGGTAAGATGGGCTATATTACAAAACTGAGTTTATTTTATATATATATGTGTAACCCATGTAAGCCAGAGAAACATTTTGAGTAGATGTGTTACATTGATAAGTTGTGCTCTTTTATGTATAATTTCCATGTGAATGTGGTAAACATGTGTTTTTTTTGTATGCATAGCAATCGCAGGCCAGGTAAACCTTCCGTTGCGCTACAAAATAAAGGAAAAGTATTTTTGACTGGTGCCCTTCTATGCAGTTCTCATGAAATCATGTAAGCCTTAGAATGTGGCATGCCTTGATTAGATGTGTAATGAATTTATGTGATTAAGCTATAATTCGGCCGATAAAATTCTTAATACGCCCAAGGAAATCTTAAGTGTTCTTAAAACTTAAGTACGTATTTTGGATTCGCAAATCCTTTGCCCCATTTCAACTAAAGTCCCTTTCTTTCTAGCTGTATCTCTAATATGCATAATTTGCAAAGTACTATCTTTAGAAAAATAAAATTAATCATATCACCCCCGAAAAAGTACTCTAAACTCCATAAATCCCCTTACCCCTTAGCCCCTTTTAAAAAAAAAAAGTCTTTCTATGTCAAGCAATATTCAAAAAAACTGCAACTTGCTCAGGAATTCCAGCTACATATAAAATGTAATAAACTTTTCTTAAGTACCTGTTGCACCTGTGAGTCGAACTCTCTTTACTTAATTGGTTTTCGTGAGAATCTTAAGCTTATCAGCGAGCCATGCTTTTTTAATTTCGTAAGCACGATAATGCCTCACGATTTCCATGCGAGTGGCCGCTATAAGGAACGCTGTCAGCGAACGGAAAACAGACAGTCCCACCATGGAAACGGCTAGAACCAATGGCAGCTCCAACTGGCTGATGTTCCAAGCTATCGCAGTGCTCAGCCTGATGACGGCGGGCAGCCTGGCGACTGACTATTGTCAGGCAGACATCTGCCCTGGCGAGAGGCACATAGCATGCGGCAACGATGGGGTAAGCGTCTGGCTAGCGGCTGCTCCACTTTGACACACAGCTGACTCCAGCCCTTGCTTGCAGAGCTTCGACAGCGAATGTCCGAAGAATGCCAAGCTGCTGGTTGTGGATGAAACGGCGCAGAAGGCGGTCGTCGTGGCCCACAATCACCTGCGCCAGAAATGGGCCAGCGGGCAGGGCAGGGTCAGGGTGAAAGCCTGCCGCATGGCCACAATTAGCTGGGATCCGGAGCTGGCGCGTCTGGCCGAGTTGAATGTGAAGCAGTGCCACATGGAACACGACGACTGTCATAATACGCAGCGTTACAAGAACTCCGGACAGAATCTCTACATCGTCGGCACCTCGAGCTCGGCTGAACCGGATGTGGCCACCGTTTTGCGTGATGCTGTCGAGGATTGGGCAGAAGAAGCTAACCATATCAATGCCGATCAGCTAGCCGAGTATCCCGACGACTACGATGGACCGTAAGTAAAGCCTGTCTCTAGCCATGGACTCTAACTAATTCCATCAATAGCACCATTGGCCACTTTACGGTCATGGTTAACGAGCGCAACGTCGCCGTCGGCTGTGCCGTCTCCAACTATGTGGACGACGGCTTCAACACTCTTCTAGTCGCATGTAATTATGCGGCAACCAACTTTATTGGCTTTCCCATCTATAAGTCGTGCTCGCAGCCCGCTGAAGAATGCACGAGTGGCACCAATCCCAAGGGCTCCGCTCTGTGCTCCACCAGCGAAGATGTGGACTACAACTTTAACGATCCATCGGCATAATATTTGACGTTCCTCAAAATCGGGCAATATTTCATGTTCCCATATTTATATATATTAAACAAATGAGCATATTATGTTATTTGCCTTATTATTTGTTGGACATTTTACTGAAATCCACAATTCTTGATGGAATAACTCCTGATTAACTGCAATCCACCGAAAGCTGTGAAAGATCCGAAAATATTTATAGAACTTGCTTTTTTATGTTTACCATTTGATCACAGTCCAACTAATATTCCAAGAATTTTTTGAAAACTCATTGAAAACGTGTTTTGCACTCTACTGAGAATCCACTTTCCAACGTGGAAAAAGGGGGTTCTAAAAAAAGTTTCCTGCGATTGCCTTCAAACTTATATATAAAATCACTTTTCATTTGGAAAAATAACTATTTGGAAAAACAAGAGTCCACGTACTTAATTTAGAAATAAAATCTGGAATTTTATGAATACCGAATTCCACAATTCATGCTGGAATACATCCCTAGTTAAAGCTATCCACAGGAAGCTGTGAAAAATGGTCAAAAATTGGTTGTATGACTTTCGATTGTGCCAAACATATATTTCAGACTAATTTTTGAGGAATATTTCTGAGACGTGTTTCAAACTTCTTTGAAAATCCACTTCCCTGCGTGGAAAAAGGGGGGCTTAAACATAAAGTTTCGTTGGATTGGCTTCAAACTTATTTGCCCAGCTCAACATCAAAAACATATATAGAATCGCGTTTTGTTTTTGGTAAAATAAGGATTTCAGGAAGGAAGAATACGGGAAAGTCTACGAGTATATTAATAAAATTCCATGTTTTAATTGTTGTGTGTGTGTTAACAAGCTGTTATAGATTATACAGAAATTTCGTCAATTAATAATGGGTTATTATCTGTCCGGTATTTATATTTACGCAAGGGTATCAATATCCTAAAATTTAATCAAGCTTGTCTGTATTACATTTGTTGAGCCCACTGGAAACAAGTTTCAATCTGTTGCAATCGTCTGTAAAAAGAACGAATTCTTTTTCCCTTTCCCTTTCCCTTTGTTTTTTTTTTTTTTTTTTTTCATTTTCTTTTTCTGTTAAACAATAAACACATAAATTTTACTTTTACGATCGGTTGGTCGATGGATCAATGGATGAATTGGCTAGATCGATTGATTGGTAATTACTTGGCGACGATTGTCTTAAAGACAGTGGGCCGTTTGTGGGCGGGCAATTGGCTATAGCAATAGGATTTGATCGTTTCCAGATCGACATCCGAATCTGGTGACAATATACAGATGACGCCCAAGCGATGTCCCCACAATTTATTGGGTATGCCCAGAACGGCGACATCATTGATACCCGGATGAGAGATGAGGGCCTTTTTGATCTCGGATCCATAAATCTTGTAGCCGCCCACATTGAATACGTCCGTCGACTTGCTCAGAAAGTGAAAGCTGCCATTACGATAGGCGCATATGTCGCCCGTCTTCAGGTACTTCTCGATGGGCGGCTCCGCCTGCAGCTGCTGCTGCTGTTCATCTTCTGTAGGAGATTTGTGTGGCTGCGTGCCGCTCACCTTGTGCTGAAACAGATTCATGCCAGCTATTTCCAGTTCGCCCACCACCGTGTTGAGCACCAATGTGCTCTTTGGCGGATCTTTCTGCTCTGGCGGATCTTTGCCGGTTTCGGCGGCTGGCAAGGATTCACTATTACAGCTGACCAGCTGATCGCCATTGCTATTCACCAGACGCGCCGAGACACCAACGAGGGGTGCGCCCAACGTGCCCGGACGATAGTCGGTATTGCTGTTGGGCGACTGCTCTTCGAGCGTGGGGCCGAGCACGAGGCCCGTCTCCAGCATGCCATAGTATTCATAGATATTCTGGCCCGTTATCTCGCGCCAGCGATAGAAAACCGATTCCGGCAGCAGGCCAAAGGCGGTGGCCATCAGACGTATCTTTTGCCTGCAATGGTTGACAATGTACTCAACCATGCGCGAGTCCTGGGCAAACATCTTGTCATATTCGGCAATAAGCCGCTTGTAAATTATGGGCATGGCTAGAAAGATGTTCACGCGCTGCTTGGAGGGGCTATTGATGCCCAGCAGGGAGCTCCACGCGGTATGGCTATCAAATTTCTGCTGCAGCAATATATTCCCGCCGACGCCGAGCAGGGCTCCAATGGCCGCATGCATGCGATTCATGGAGATAAGCGGCAGCATCGAGTCGCTGGCATTCAGATGCCAGCTGGTCACCAAGCAGCGCATCTGCGCCTCGATATTCCGATGGGTGAGCACCACACCGTTCCGGCCGTTCGATGAGCCGGGCGTATAGAGCAGCATTGCCGGCGCATTGGCATAGTAGTCGTTGGGCAGCGTGCTCTCCGGTATGAGGGCGCCATTGAGGCCCACCAGCTGCTTGGCATACATTGCCGTGGAGGCGACACTCTCCGATGTGGGCACAAAGCTGTGATCCAGCACAATGCTCGCCGTCTGGAGCTTAGTCGCCAGATCCTGTGTTATGCCCTCGCATTCGGGTGTTCCAATCAGCAGCTTGGCCTTGCAGTCCGTCGCCTGGCTGAGCAGCTCATCCGGCGCCTGATTCGGTTCCAGCGGCACGGCCACCTGGCCAGAGATCCAGCAGCCCCACTGTATGACTATCCACAGGGCATTCGTCGAGCACAAAAATGCCACATTCGACTGCGAGGCGCTGCCTGTAAGACAATCGATTAAGGCACACGTGGAGCAGAAAAAACGTATCCCACAACCGAGTCGATCTATCCATGTACTTTAGTCTGTCCGTATGTATAAAAGAGTCGCAGGTTTTTTTGGATTCTCGGATCAAGCTTACGTTTCGGTAAGAAATCGATATCCCCTTTTTAAGCTTGTACTTTCGTATGGAAACTTTTTGAATACCTCTCCCAGTTCAATCAGAATGCTAAAGACGACTAAATTTGGCAAATATAGTCCTGGGCTTGGGTATAAGCCCATATTAGCATGTCAATGAAAGTTTTAAATTGATCGGACTACAAGCACCGAAGTTATTCGAGACTGGACTTTCCACAAAGTGGGGCGAAGAAGAGAATGTGGCAGCTCGGCGCTGGGTAATGGGTATCTTCTAGTCGGGCACTGCCGACTTTTATCTATATGTGTTTTGTTGTTTTACCACAAAAGTTTGATATTTGAATGGCCAGCTTTTTTGCGGTTATATAGAGCTGAAAGTAGGTAAATTCGCCATTAAGATCCTTAACCGCAATCTCGTCTGGAAAGAGCATGGCCTTCTTAAAGGTCGGCACCACAAAATGATTTCGCTCGTCCTCGTTGAAGCTGTTCCTCAGCTTCTCTATAAAAGTGTCCTATTTGTGGGTAGATGGAGGCAGGTTAAACATACAATTCGTTTTGAGCAATGGATATATATATTGATATATTGAATTGGGCCACACTCACCTTGTGTACTAGCTCCGCCGAACAGAGACGCACCAACGGGCGCCATTGAAATCTTTGCAAACGTCTCAGTGACAACATTTTCCAAAAGTATCCCAAATGTTTTCTCGTTTCTCGATGCTCAGTCAAATGATTTGTCGAACTTCAATGCAACAAAAACAATAAAATTAACTCATATCCACTTTTATTTCACACAATTCTCAAGGCTTACTGTGTTCGCAAAAGGGCTGCAAGCCCTAACGAAACAAAATAACAGTTTCCAGTTGGTTTAGTTCACGGTTCGAACCAACTAGTGGTTCGACTTGTTTCAAAATTCAAAACCAAATCTTTTTTCAAATAAACATGATTCATTGCTGGTTTCACTTCGTTCAAGGTTTGGTACACGGCAAAGAATAAATTGAACCACCGAAATCGAACCGGTTCGGCTCAAAACCTCAAGAACCTTAAGAACTATACATAATCAGCAGCAGGACAAGAGAAGTTGGATATTTGAACAAGATCTAGTTGAACAAGATATAATAGCTTCTCTATGTGCCTTGCAGGAATTCCTTTACCAATCCTTATGCACGAAATGATCAGCATTTTTAGATGAAAACCTAGCCGAAAGCGCTCAGGATTGTAAATTATGAGAATTGTGGTATTCAAGCTTTCACATAACAAATTTTATGTCTACAAGCCTTATGGAGCCCGAGTTCACATAGATAGCATATAGATATATACATAGATCAGGCGCAGCTTCTAGTCAGTAAGATATGAAAAGTTAATATAATGGTATTTCATTTTAATTTTATAATTTTTATTATAGTTTCTTGTTTGATTTATTTACACATTTAATAGGGACGACAATAAAAAAAAAATAATATATATATATATATAAACATAAAAAAATAATATACCGCAAGTATATTAAAAATAATCAAAGTACATTGGAAAAATTGGCCACAATTTTGGTATATGCACAAATCGAATAACCAAATGGCGTTTACAACGACACACAACAATTGCGCGCCACAGATCAAAATTCCCCGAACTGTATATATATAACATATATATAGATATATATAGATATATATATTTATTAAATATGCATATGTACACGCAAGTAAATATGTTGTTGTTTGTTGCTGCTGAGAGAGTTGGCTGAAGAACTTTTACGCTCGACAGTAGAATCACATTTTATTTGCAAAAAGTTTCGAATTAGAACCAAATCGTAGCATATAGAAACAACATAGTTGAGATATTGAAAACCAGTTTAGTTCCGAATCGATTCAAAGCCGAGTATTTGAACTTAAGCCGCATTTAATGGACTTGGCTTGATTAATTGCAAATGTTGTTGGAAATATTCATTATCTTTGTGAAAATTAAGCTGTGAATATAATAAATGTGGCTTTAACAACATTTCTTTGCAATATGTTGATCAATTCTAAGCCGAAACTAGAGGGCTAAGAGCTTAGGGCGTGGCACGAAGCCTTGTTTTAAATCAAAATTGAATTTCGTGAAGCACATTTTTAGTTGGGCTTAAATTGCATTAATTCCTTCCATGGCAGCTCAAGTGGGATATGATATTATTATATGATACAATTCGGTTCGATTGAAACTGAGATTCGAATATGGCCCAGATACTTATGACAAGAAGAACTACGAAACGGTACAAAAAATCAGAAAAATAAACGACTTTGGACATTTAACAAATATTGCACCAACTAACACAAAGAGTTTTCATAAATTTTGTAACAAAGGCAAAAGGTACATTATAAATAAACTAATTGAACATTTTTTGAACAGCAAAAGATACATTATAAATAAACTAATTAGACAAATAAAGATTTGGCAGACACGAATTGAGGAATTTTGTATAGAGTAGCTCAACTGCATAGAGGAATTATTTGGGAATAATGTTTGAGGAGTTATGGAAGACTGGGGATTGGATTCACCTAGTCTAATCCCCCTGCCGTCTCACTCTTGTAAAGCGTCTTAGTTCCATATAGAATGATTGCCAGATATGCCCAATTAAGGAGGAATACTCCTTAAACGATTTATGATCTGATCTTTATGTGCTTTCTACTGTTTGGCAAAATACCTTCGCCTCTTCTTCTTGTTCAAGACTGTCCTGTTTGGGGCTGTAAATGCAACGAGAGCTCTGGAGATCATCCACTTGGTTGTATAAAAAATATTGCCTAAAAATGCCTTGTGCTCGCTCTCTTTCTCTGTATCGTTTTCTCTCTCTATCTGCTGTCTGTATCTCTCACTCTTTCTCTTTCTCTCTCTCTCTGTGTTTTGAAATACATTTTTTTGTTCGTTTTTTAAATGAGAATTCTTGTGCTCCGTTCGCTCTCTCCGTCTCTCGTTTTCTCTGTCTAACTATCTATGTATCTGTCTGTGTTCTCTCTCTCTCTCGCTCGTTTTCGCTTTCTCTCTCTCATACGCGCTTGGGCTTGCTGACAATCGTGTAGTTGAGTCCGTTGTAATTGCGATGATCGAGGGCGGCATCGTTGTTGCTCTTGTTCGTTGTGGGCGTGGCACTGTTGTTGTTGTTGTTGTTGTTAGTGGCGGGCAGTGTGTTGTTGTTGTTGCTGTTATTATTATTATTATTAATAAGATTATTGTTGTTATTGTTATTGCTGTTGTTGTTGTTGTTGCTGCTGGCAGTGTTATTGCTGGACTTGCGCAGGACCCCATAGCCAAGATGACTGTCGTCGGCCTTGCGAAAACTTTCCGTATCGGGACTAGCAATCAGTTCATATTCGTTCGGCGGCGGCGGCATGCGAATCGCGGGCAGCGTTACATTCACAATCGTCTTGTAGCCGCTGGAGGTTTTATTGTTTGGCGACAGAAAGTCCAATCGATCGTAATTGGCATCCGGCGAGATCAGTACACCCACGCCCACGCCCACGCCCACACCGACGCCCTCACCAATATCAATGTCTATAATTTTGGGCGTGCTGCTGCTGCTGCTGCCGCTGCTGCAGGTATTGGTGGTCAGATCCTTGCGCTTGTCGCGCTGCGAGAGCGAACGCTGGCGCACGAAATCGCTGTCACAGCTGAGGGCGGGTATGCGCTCGCAGTGTCGCACATCGCCAACGCCGCGCGTCTTCCAGGCATCGGTTATGTTCTCAATGGACTCGTAGTCGCGCTCCAGCGCCAGCTGCTTGCCGCAGCTCTCGTTGCGCAGCGGCAAGTCCGGCGGACTGCCGCGCAACGGATCCGGCGAGGCGGGCTTCAGTATCACAGCCGAGCCGCTATTCTTGCTGTTGGCGTCCGAGGGCGATGATGTTGTTATGGCAACCGGTTCATATTTCACAAGATTCTTGTATTTATCACATTGAGTTTGGCCGTGGCCGCCACCAGCCGCCAGCAGACCCGTCGCCGCCGCGCTCACCACATTGAGCTTCTCCAGCGGCGTTGGCAGCTTGCGCGGCGGCTTATTGGGAATGTGTTTGCTCGCCGCGGCGGCGGCGGCAGCGGCCTGCGATGAGACGGAGAGGCTGATGCTGTTGCCAGCTGCGTTGCCGGCGCCGGCGCTGCTGTTGGCCGAAAAATTATTGAGCGAATCATTTGAGCTGATGAAGCCGCGCAGCGATATGCAGCTCTGCGTGGAATTGATCTCAAATTCGCCGGCATGCGGATTACTCGATGGCGATGGGGGCAACGGACTGCGCGAGCCGGGCTCCATGCAGGCGGCGGCACTGAACTGATTCTCGCCGCACTCAATGCTGCTCAGGCTGTCGCCGCTGATCAGCTTCTTCATGGACTTCATTTTGGCGGACATGCAGCGAAAGACCTCCTGCGGATTGGTGTGATCCAGCGTAAAGACGCCCTCGCCCGTCGTGCACTTGCGTCCCGCCTCAAACTGAAATTTGCCATCCCGATAGCCATATTTGCGTATGAATCGATACGGCCACATGGCAATTGTGACATTCAGATCCTCCGATTTCAGCTGCAGTTCCGTTGGCGTCATCTGCAGCATATATGTGCGCGGCTCGATGTTGCACCGGATCGACGCCTCCGAGGGTATCAGCGTTATAATAAACAATCCGTCCTGTTGATAAAACAAAATACGATCAGCATCAATTGCGACTAATTGTGTGCGTGTGTGAGTGTGTGTGACTGTGTGTGACTGTGTGTGTGTGGATATCGTGTGGCAGCCAGCTGCAGCTGTTGCCACAATTAGGCTGCTTTTGTTGTTGTTGTTAGAAATTGGAGCTCCCTTCCATTTGGAGGGAGGCACGGCTCGTGTTTGTTTTCTTAACGATAACGCGATTACATTCACGTATTATTTACATTTTGTTTATGCAATTGGTTGGAAAAACAGTTGCCTAACATTTCTTATCGCAGCTTGGCTTCTATTTCCAAGCAAAATTCTACTTGTAGCGTCTAACTACGCACTTCCTATATAAATGTTTATGATCAAGACAAGATTGGCTTGTTTTTCTTTTTCCTTTTGCTTTTTTGTTTCATATTTGCAAACGTTGCAAAACACTTCATTTTTAAGAGCATTCTCTCTCTTACTCTCTCTCTCTCTCTCTTTCGCTCTCCCTCTCTATCTCTTTTCCCCTCCAAGCATTGCCTTTTTATTTTTCCTTATTCTTCTTTGTACTTAATTCTTAAACGTTGCATAGATCACGTCTTTTCTCTGGTGAGCGTTAATTATTCTCATTCTCCTCTTACAGCATTCGTAAAATGCATCTTCTATTCCATTTAACAATTCTTTTTCATGTTGCATTCGCAAACGTTGCGTAAATTTGTCGCTTTCTTCTCCATTCCTTAACGTTTGTGCAGTTCTTCTTCGGCTCATATTCGTAAACGTTATATCAGTTGACCTTTGCTTACTTTCGTTCCTTAAACGCACTGTTCTATGCTCTTTTCAGCTCGCTTTCTTTAGTTCTAATTCGCCTCACATTCGTAAACGTTATATCAGTATTTATTTTTTAATAGCCTACCGAGACCTCAGACTCCAGCAAATAACTTAGTTAGCTTTGATTATGCGATCAGTGCCACTTTTGAGAACGAACAAGTTGGCCTTATGGCCGAATGCTAAGTTAAATTTGAAGCTGGTCTGGTTTTTTTTTTTTTGTTTTTCGTACATTTATAACATTAAACATTGTATATTATAGAACTTGTGTGTAGCGCTCTGAATATTTGGTTAAGCAAATTCGAAATTTAACGTATGCAGAATGGATTCGAAACGTGCCAAAAAAGAATTGGAGCTAAAAGATGCAAAGTCCTCGGAAAGCGTTTGGACACCAATCCGAGCACTCAGAGAAGAATGGAAGGCTAGTATCGAGGTGAAGAACTCGCTAAAAGAGCAACACGATCGGATTGTTCAATTCATATGCCATCAAAGGGAGCTGGGAGCTGGCGACTCTGACGCAGACGATGAACTGGATCAAAATGAAGCCGCAAAAATCGAGGAGGAGCGCATAAATGCAGAGAAAGAAGCCCGAAGACAACAGCTAATCGCAGACGGTATCAAAGAGCAACAGCGCGTGCGCCAAGAGAAATGGGAAAAGGATATGCTAAACGAGCTGCACTTGCTCAACGATCTCAAGCGCGAACAGGTCTACGATCACAAGCTCAAGAATCCGATACCCATTACGGAATGCCACACGAGCGCGTATGAATGTGATGAATCGATCGCGACCATGTCGGATCTCAATAAGCTGGTGTCCCAGAGAGTACCGAAAATCTTGTTGGATGAGCTGCTCACCGAGCCGCTGCTAAACTGGGACTCGAACATGTTGCCCAAGAAACCAGTCCTGGTCGAAGAGCTGTGTCGTCTATTTCGCCAGAATATTGGACCGACGCTGGCCGTTGTGGTCGAGGGCAAACAATTCTATTGCCATTCAATGCTGTTGGGCCTAACGTCGGCCTTCTTTAACAATCGCAGCTTTTCGCAGGTGCTGTATCTGCCCGCATCCAAGATACCGTCGCGCAGTTTTGTTAACATCTATCGCTGGATGCTGGAGCCCATAACTTCGATTACGCTCACCCAGCTGGTCGAGCTAATGCGTGCCTCGCAGTTCCTGGCCATTGAGGAGCTGACCAAACAATGCTGGCGACTCGTCCACGATGTGCTGAAGACCACAGATCGTGTCCTGACCATGTATACCGTATCGCAGCGTGTGTGCGTCAACATCGAGAAGATCATAACGCCCTATGTGGGACGCGTTTGGATGTCCTTTGTGGCCAGTCGGGAGTTTAGAAATCTGGAGTTTAGCAAAGTGCGACGTCTGCTGCAATTGGACAATCTGTCGGTCAATACGGAAATGGAAGTGGGTATTGCAAGAATACTTTGCACAACTCCATTGTCTCTATCTGTCTATTTCGAATTTCCAATTTTCAATTTAACAGGTGCTATACACGGCCATACTCTGGCTGGATGCAGATTGGCCGCTCCGGAAACGTTATGCTGTGGATCTGATGCGTGTTATACGCTTCGATGTGATGCCCTTTGTGTTCTTGATCGGCTTCGATCGGCGCAAGGACGGCCCGCCGGCGATGAGGTATTTGAGGGAGTCCATCAAGGTGCGCAAATTCATATTCAATGGACTCACCGATCTGTGAGTATGCCTACAGGGTATTGCCAGTATTAAATACGCTAAGTCACACCCCGCCCCGCCCATCTGTTAGACGCTTAAAGCCGGATAGGCATATTGGCGGCAACGGCAGCTGTCCGCGCGAATGGATCTACGATCCATGCTGTCCCTATCATCACGGCCACATGTGCAACACGGTGCGTTATGCGACCTTCAACGACTTCTCCAGCTACCTACAATGGATGCAAAGTTCTGGCTTCTCGGGCGGCAATCGAATCAAACGCTACACTGACAATGACATTGTCTGTTGTTAAGTCAAATGTATTTTTAATGGAGTACGCAACCAAAATATTTAAAGGAATATACTTTTTTTAACAAACGATCTTTGTTGTCTTTCCTTTAGCCATGCTCCAAAACGAATGTTCCTTTACTACTTGCTGGCAAAAACCCGGCCTTGTCCGGGCGAGGGGTTTTGCTTTAAGCTTTCAAAACGCCCAAAAACACAAATATCTCAAGCATGACAGTTTTGGTTAAGTTCTGTATGAGAATGATCCCAGCGAAAAGAAGAATATTCTCAGGCTCACTAGAATCTTATCCTAATACTTATCTTATCGTAATACAAGATACATTTTCATTTTTATAACCTTTCAGGGGTGATCACAATTTTGCCTCGATATGTGTAACGCATAGAAGGTGACATATCCGACCCCATTAAGTAAATAAATTCTTGATCAGTATCAACAGCCTAGTCTGTATAGGCATGTCCGTTATCCCGTCCGTCCCTCTTTCAGTCTGTCCGTCAGTCTCTATGTTAAATAGTCTCTCACTTTTAAAGCTATCGCCATGCAACATCCCATCCTTTCGGTTGCACGCAGTACGTGTGTCGGAACCGTGTGGATCGGTTTACTATATCATAATTCGAAAAGGGGTTTCTTGTATGAAAAACTTTTTTGGGTTTCAAGATATCTCAAACATACTCGGCAATAGCTTTTTAGCCTGTGCTTCTTAGAAACGAGCAAAGCATTCTGAGCATTATGAAAAGGTTCGGTGATTTTACTAAAAGTATAAAATCCTGCGACTGTTTGAATCTCTAGATCTCTAGACTTGCTTTTGCTGCTATAAGCTGTATCTCATAGTAATATTTGCGTTCTTCTCAATAAACTGTGAACTGCAACAAATTGAACTAAGAACTTATCGAGAACATCTCTCGTTAAGCTCCCTTGGGGCTTGCATAGAATCTCTCTCTGCTGTTCTATTAACAACTTTCTGTAAACTAAAACCTAGCCCTCGTTCAGTTCTGGGTTTCAAATGGATGTGGGATGTTAAAGCTCAAATCTTTGTTAGTTTCTTCTAGTTCTTGGACTTACAAATGAGCTGCAATATAGATCATTGTCCTCCTCGATGGCACCGTGGGCGGCATGGAGGCCGCTATTGTCGCAAAAGGCGACCGTTTGAAGTGCAGTCACCCAATCCTTGAGCTCCTCATCGCTGTTCGTATTGAGGGTTAGCTGGCCATTCCGCTTGACAATCTGTATGAGATTCGCTGGCGGCGGTTCCTGTGTGATCTTTACACAATTCTCCAGTGTGAAGATCTTTGGATTCTTGTCATCTTTATTCTCGCAAATCTCCAGGCGTGCTATGCCATGGCGACTGGCCTTGAATAGGAGACAATACCGACTGCATGATTTCTGGAATATATAAGAGCGTAAGAATCTCATCATTTATCTAATCAAAAATTACCAAAAATAAATTGAGCAATTTTCTACTTATCGAGTACAAATCAAAGGTTTGGGTTTAGCCTCAAGGTTAAATCAAATAATAATAAAAAAGAAATTAAGTCGTATAAAGCATATAAAAAGAGCATTAAAGCTTGTGAAAGACATTTGTTTTGGCAACTTTTCGAATACATCTCGAAGGTTGGGTTTATTAATTTGGTGTTAGCCTCTCGCGCAAAACATTGTAAGATCGGGTTTTAATGTTTGTGCTAATCAAATTTCCAACGAAAATTCGGACTTACATAACAAAACGACACATATGTACATGCATTTCAACTGGGCACGGCCCCAATCCTCAGAGGCACTTAAGAATTCCCTGACATATGGAAGTGTATATATATATATATTTATATATATGCATATGTATATGTATATGTGTATGTGTATATGGAGACAACGGCACCATGAAGCATGGATGAATCCCCAAAACAGCCGTCATCGCGAGCATACGAGCACGCATACATACATACAAACGTTTATTGTGTGCGAGCATGTGTGTGCGTCTCAGGCGCGCACACGCAAATCGAAAATATGTTCGGCTCGCCGTTTGGCATGTTTCTTTCTTTCTCCCACCTTATGCTTCTCATTTGTATGCAACAAGTATGCAGATGGAGATATCTAGACACACACATATACATATAAACACACACACACTCACAGACACAACAGACTTATGGCTATGCGCACACAAGCATGCAAGTGCACACACACAAATGCACATGGCGAGGTCCTGTTTTAATACGCATTTGCCAAAATAACGAAAGTTGCATTTCGAATATTATTTGCCATTGCACATTTGTGCAATTGTTGCTGTTTAATTGTGAAATCTGCATGTTCTTTGCCAGGCTCTTACCTTTTTCGAGATACGATTTAGCGAAAATCCAGTTTGTGTTGGAACATTAAGATATCCAGCCAAAACAGGTATTTCAACATCCATTCTGTTGAGGCCCGTTGCCGATGCTTCTCGTTTGCGTATTCAATTGGCCAGTAACAAAACGCGATCTTGTCAGTTTTCATAAATGTTTAACGATTTGTATTGCTTTGTATATGCAATTAGAGATTCACACTTCATATTTACATTTGACCGCAACAAATATAAACGCAGCCGCTGGCCAACAATTCGAGTAACTTTATTTATTTATGCGCCCCCAGAGCTGCATTCTGTATGCTGCAATCGAAATCGAACTATCCTATTACCAGAACACCGATTTACGCTATCGAATGTGATCGGTAGCGATCGTGCTGGCCACGAAAACATCGATAGCAATTTGAGTTGATATACGTGTCTCGCTTAAGCTTTGCGATAGTTGCAGCGATGCGCAAAGATCTTACATGTTTGTAGCGCTATAAATAAGATATACAAATAAGCAACAGATTGCATCAGGCCACGTAACATAATTTTAAATAATACGTGTTGCCGCCCTTAGTTAGTGAGTGGTCAAAATCATTTCGATAGATATAAATGTAACCAGGCATTCGCAAAATAACCAAGCACGAGCTGACGATGTATCGATACACTCACTGCAGTTTATGGGGCTGCCAACCTGTAACGTATTTCTCGGTGAATGGCAAAAAACAATAACATACGGTGGACCTGCAAAAGTATATTTTGTGCAAAATATAAATAAATTAAACATGGCACACGATCGGGAGGTGCTGCGCATGATATGGGAAGGTCAAATTGGCATTTGTTTTCAAGCGGACAACGAGGAAATTGTCGGCATCCGACCGGAGCCCTTCTATCTGATGGTCTCGCGCCTCAGCTACTTGCCGCTGGTCACAGACAAGGTAAATTCTTGTGAAAAGAAACAAAGAAAACTTGTTATTTATTTGCTTAAAACAGCTGCATTAACTTATGCTTACAGGTGCGCAAGTATTTCACCCGCTATATTGCTGCCGAGCACCAGGATGGCGCCGCCTGGTTCGACTTCAACGGGACGCCGCTGCGCCTGCACTTTCCAATAGGTAGCTACAGTGGGCGGCATAGTGGGCGTGGCAGCTCCTCTTAAATGTTATTTATTTTGACTGTGCTGTGGTTTTGTTATTTTGCACAGGTGTGCTCTATGATCTGCTGCATCCGGATGACGACAGCACACCCTGGTGCATTACGATACACTTTTCCAAATTTCCCGAGGAGACGCTCGTCAAATTAAACACAAAGTATACAAAATGCATGCATATACATTCAATATATATGTATATAATGCGTACGCTTAACATTTCTAGGGAGCTGCTGGAGTCGCATTACTTGTCCTGCCTGAAGGAGGCCGATGTGCTTAAGCACAGAGGCTTGGTCATCTCTGCCATGCAAAAGAAGGATCACAATCAGCTGTGGCTTGGCCTGATTAACGACAAGTTCGATCAGTTCTGGGCGGTCAACAGACGCCTCATGGAGCCCTACAGCGATCAGGAGTCATTCAAAAATATTCCAGTGCGTTTCTATTACGATGATGTAAGTTCCCTTCAAAGTCGAAGCCAACTTGAAACGTCTTCCAACTGCAATTTAGATATTATATATATATAAGGCATATATGTATGTTATACTCAGCTTGTGCTCCCAGCTCAGATGTGCGCTTCTTCAGCAAGAGTTGTACTAGTCCTGCTCCCTTAGGGACTCCCAGGCACAGCAGAGCATTCGTCTTCTCTATGGTTAGGTTCCCTTTACAGACAACTTTCGTTTTTACGAAATTTAACTATTCAGCTCCTAAATGAAGCTGTCTCTAAAATGTTCTTTAGTATCTGAACCTAATCAACAGTCGAGCATAGAAACCCATGTCCGTCTGTCTATTTCTAAGTAAACTATTTCCTCAGTTTTGGCCATGCTCTCTTATAAATAGCTTATTATCTTGGGAAGATAAAGATAAAATCTTTACCAATATAACAAAATGATGTATAGAGTTCAAATGTGGACGCTGTTCGTCGTGTTGTCCGTGATAACCAGCATCTTTTCAGGGTACCAGCTCTCACCAGAGGACTCATCTGGCACCATGGCCCTCTATGCTTTAGTCCTTTGTGACTTGCTGGGCACATTTGCTGATGGTCAAGCGTTAACAGGTCCTTTACCATTCGATCTGTCTGTAGGTTTACATCTGTTTACATTGATTCGCAATCCTCAAAGTCTTCTAACCAGCAATCCTTGACTGTTTGTAGCTACAATTGGGAGTCAAAAGGTGCTTCAAGAGCAGGCTACGGCCATCCAGTACGGTTTGGCGGTTTGGCCATCCAGTACGTAGTATAAGCGGGCAGAGCATTTGCTAGCCGTTCAGTTGCGCATGCAACCGAGCTTCCGTAGTTGCTTCTTGATGGGTCTCTGGCGAAAGGCCAAGGTCGAAAGATACAGCGAATCTTAGTACCTGGGAAATTGATGTTGGATGCGAGCGCCAATTGACTCTAGACATGGACATGGAGTATGGGCATGGGTCGTGTTTTCACCAAGACAAACTTCACGATCTCTAGAGTTTGATTGTGTTAAAAGCAATGAGGTCTAGATATCTATATATATATATATATATATATATATATATAGATATGTATAGTATCTAGGATACTTCCCCCAAAACAAAAGCTGAGATTGGCCGTTAAATAAATGTTACATAAAGTAAGTTCTTGAAAGTCAAGAACTGTGCTGGACTCAAATACACTTTTTCCCATTTTCCATGCGTGCTTGAAAGGGCAGCTCTGATTGCAATCAGGAGCTTAAGCCATGTCTGTAAGGGTATTTGATGTTCGGCGTGCCGAAGATAAATTGACTTTCTTGTTTGTTTCTTGTTGTTATTTTCTTTATCACATGCTTGGGCTTGCGACACGTGCTTCATCTAATCTTAGTCTAATCTGTACGCATTATGTTTGTACTTATTATATGTGTATTTAATTGTTATATTCAATAGGATTTCACGTACATGCAAAAGCTAATAACGCCGCTCAACGAGAGCGGACAAAAGAAGAATCTGGCCGACCTGATGCTCGAATTATCGACACCTGTTCGCAAAGCAGGTGAGTTATCCATGCAATTGCTCCATACCAGATACTCTATAGAATATATATATAAACAATGTATGTGTGTATATGTATGTGCATTAGTTGGACACGGCCGGGCGATTTGCCGGCCATCAATTAGCCGGACGCACATCTTGGGCAATGGGGCACAACAAATTGCGGCTGCGAGACGCGACGCATTCTTATAGCGGCTGCGGCTGCGACTGCGGCATCCTGATCGGGCCCATGCCTCATCCCGGTCGCACACTCGTCTCTCTCGCTCGCACTTTGCTGTGCGGCATTCAGCCGAAAGGCGGCCCGCAAAAGGTGCCAGTCAGTCTGGCCCAAACGTCGGCGTGCTGACTTATTTATTTTTCTATTGAAGCGAGGCAAAGCCGCTGCCGACGTCGCTGCCGACGTCCCTGCGGCACTGCCAATCATTCTTCAATTCATCAATGTCACAAACAAAAAAAAAAACTGAAAAATTATTGAACAATAGCCCCGGGCCAGTACCCGGAGCGACCCTAGAGAGCCGTGCAGGGTTTGCCTGTTAGACTTTTTGGCCAAGTGTTTCTTTGGGCCATTCAGCCGCACAGACAAAACCCAATGCAAGTGTGCGTGCATGTGTGTGTGTGTGTGTGTGTGTGCGTGTCTGTTTTCAACAAAAACTATGAAAAGATTGTGCGTGTGGATTTTTCGTGGCAAGCGAACGTTGCAAGCGACGCCGCTGGATTCCAACGCGACCTGCGGCGCCGGCGACAGACGCAAGTGCGAGCGAGCAAGCGCATAGCTGGGCAAGGTGTGCGTGTGTGTGTGTGTGTGTGTGTGTGTTGGCCGTGTCGTGTCGCAGTGGCTTAGGTGCAATAATAGCATTGGGAATTCCATAGCTAAACAAAAGGCGGAACTAAATACCTGCGGCTGGGATTTACGAATTACCTCGTGAAGAGCTCTCTCTGTGTGTGTGTGTTCAGGTGTGTGTGTGTGTGTGTGTGTGTGTGCATCTCTGTAGAAAACACTCCCTCAACTGGCAACAACTACAATTGCTTTCATTGAGAAGCCTCAAAACACTCGAATGCATCGAGTGCTCTCTCCCTCTCCCTCTCTCTCTCCTGTCTCTCTCTCTCGCTCTCGCTTTGTCCTTAAGCCCAATCTTATGCTCATCCTCATATCCTTATGGCAGGGTATCTGCCGTTTGCATCTGTTTTTGCCAGAGAACAGCAGGTTGGCAAGTTTTTCTATTTTCCAGCGGGTATTTCCCCGTCGTCCAAGGTGTGAAATTTTTATTTGCATGCTTCGCCCAAAATGCTTCTTCTGGCTATCTGCTGCTTCTTCTTCTTCTTCGTTTCTTCGTTTCTTGTTTCGGTAATTCCCATTTGAAAGGTGAGAGATTTGGTCGAGAACAAAAACCGATCCCTTTTGCGACCAATGGATGCCAACTTCTTTCTGGCCGTAACACGTATTTTCCCAAAGGTCATCCAACGTGACAGTTGCATTCGATCTTGTCCTTGACACACACACACACACACACACACACACACACGCATACACTTACTTCAAATTCTTTTGCCAGCTCTTAAGTCTGGCTTAAAGTGGGCCAATGGATCAGTCCAGGCACAAGTTAATTCCCGTTAAGGTCAATTGAGTGCCCAAAAAAAAAAGGCTAAAGAATCAGCTTAAATCATTTGATACAATATTATTATTATTATTGTTCATTATCATTATTAATTATTTATATTATACATAATTTTATAAGCATATTTTTTTTTATTGGAGAACCGAATACCCCTAACAAATGCCTAATAATATCAGAATAGTCGAAATCTTTTAAAGATTTTTCAAGATCATATAGAAAACCTGATCTAACTGTATATATACGTAAACTAAAATATTTCTATAGGCAAATTTAAAGTGACAATGAAAACAATTCAAATAATATTAAACTTAGATTCTAGATATTCTATGGAACAAAAAAGAACTTTAACTCTAAACGTTTCTTTCTATTTCCAAGTGTCATCCAACTCGTTAAAAACTAAAAAAAAACTCTTTGATTTTGTGCAAAGTTTCAATGAATATCAACATAAAACTCCAAGAGTGGGAGTATGCCTCGCGACCCCTGCCCCTCCTGCCCCCTGCCCTTCTGCCCCTTGCGCCGACAGCATGAACCGAAACGCATTCAATGGACATGTTTATGCGTGTGCCAGTCCTTTCCTCAAACCCTGCCCCCCTCCCCCTTAGACAGCCCCCTTTTGGGTCTGGCATGAGTTGTTTATAGTTGGGGTTTGTGGCTGTGCGTCTAACATTGCTTGTAATGATGATCCGTTTAGTGTGCCCGCCCCTCAACACCCACACACCCACCCTCCCACCCCCTCTCCCCGCCGCCGCCCCACTAAGCTGCCAGCCGCTTGCCAATTGCAGTTTTTGTGTGTTAAAGAAGAAAGAAATGGTTTGCCGCCGCTGCCTTTGCATCCGCATCCGCCATGAAACACCCACAAATCACATTCAAAACGTGGTCAACAACTATCTGCGGGCGCACGGGGGGTGTGTGTGTGTGTGTGGGGGGGCACTTGCACGCACGTACGTCTAATGTGTGCGCGTATGTGTAATGCGTGCATTTTCATAGAAAATTTGTATTTAAATTGAAATGATTTTCAAATATACAATGCAGTCGTCGTGGCGGTTCAAAGTAGATGCCATTCCGAGAAATCAAAAAAACCAAGCAACAACAACAACAGCAGCAACAACAACAACAACAGCAGCTAAAGGCGGCCCGAGAATCTAAGACGCGTCAAAAATAAAGAAAACGCATTTCTTTGCGACTGCGCTGCTGCGCCGCTGTCTGCTTTTTTTTTTTTTTTTCTGTTTTTTGCTTTGGTTTTTTTCGTTGTTGTTGCTGTTGCTTTGTTTTTGTTTTCTGTGTGCAGTGTGCGCGGCGGCAGGGGGAGCGGCTAGCGGGAGCCCGTAGCACAGGCGCTTTCATGATTTGCCGCCGGCTGTGAGTGGCGGATCTGGCGTTCACCGGAAAGCAGCGTCAGCGTCGGCGTTGGCGGCGGCGTTTTGGCTTTTTGAATGCGCACACACGCACACACACACATACGGACTACAGCCAATTGCTCTCCCTCTCTGTCTCACTCTCACTCACTCGCTCTCTCTATCTAGCTTAACGCTCTCCCAATTTGTGTGCGTACGTGCGTGCCAGCTTGCATTAGTGTTGGTGCTATATTTGCGTCTGTATTTGTGTAGGCTGCTCTCGAATGTGTGAAAAGGAAGTTCTGAGATATCACCTCCGCTTATTTGTATTTACACCTCCACCTCCGCGGGCAACTTCAACTCCACCTTGCCCGTCGGAAATCGCACCTCACGCTAACAGCCAGCGCTTGTGTATTTATCACATTGCCCCGTCGCCCCGTCGCTGCTGCTGCTGCACCATATCTTTTATGGTCAGCAGTTTCGGCTGCTGCTGCTGCCTCCCTTTGCTGTTGTTGTTGTTATTGTAGCTGCTGCTGTTGCTTGTTGCTGTGTTGCATTTGCCACCTTAGCATTTGCTTAGTTCCATTTCGACACATTTTCGTTTGCATTTCGTCAATCAGACAAACAATGCACAATGCAATCAGGACGACCCTCGCCCTCACCATCATTTGCCCTTTGTGTGTGATGTATGTATGTATGTAGGTATGTGTGATGCACGTGTGTCTGTGTGTTTGTTTGACAATTGTGTGCGCCACGCCCTGGCATTTTGGGTGGGCTGCGTGGCCAGGCAGCTGCAAAAAAAAAAAAAAACAAAAAAAATGAATACCAAGCAACAAGTTGGTCCTTTGAATTCATTTTGTGGCTCACAAACACAATCCGCTTAAAAATTTGACGTTGCTTCCATTGAAACAGTACACACACACACACACACACATACACAAACTGCCTGGAAAGCTTGCTACCCGCAGCTGCTGTAAGCTCTCTCTCTCTCTCTCTCACTCTCCCGCGCTCGCTCTCTTGCCATTAAGCTGGGCTTTTGTCTTTTAGGTTTCTCCTCGTTACTTTTGCTCTTCGTTAATTTTCACACTGTTTAATAATTTGTAACTGTTTACATTAGCGGCTTACAGCGGACACATCCGAAAATTGTTTTCAATCAATTTGATCCCATCGCATGTTGATCATGTCTCTGTGCCTCTGCTTACATATATGTACATATACATACATACATACATATGTATATCCAGCCAGTAGTCCCCTCGCTCTCGCGCTCTCTCTCTCTCTCGCTCACCTCCATTTCCTGTGCTACATTTTGTTTATGTATTTTTTTGGCGCAATCTGCCGAAAAAAAATTTCGCCCAGTCAACAGCTTTTATGAACTTTCGCAAGGGTATGTTCACATCGTGGCGTCATTTGTAACACACTAATAAAAAAAACATTTCGAACTATTTAATATATACCTATACATGTATATATATTCTTAATTAACCTGATAAGTCGTCGAATACCTGGCACAATGTTGCTCATGTTGAGCTTATTATGCTGCAGAAGTGTTGTGCTATCGGTTAGGGTATCTCGACGTTGGCAATACTCTGAGCATACTCTTCTTCTGGTTGTCAACTTTGTTTCTCCATCAAAACAAACGGACTGCAATGTGCAGGAATTCGATGGCGTAGGAGAACTCGAACAGCAATAATAACAACAACAAGCACTGCGGCAATAACAAACAACAACAACAACAACAACAAATGCACGAAGAAGTGAAAAACCATAAGGCACAGTAAAAAGCAATTGATTAGCAGTTTTTAATGGCGTCACTGAACTGCGAAATGAAAATATGCAATCGATATATCTTTCGAGTGGCGGCCGGAACTGCCGCATGCGGCCCGATCGCTAAGGGGAGTGACCGACTAGCAGATACCCTAAACGCAGCGCCAAGCTGTCGTTTCAAGCACTTGCTATACATACACACACACATACATACTCGTCTGCTTCTTCTTGCTGCCCCTCTCTAGATATGGGAAATACATACATTCTTCATTAACTTCAGTCTCTATAGACCGATCCTTAAAATATTTTCAGGGCTTGAATATGACTTAAAAAAGTGTGTGAATACCAAAGCGCAAGACTTGACATTGACAAAATGTTTGTTCTGTCAATCCAGGCTTTTTTTTTACCCTACAAAAACCTACAGATCATGTTTAATGTAAATAGGTCTTCAAATTTCCCTGTCTCAAGATCTATAGATATCGATATTATACATAGGAAAGAGCGAAAGGGCTAGATTCTCGCAGATTGTATTCCTTATCAAGTATGTGGGTATATAGTTAATGAGATAGGAAATGCTACCTTTTGCCTGTTACATACATTTGCACGCGATCAGTATACCCCATTCAAGAAACTAAAAAAAGAAAATGTTTTCCGTGTGACCAAATGAATCGATGCCAAGCAATGCCGAATATTCTAGACTTGCCACAAAATTCGATCATTACTAAAACAGAAATCATTGTCCAGATCGGGCTAAGAGTAAAGATATATCTATATATGATCTATAGAGACCAATCGTAAGCTCTCATAACACATAGAATCTGCAATGGCATAATATACAGTTAGCTGGCGTTCCAATCAAAAGATCAGCCAGGTAATTGATCTAGCCTAAATATTTATTAGCCTTGGATCATTTTCTAGCAGTTTTCACATAGAGCCCAACTGAGAAACTTGACAATCAATTAGATCGAGAACCATTAAAAGCTACATTCAGACAGATAGAGGGAGAGCGAAAGAGAGAGAGAGAGAGAGAGAGAGTGAAAAGTTTGATAGTGCATGGCTATATTGTTGGATTTTATTGGTTTATAGAGCACAATCTATGAAATTATTATGATGATTGACTTTCTTATCAGATATACGTACAACATTCGCGCTGCAATGGTTTATTTTTAGGCGTGAGCTATGCGCCTCCAACAATCCACGCCCCAAAGCCAACTGAGTCGAGGCGAGGGGCAGAAGCAACAGCAACAGCAACAACGAGCAACAGTTGCTGTCGTTTAGGCAATTGTGACTCAGTTGTTGTTGTTGTTGTAGTCCGAGCCGGTTGAAATTGGTTTAAAAGGGTATAATGTTTTGATGTAGTAGACCCCATAAATTATATAAATATTCTTGATTAGGCCAGAGCTGCGTCAATATAGGGTATCCAATTTTGGGAGCTACAAAAGCCAGAGACTCGAATATAAATATAGTTATAGATATTCTAATTTTATGTTCTTTCTTCTCCCATATCTTCTCTTGCAGCATACATCAAACTTGGCATGTAGATTCTCCTTTAGTACATACATATTACAGATTTTATTTAGAGATTATATTATTCTAAAATATCTCACCTTTTGCTTACTTCACAATTTCCCCAACTAGCTTCAAGCTAGAGCCTTGCGCTTCGGTATGCACACACTTTTGTGTGTCACGTGGTAGCTCTGAAAATTTCATGTAGATCGGACAATAGACACCGAAGTTACGCAAGACTGCATTTCCCCTGTATATGGCATGGAGCGAAGCAAAGAAGAAGCGCAGCTTGCGATATGCATGCGTGTGTATATATATGTGCTTTTGTGCGCGTGTGTGTGTGTGAGTGTCTAGAAGAATGTTTAAGTGTTAGCTTGGCGCTGGGTATCGCCTAGTCGGTCAATCCCTGCTAGAGCACGCCTACTCGTTGTTGTTGTTGCCGATAATAAGACTGTTTGGCGCCATTCTCTCTGCAGTGAAGGCGCTCGCAATATTCTCAATGTTTTTCATTTTAATTAGTATTATTATTATTATTGTTGTTGTTGTTGTTGTTGTTGTTGGGCTTTTTATTGCCTTTGTTAGCTGTTGTTGTTGTTGTTGCTGTTGTCGCCAATCACGTGTCGTTGGGGTCATAAATGCTGCGAGTTCTCTTTATGTGTGTGTGTGCGTGTGTGTGTGTGTGTGTGTGTGTGTATACATAGCTCGGAAAGTCGACAATGTGTGTGGGAAATGTTGAGAGTTCATGTGCCAGTTGCCAGCTCACATTTGCCATAATCTATAATGGCAAACTATCCAAAACGCGACATTTACCGCAATCGATTAGAAATTAGAATCCATCAGGTTCAGGTCTATATTCCAATTTCCACAGTTCAGTTACCATATCATTTAGCTCTCTAGATCTTGGATCTTGAATATGATACCCATTATATTCCAGTTTCCCCAGTTCGGTAACTATATCATTTATGTTAGCTCTATAGATCTATAGATCTTGAGTTTAATTCTCATAATATTCCAATTTCTACTGCATAATATTCCCATAATATTCCCATATAACTGTATTATATAGCTCTCTTTAGGTCTACAGATCTATATTGGCTTTAGTGTTATACTCATAATATTCCGATTTCCCCAGTCAAAGTGCTATATCATATAGGTCTATAGATCTTGAATATAATTCTCATAATATTCTAATTTCCCTAGTTCAATACCATATCATATAGGTCTATAGGTCTATAGATCAATATTGAAACCAACTAGCTGCATGGCTTCAATATAATTCTCATAATATTTCAATTTGTATAAATTTTAGATTAAATAAAATGTTGTGCTTAGATAAATTCAATAGAGTATACGAATAATATAATCAACAATTCAAAATTCTTGAATGCTAGAATTATAAATTCAAACAAATTCTCAACTGTTATAATGAAGAATTCAAAAAGAGTTGGCAATCATGTTATCTATACAGATAGATATTCTATATGTGCTCTATAATCTTTTATTGCTAGAAGATGCTTCCAAATTGGATATATTCAAGAGTTTTCGTTGCGGAAGTTTTCTCGATCTACTTTAAATGTGAATCAAGCTTAAATAGTTATGATATTTCTTTAACTATTGTTCTTTCGACTACATATAAATCTTCTGTTCTGCGAAAGTACTTTTAAATTTAAACCTGTTCTCAATTTGTCAGTTCTCATATCCGTTAGTCATATATATATCTATATAGATATAACTATCCACACATCTATCTGTCAGCTAGCCCCCAACTCAAGCTCCTGCTCGATCTTGGGACAGCTTCACTTGACACACATTTTTCCATACATTGGATTAACTATATATAAATATATATATATATTTATGTTTGTGTGTGTGCGTGCATGATGTCTAATGCATTATAGAGCTCATATATCATCATCATTGGTGGATCGGAGACATTTCCATTTCGGGGGCAATTGGCGGGTGGGCGGACCCCGCTATAAATCGGAATCAGAAATGGAATCGTATCGTGCATTTAATACGTATGCGTCCTACTTGAACTCGGGCCCGTTGCACAAATCTTATCTCTGGTCACACTCACTCGCTCAATCGCCCGCTTCCCACTGTATGTAATCAGGCATTATCAGAGCTAAACACACTATACACACATATATATATATATATATATATGTACATATGTATTGAATGCGATATGGTGTATGTGTGTGCCACTTATTTGCTTGTGCATATATGTATGTACATGTATGAGCATGCTTTTATACCCTGTAGCGGAGAAGTGATGGGCATAATAGAGTTGTGACCAGTTACTGGACCAGCTCTATCTATTTATGTATTAAGCATTAGGTTTTCTCTTTGCCTTATATACATTATATAACTCTTGGCTTTAGGTGGCTTCTTTCGTATTCCTCAGAGATATACCTTGGATTTTTGGTATGCATGCGTTGACCCGCATCATCTTTATACTCTGAAATTTTCACAACGATTGTTGCATAAGCTTGCGAGTTACTTGAGGTGTATTTTATCGGCATCATATCATTATTATCTGATTTCGGGTATATTCTTGCCTTAAAATTCCGTAGAAGTGTTTGAATTGATACTTTTTGCTGATCAGCAGCTGCAAGCTCTTGGCGATCGGGCTGTCAGGATCGTCACGATCTTCTCTCATATGATAACTGGCCACTTTCGGCATTGTCTAACACTGTTCGCTTACCTAATTGATCAGGCACAGTGTTTATTTCTTTGGGCCTTAAGTCGACTGCTTTCTCTCGCCCTTGACGATGGACTCTTTGAGGATCGCAGCTCGTGAAGGATCGCCTTTTCGACTGTGATCGGCTCTGTGAGCTCTCTTCACAGGCGATCGTTAGATCCGTCGGAATGTGCGACGATCTTGGCACACTGTGCGGCGGCAATCTATAATTATAATATACCTAGCTATAATTATAAATGACGAAAGTCAACCCAATGATCGGGCCACTTCAGATTGTTGTCGTTGTTGTTGCTGCTTTTGTTGCTTATCGATTATCGGTAACCGAAAGTCTTTGGCCCATGTGGCCGATAATGTGTGCTGTGATTTATATGGCAATCAGATGGCAGGAAATACTCATATATAGGCTATATATAGTCGCAGATTAAGCCAAGTGGGCGCCAATGCTGATTAAAAGCTTAAAGTGTTTATCGCTAATCGATAAATCAGCGTGTTCTCCAATCATATCGATAACCGACAACTGACAGAAATCGAAATTCAACTTAAATTGGAATGTTAATTGGTTAATTAAGTAGAAATAATTATAATTAAGGAACAAGTATATCACACTTCAAGCTGTTCAATTCATAATCCTGGCTCTCTCTCTTGTCTATTCCAATCTATCTACCTTAGTTGGCTTTCGCACCCATGGAATCGAGCTGCACGAGGAGACGCAGCTGCAATGGATGTCCGAGCATCTGAGCTATCCCGACAACTTTCTGCATTTATCGGTCGACTATAAGAACGTATAAGAGCTCACAGTGAGCGATGCCATGCTTTAATCCAGGGCCGATCTATACACGGATCGATATACACTTATCGATAACTATAGCCTCTAATTTATTTATTAAGTTCAATGTACAATACATATTTATGCAATAATATATATAGATATATATAGTGTCTATATACTATATATATATCTAGCTTGACTTAGCTTTTATACTACGTAACGCAATAACGTAATAGATTTGCACGTCGATTCATCGATCATTTCGATTCGTACTATTTACTCTCGCATTATTTCTCTCCGACAAACAGTTCGTGCCAAGCTATTTATAAGTCCCCTCAACGGGCCCTAAGCTCGAACGGGCCCCAAGCACAACGTGGCGAAAATCGTGCCATAAACGGTTATCAATTTCAAAGGAAAAGCCACAGTCTAAAATACGCCACGAATACCTAATACCCTATGCTCGCTCGAAGTTGGAGATCTTGAAACAAATCGAGTCGAATATCTTTTCAGATACCCAAGGATATTATAATAATGCGATGGGAGGATGTGTGTTCAGTATGAGGTGAGTTAACATCTGAAAATATCCTGCAATTTTGTATGGTAAGTATTTTAATGTGATAACAAAAAACTAAATAGATTCTCGTCTGACAGCTTTTAAATGTGCTTAAGTTGATATGATATCATTATAGTTATAGTTATAGTTGAGAACAACTTTCTGCCTGAGCACTGACATACATTACTATAGGCACATCATAGCCCACCTTGGGCGCTTCAAATTTAGCACAGGGTATACGAAAAAAGTACAACAGAAAATCGTACCATTTGGCTGGGTTCATTGATTAGAACACTCGCGATTTTTATCCGCTGTCAAGATAACGGCGACCTTACACAATATTTCAACCAGCTCCAGATACTATATACATATATATACATATATATTTTTGTGTCTTTGTTGATTTTCCTTTTACTTTTTGTTCAGTTTTTATTTTCATTAATTATTTGAAGAGCATCGATTTAAAAAATATGTCACAGAGCGCACGAACGCAAACCAAAACAAGTAAGAGGTTCTAGTCGGGAGCTCCCGACTAGGGGATACCCTGAACCCTCATATTCCAACACCAAATGCAGCGCGCGCTTATAGATAGAGAGTAGCGGGGAGGTGGCGATAGGTATAAAATGAAAGATAATCGATATATATATACTATTCTAGAAGCTACATGTCAAGTTTGGTGACTCTAGCTCTTATTATTTACCAAAAATGCTTAAAAAACAGGATTTCGATATACATTTTTTGTTTGGAAACGAGCCAAGTTATCGATTATCGGAAACAAACTCGATCTGCGTAGGAACTAGGAGCACCTACATCTAAAATTTCAAGTCTCTAGCTCTTATAGGTTCTGAGATCCTTGCGTTCATACATACGGACGGACGGACGGACGGACGGACGGACGGACGGACGGACGGACGGACAGACAGACGGACATGGCTAGATCGACTCGGCTATTAATGCTGATCAAGAATATATATACTTTATGGGGTCGGAGATGCTTCCTTCTGCCTGTTACATACATTTGGATTTTGCACAAAAACATAATACCCCTTTTACCCATTTTTAATGGGTTCAGGGTATAATTAGTGAACGCCACTTGAGAATGATTAATACGATTATGATTATATAAACATGTATATAAATGTATATATTCGATTATCATTATTTATCTAGGTCGTTTGGGGAAATGGAATAGAAGCAGAAGTCCCAGAAGAAGCGCAAATTCTTGAGAATACGTTCGCAAATCGTTTATGACAAACCACTTAATGTTCAGATATGGACATTATCGCCACATTGATGGATCTGTGCGATCGAGTTTTGCATGCTCCCAGGCACGCACACAATTTATATATATATATATACAATACTATACGGACATCGATGGAGCATATATTTGTGCGTTTGGTCATTGATCGATCCGCTCACTTTGCTCTGTCCAAATGGGCCCGGACACGGCCAGTTGATCAGCGGGAGACAGGCTCAAGTGGAACCAATAACTCTTATACCATAAAACGCACAATAAACAATCGATTTATTTGCCAATTACCATGAGCCGGGCCATGCATCATCCGCGCAAACGATCCTCGTCGAGTGCTGATCAGTCTGCCCGACAAGCTACAAGTGCATATCTTTATCTATAAATACATACATATATATATATATATATATACACATATTTAACTGAATCATCAGCTATGCGTGCTGTTAGGGGAGCATAGCCTAAGATATCGATAGAGACACATTTCCTCTTCAGCTGATCACTGATCACTGATCTTCTCCAATAAGAATCTTCTATAATACTGATAAGTGATCCTCTTAGATGATATTTTTAGTTTACAAGTCATTTTCATTCAGCTGATCACTGATCATCTTTAATACTGATCACTGATCTTCTCCAATAAGGATCTTCTATAATACTGATAAGTGATCCTCTTATATGATATTTTTAGTTTACAAGTCATTTTCATTCAACTGATCACTGATACTGATCACTAATCCTCTCGCTCTCTTTCTGATACCTGTTCGATAAGAATTAACATGTGGAATTTCATTCAGCTTATGATTCTCTTTTTAATACTGATCACTGATCCTCTTTAATTGTCATCCGGAATAAGTTAAAGTAATACTCAATCAGTTTATCAGTGATCCTCTTTGATACTGATCATCTGATCACTGATTCTCTATAATATTGATCAATTGATCCCCGTACCCTTCTGCAGCGTCTACAAGTACAGCAAGAGGGTTACAGCCGAGCAAAGCCGGGCAATACCCACTAGTAATATATATAGTTTTGTTTAAAAATGAAAATCAACTAATATAAGCAAATTATACTCGTGTGCATAATATCAATGACCTTGCCAAATGCACTCAGGTGTGCTTTCGCACCCCTTAGCAGAACCTACCCCATCATCTCACCTCCTCCCCCCTCCCTCCACCCTCTAGACTTGGCTGTTTGTTAACTTTGCAATTGGCTGCATTTGATGCAAGTGCAACAAAAAGAAAGAATGAAAGGAAAATTAACGCTCGCCCGGCGATGCACATGATCAACACGGTGCAGCAGCTGAGGGGTGGGGCGGGGGCGTGGCGGTTCGGTGTTGTCATTTGGTGGTTGTGTTGTCTTGCGCCAATGTTTGTCACGTGGCATCACAAAAGTCACAAGAAATTTGCTGCTCAGCAACACGAAATAAATCAAAGAAATTCGTTGTGGGACGACACATGTGTGTATGTGTGTGTGTGTGTGTGTGTGTGTAGGGGGGGTGTAGGGGGTGCATAGGTGTATTGAATTTAGATGCTGCCCAGATTGAAAAGCGTACACAGCCAGACCAATAGTCACAGGTGTAGCGTGTGTGTGTGTGTGTGT